>CM059199.1:37029168-37461743 GCA_030323885.1 Branchipolynoe longqiensis | reverse complement strand
AGTTGCGCGCGCACACACCTAATTATCTATGCTGACGTCACGTGTAATACGTCTATTGTGAAGGATAGGGCTTGCAGGGGCAAACCCTCGCATCCCAAGTTAGGAGCCAGATTCAGTTTCAGTCATTGCAAGTCTGAGTCATATCAGGACGGGTACCGACTTGTGACAGTGCACTCTCATGTCAACTTTTTAGTGCTGCCCCACTGGGAAATCAGCCCGCAGGCACCATGACCCAATATCCCCCTCAGTCACATTATCCTGACACTCAGCTGACCAGTTCTTGCTCTATCCTATTAATACCAAGTGCCAGGCTAGGATAGTAGGAAGCGACAAGTATCAATTTGATAAGTTATTGGTTCAGTTTCAGCCATTGCAAGTCTGAGTTATGTCGATATTTTCCCGATCTTGTTTCCTGTTATGTAAGGGAAAGAAAGAAACACTAAATCGTGTTCTTTGAGAAATGGTTTCAGAAGCGTGGATAGAGAATCAGATTTGCTCAGTTTGCATCACATCCTCCAACCGAACACCATTTTATGGTGGCTTTCTCTTTAACAGAACCGAGTTATCTGTCTCCAATGCGTGGTGGTGACGAAGCTGATAGTGGATGACCAAACCAGGCCGACTGAAATAGGGTGACCAAATAGGATGGCCGAATGAGTTCAGAACGCATGCTTCTCGTTTGGGCAGGTCGTAGCAGATGGGATGGCCAAATGAGTTAGAGCGCCCGTCTCCCGTGTTGGTAGATCGTGGGGTCGTGCGTTCGAACCCTGGTCGAGTCAAACCAATAACTTAAAAATTTATACTTGTTGCTTCCTAGCCAGGCGCTTGGCATTATTAGGACAGGGCAAGGACTGGTGTGCTCAGTGTCAGGATAATGTGACTGAGTGGGATACCAGGTCATGGTGCCAGCGGCCTGGTTTCCCAGTGGGACAGCACTATAAAGTCGCCATGAGTGCGCACTGTCACAAGTCGGTACCCGACCTGATATGACCTTAGATGTTGCTAGGACGTAAAACAACAACAAACAACAACAACGAAACGGAGATTCGAACCCGGGCCTCTAGTCAAACTAATCATATAGAAGACACTATCAGAAGTATGACGGCTTAGACGGCCTCCCCCCCCCCCCCCCCGACCATCAGGCGCCGTCGTGTCGTCGCAGTCCCTTTGGTAAAAGATCTGGTCTAACCAGACAGGATGGCCAAATGAGTTGAGCGTCTGTTTCCAATGTTTGTAGATCATGGGATTCAAGTTTGAATGCTGGTCGAGTCAAACCAACGATTTAAAAATTTATACTTGTCACTTCCTAGCCAGGCCCTCGGCATTATTAAGATAGGGCAAGGACTGGTTTGTCTCAGTGTCAAGATAATGTGACTGAGTGGGATATCAGGCAATGGTGCTGGTGGCCTAGTCTCTCAGTGGGCAGAACTATAAAGTCACCACAAGTGCACACTGTCGCAAGTCGGTATCCATCCTGATATGACCTTAGATGTTGCCAGGACGTAAAACTCCAACAACCAACCGTGATTTAACCATATATGCCGTACGTGATTTAACCATGTATTCCGACAGCTTGTAGTTGCATAGTCCGATGAAATATGAAATTTTCAAAACCAAAACAGTTATCTAGATTTGATTTTTACATATCTAACTTAGATACTGAATCACTTATTGAACATTTGATTCTGCCTAGAAGGCAATACTGAGTCAATTTAATAGAACATGTTACTGTAGAGGTCTATGGTGTCAGAGTTTTGGCAAGCTTGCCAAAACTAATTTTCCTTGTTTGCACTTCAAATATCTAAAAAGTTTACCATTTAAAATAAAAGTAACTTTAAGCTAATGTAAAGAAGATACTAGTGATCGATCTAATATATTTATCTCAGAAAAATTACAGAAACTCAAAACCATCGGACTATGCAACTTTAATTTATATTTGTATATTGTGTATGAAAATTGTGAATAAAATATGTCTATCTCTAATAATAGGTCTAGAAGTGATCATATTGGATCATAATATTTGTGAATTGGTAAAGTTGCTTCGGTTGCATTACACGCCCTTTATTGCTGCAGTCACACTACGACGCTTCTCGCTGGCATGCCGCCACCACGCAAAATAAGTTGTACTCGTCGAGACACGTCCAACTTTTCGGTGGTGTTAGGAAAAAGTTTGGCGTCAGCTCAGTGTGTTAGTAGCGCGCGGCCAACGTGTGTCGATGCGTGCAGAAAAAAAAAAAGAAGAAGTTTGGCGCAACGTCTTCATATGACCTTAGATGTTGCTAGGGCGTAAAACAACAATGCCCCAGTTTGGCGCAACGTGTGCGAACAACCCTCCCGTGCGCGTGGCGTCTGCCTAGCATTTGCATAACGTTATTCCAGCGATGTCGATGTGCTTCTGACGTCGCCATAATATTGGAACCCGCGTGTTGACGCGCGTTGTCGGTCGTCGAAAGTTTTGTGCTTGCACAAAACTTTGGACGCCCCACGACGCGCGCCGGCGTTCATCGCCGACCGTCGACCTCCATGAACGTGTACCGACATGCGCGTAACGCGCGCATAACACTTCCCGACGTCTCGCCAAAAAGTGACACACGTCGACGCGTGTTGGAGAGAAGCGTCGTAGTGTGACTGCAGCATTAGGTAAGGCATGAAAGTAAGCAAAGAAGCTCACTTACTGTATCAGAACTGGAGATCAGGAGCTGGAGTTATGTGACCTAAGTGAACATGATGAAACTGTAGGTTTCAGACGCGAGACGCATCATGCAGAAACTTATCAGATCAGAACCAGATGGTAGTGGTGGGGGGGGGGGGGGGGTAGGGTTATGTGGGTATAGAGGGATGGAGTGATATATATACTCACCGATACCCGGGGTAATTTTACTGGCAGTCAATGATTGTGTATACTCTAGGCGATGACTATGCATTCTGTATTGCTGCAAACCTATTCGGATTATAAGGCTGTGTATCCATAGACATAAACGCTAAATCGACGTGCGACTTCACTCAGAAATATAAGGTTGCGTATCCATTAACTGTTCCCTTGTGGCGTGTTCCCTTGTTCCATGTTCGCTTGTGACCTTGTGACGTGCCACACAGATAATGACCCTGTGTTTTGCTTAGTGGAGGTTCCCATAGGTTGGACCAAGGGACCGTATGGCCTTGTGCATGGCACATGTGACGTACTGACTGGAAAGATAGAGAATGAACATGTTCATTGTCTGTGTGGTCACAAGGGAACACGGAACAAGGGAACAGGATATGGATACATAACCTTATATTTCTGAGTGAAGTTACAAGTCGATTTAGCCTTTACTAACATCAGATATTGCACTCAAACAGGAGTCCCTAAATTTGCATAGTCCGATGCTTTTAAGTTTTTTTTTGCAATTTTCTGAGATAAATATATTAAGTTGATCGTTACAATCTACCTTACTGTAGTTTGAAGTAACTTTGATTTAAAACGACTAACTAGGGAGATATTTGAAGTATAATCCAGGAAAATTAATTCTGGCATGCTTGCCAAAACCCTGATCCCATAGGCTTTAGCAGTAACAGATTCTGTTAAATTGATTTAGTAAACCCTATTATGTAGAGCTCAGAAGTTCTCAGAAAAATTAAAAATAAGAAAAGCTTGTTTGCCACTATACAGACAAAGAAACTTATTTATTTTGGCCACATCATTCGTCAGAGTTCAATATACCGTACATTGTTGGAAGGGAAGGTGAATGGCAGCAGAGGGAGAGGGAGGACCAAGAACATCATGGTTTACAAATATTTCACAGTGGACAGGTTTGAATTATTCACAGTCTATCAGAACAGCACAACATCGGGACAAGTGGAGAACCATTGCATCCAACCCTCGACTAGAGGATGGAACTATTGATTGATTGATTATGTAGAAAGAAATGCTCAATAAGTGCAGCAGTATCTAAATTGGATTATGTAGGTTATAATCTAGATAAGGTTTTGAAAGTTTAATGCTTTTATTGGGCTATGCAACTTAAGTTAACTAGAAACACAATATCAATGACCTGTCTATATTATCAAAAGGAAACCCAGGAACAACAACAAGCTAGCAAATACTGGGGGAAGAACATATGGAAACTGTTTAACTAATGCGCTAACACTGATCTTATACAGCAATATCCCCAATACAATAATTGAACAGGATCCCATCAAATCTAGGTGAGTGCTTTGGTTTAAAAAATCTGAAATTTAATCGGACAATGCAACTTTAAGCAGGGGAAAGTTCAATCATGTACAATTGGTCTTCCTCATTCAACTGCTCTTTGCCCTATCTCAGAAATGCCGAGTGACAGGCCAGGTGGCGACAAGTATAAATTGTTAACTCATCGGTTTGACTTGGCCAGGGTTCGACATCACCGGTTGGAATCTCATGACCTACCAAAATGGAAGGTGGATGCTCAACTCTTTCGGCTATCTGGTCTAACAGAGGCCAAGTCTGGCTTTCCACTTTCAGGAATTATTAATCTTGTTAAGAAATATTTTCATTGATTACCTACCGTTTTATTATTTGCAATCCTTCCATACTGGGATCTTGTGCCCATCGCCACCATGACCCAGTATGTCAGTCAGTCATAGTATATCGTGCCACTGAGTACTCAAGTCCTTGCTTTATCCTACTAATGCAAAATTCCAGACAAGCTATCAACCAGACGAGGTGGCTTAATGAGTTGAGCGTCCGTCTCCCGTTTTGGTAGATCGTGGGATTCGAACCCATGTGTTCGAACCCTAGTCGAGTCAAACCAATGACTTACACAATTGATACTTGTCACTACATAGCCTGGTGCTCGGCATTATTACGATCGGACAAGGATTGGTTTGCTCAGTGTCAGGATAATGTGACTGAGTGGGATATCGGGTCATGATGCTGGTAGCCTGCTCTCCCAGTTGGGCAGCACTATAAAGTCACCATGAGTGCGCACTGCCACAAGTCGGTACCCATCATGATATGACCTTAGATATTGCTAGGACATAAAACTCAACAACCAATGAACCAACCAGACAAGGTATCAATCTTGGTAGCCTTTGGTTTGACTCAGCCGGGTATTGATCTCACGAGCTCTGGCACAGGAAGCGAGTGCTCTACTCAGAGAGCCATTCCCTGCAGCTTAAACATACAGATAATTGTTCTACATGTAGAAGGACTAGAAGAACAAAGAATTCTACAAGACAGTGGTGCCAACTTTGAAGGCAATCCAGACACATTCTAGTTCTTACCTAGATAAAAGATTCACCTGGTACTTAGTCCACGGGTGAAGACCAGCCTTATATAAAAACGGTCGAAAAATCGGGATAATCAATTGAATGGTTACGAGAGCCTAATTTCACAATCTAAGAAGCAACATTTATTCTTTGTATACGTCTTCATGTTTACCCGCTACTTTTGAGTTGGAAAATATAATAAAACATATACTTTAATGCAATTTAAAAGTGAAATTGACGGCCTTCTCTGGCCGCCATCTTGTCTTTTTGCATTCTCTCCCATTTCACAAACTCTGTGCTGATATAAGTAACCATTTGACACTGGTGCCAGGCATTCTACTTCTTTTTCCATACTAACACTATTTTCGCCCGTATTTAGACTACGTATTGGAAGTACGGGGTGAATCTTTGATCTAGTTCTTACCATCTCTCACACGAAAGGCTCCGAAATGGTTTGCTTCACACGCGCAACTCATCAGGTTGGAGAGCTTACCTCGTTTGAGCTACAGTGCTTAATGTACCTAATTCGAGTACCGGATCAATTTCCAAGGTCGAATTTCATATAGGATTAAGGTGCAGGTTCACAAATATGGTTGTGGAACACTGAGTTTTAGGAGGTTTTCATATTGGAATACATCACTAGAAAGCAAAAAATTATATCTAATTTCTTGAATATTGGAAGGACATTTAGTTGGGACCGGATTGAGTAAATTAACAGTGAATATTAGGAAATAATTCAGTAGTTACAACACATGGCTACAGGACAGAACTTCCCATGATAGTACTGTGTTGGTATAGCCATTAATCCCAAACAATAGAGGAACCTCCAGTCAACCATGGGGGTATATGCTGGTATGTGGCCCACTCATATACTTCCACTTGCCACTGGGGGAGCTCCTGTGAGGACTGTTGTACATCTTTTTTTTTAGATATATTTTTTGCATACCAATATACATATATATGCATAATAAATAATTCAATGTGATTATGCATGTGATGCATAATCACCACAAATATGGCATGTCTTGCTGGTACAACATTAAGAAAAACCTACCTTAAATATTATTGTATTTGATTTATTTTATTGTTGGTTATCACTTTTTATTTCTATTCATATTATTTAAGCGAATGCCGGTGCTGGAAGGCCTGGGGACGGGAGTCCAGTAAACTATGCTCATAAATAACACTGTAATTATGCATCTGATGCATAATCCCCACAAATATGGCATTTCTTGCTGGTACAGCAACATTAACATTAAACTTACCTTGTATATTATTGCATTTATATTTCATTTATTTTGTTGTTGGTTATCACATTTTATTTATATTTATATTATCTGAATTGAGGCCTGGTGCCAGGAGTCTCGGTGCCGGGAGGCCGGGAACCCTGGCGCCGGGAAGTTGGGATTCCTTGTGCCGATAGGCTGCCGTCTCCTCCCACCCCGAACCCGAACCCCATATGCCTATTATAAACTTACCCTGTATATTATTGCATATATATTTCAATTTTATTGTTGGTTATCACATTTTATTTATATTTATATTATTTGAATTGAAGCCTAGTGCCGGGAGTCTCGGCGCCGGGAGGCCGGGAACCCTTGTGCTGGGAAGCCGGGATTCCCAGCGCTGATAGGCTGCCGTCTCCTCTCCCCCCCCCCCCCTGAAACCTAAACCCCCTATGCATATTATAAATGTTATACATATACATATATATATACATACATATATATATACATATACATACATATATATACATACATATATACATACATATACATACATATCCATACATATACATACATATATATACATACATATATATAGTATAGTTATACGAGTCTTACCTTGGTACAGATGATGGATAACTGTTGTTTTACTGAGGTATAAGCCTCGGATAGATGTGGGCTAGGGAGAGGTAAGCACGTCCGGTACCAGCAATCTTAACCTACTTATTGAGGATAAAAATGACTTTCAAACAATGGATACTATTACTTTACCGAAAAGGTACACCAACGGAATAGATGTGGCAGGGTGTGGCGGGAGGGCCCTAGCCCACATCTATCCGAGGCTTATAACCTCGGTAAAACAACAGTTATCCATCATCTGTACCAAGGTAAGACTCGTATAACTATACTATTTTACCTCGGTAAACAGCCTCAGGCTAGCCTCAGGCTAGGGAGACCTTTACATAATTCATTTTTATCCTTAATATCATTCTTTCTTATTATTATAACATTCTAAATTTTTGTTCTCACCTATTCTTGTTAGTTGGCGAGAAGACGCTTTGCAACGCCGGTAGGCTTTTCTAGTCGTTTATTATAATGTTTTTCGAACGACTTAGCGCCTCTTCCCCTGATGCGCTAGTATCTTTTTACAGAAATACCAAGCACCCGGGCCCTTGGGACCATGGCTCCTCTAGTTGTGGGAAGAGTTTACTCGATCCACCCAGCCAATTTTAAAATAACCCTCATTTCAGTGTGAATCGGGCATAATTACTTTTGTAATTTCATCTTATCCCACTGACTTCCTTGTGGGTTTGTAATCAGAGTGCAATCCTGGGCTTTATTGCGATCCCCTTGAATTAGTGATGTCGGGAAGTATTATTTGCAATAAGTGACGCTTCATGTTGTGTGTTCATCCGTTACTAAATTAGCGAAAACGAGGCAAATCCGCTGGCGTTATTGCACCATGAAATTAAAGCCAAGCAGACATTGGGAATTCTTTTTGGGGGCGGGTTGTTAGTTTGGATTTGACATATTAGCAACATTGGTTGCATTGTTCGCATCGCGTGTTATTTGGCATGAACAGCATGCCTCCTTCCTCCCCGCCCCCTGCCCACTGCGCCCTGGACTCGTCATATTCGGATGGGTGAATAAAGTTATCTCTCCATCCATACGATTGGCCAGTGGGCTTTCACATCTCTTCCACCATCGACTAGAGCTCACTGCTCTCTCTTCACTTCTCAGCAAGGCAGTCAGTGAAGTGCCTGTCACACCGTACCGGACTGAGTACCGGAGACTACCAGACAAAGAATTTTCTAGTCCAGTGCTCTCCGGTACACAAAATGTATCGAAATGTATCGAAATGGAGCGGAATTGGGTCAATTGCCACCGGGCGACCGGACAAGTACCGTATATGTACTGTACATGTACCGGACGAGAACCGGACAAGAACCGGACACATAACGGATGGGTACCGGACATGTACCGGACAAAACGGACAAACTGGACACCAACGGATGGGTACCGGACATGTACGGATGGGTAACGGATGGGCACCAGACATTTACTGGACAAACCGGACACCAACCGGACATGTCAGTCTGGCGGTGTCCGGTAGAAGTTTTGTGTTGTGCATGTTCAAAACTTGTACCGGACACCGCCAGACTTCACCGGATACCACCGGACACTGCCGGATGGGTACCGGACATGTACCAGACATTGCCGTACAGTACCGGACAGTGTCCGGTTCTCGTCCGGTTCCCCAGTCCGGTAAGGTGTGACTGGGCCTTGATGCACAACCTTTTCCATCCATCCGCCCTTTTATTCATTTTCTTGTAGACCTGATCCCGAATGCTTCTGTACCTGTGAAAATAGTAATCTGGCTGGTGTTACCTGCTCTTTTTTTGTCTGAATCCTTCCTGGGATCTATCATAGTCTACTACTGTTGGGGTGAATATTTTATGAAATCATGTAGACCGGCCGCGTTGGCCGAATCGGTAGAGCACAGGCCTCGCGTGCGGAAGACCGGGAGTTCGCGAGTTCGGTTCCCAGTCGAGTCAAACCAATGACTTAAAAATTGATACTTGTCGCTTCCTAGCCTGGTGCTCGGCATTATTAGGATAGGTCAAGGACTGGTTAGCTCGGTGACAGGATAATGTGACTGAGTGGGATATCGGGTCATGGTGCCGTGGCCTGATTTCCCAGTGGGGCAGCACTATAAAATCGCCATGAGTGCATACTGTCACAAGTCGGTACCCGTCCTGATATGACCTTAGATGTTGCTTGGACGTAAAACAACAACAAACAAACAAACAAAAATCATGTAGAATACTTTAAACGTCGAATTTAGATATTTCTGTGGCTGTCAAACGTTGTTGTTGTTGCATTTTCTCCCAATTTCTCAACTTTATTCAAATATAGATAAACAAGCGTAGCATTCCGATGCTTTTTCTTATGGGATATTAGCAGTCCTTTTACAGAGATATTGCTGTTGGAATAACTAGCATTTGTTATGCCAGTAGTGCTATGATAACTACCTAGAAATAACTTATGTACAGATTTAAAGGTGCATAACCTTTGAAGCATAATATTTTCAAAACCAAAACAATATCTAAAATTTATTCTACATATTTAACTTAGATAATGATGCAATATTAAACATTTGTTGCCACATAGAAGGGAATACTGAGTCAATTTAATAGAACCCGTTACTGCTGAAGCCTATGGTGTCAACGTTTTGGCAAGCTTGCAAACACTGATTTGACATAATTTGCACTTCAATTATATCATAAAACTTATCCATTTAAAATAAAAGTTACTTCAAACAAAATCAAGGAAGACTATGAAAAGCTATTTAATATGGAATCTCGGAAGATTGCCAGAAACTTAAAAGCATCGGACTATGGAACTTTAACCATAGAGAGTGACATTAAAATGAACAGGTTTGTTTCACCCCCCCCCCCCCCCCCCCCCCAAATTAATAGATTAATGTTAGTCTCAGTCAAAGGGACTTCAGTGGCACATGTACAGTCAATAATAATGTGCAACTCATACAGTTAGTCGCTACAGATGGCTTGATTGCTGTCAACCAAACACATAGTTCTTGTCCTATTACAACTTAATGCTTTACCCTAGGCTCGGTCTGTTTGTTGTGTTAGCGAAATGGGATTGCTCTTATTGCGTAAAGTGCACATTTAGATGGCAACCTGCCTCAGTGTTTTCGTGATTATCAAATGAAAAGTCCGTTGGGCCTCTTCACTATTCCACTTTCCATCCTATTTTGCCGGTTGAGAGATTATTTCAAGGTCGGAGAGTTTTGTGACATTATATTATGAAAGCGGGGGGGAGACTTTTCCCCATGAATAAACCTCTTCTCTGAAATTTACACTGGACGCAGTGACCGATTCGGTAGAGCGAAGACTTCCCGTGCGGAAGGTTCGGGAGTTCGAATCCCAGCCGAGTCAAACCACTGACTTATCAAATGTATACTTGTCCCCACCTAGCCTGGCGCTCGGCATTATTAGGATAAGGCATGGACTGGTTGGCTCAGTATCAGGGTAATGTGACTGTGTGGGATATGGGGTCATTGTGCTGGTGACCTGGTCTCCCAGTTGGGGAGCACTATAAAGTTGTCATAGGTGTGCACTGTCAAAAGTCGGTACCTGTTCTGATATCACCTTAGATGTTGCTAGGGTGTAAAACTCCAACAACCAACCAACAGCCAGTATGCCAGGTCTAATTGGTGGATCTATCACACTATACCATTAATGTGTATGGAAGTGCATTGGTTGTTGGTGGTGGTGTGTGGTGTGTGGTGTGTGGTGTGTGGTGTGTGGTGTGTGGTGGTAAGCATTAAGCAACTTATGGATGCAAACCATTTAAAAGACTTACAATTCTAGGGGGTTCGAGAATAGTAGTGTGTACCTACTTCTCAGGCAAGGAGCCGGATAGCCAGCTACTTGTGGATAGGGTGATTGCATTTAGGAACCAAGGAATGGAATGCCCAAATGGTAAAGGAACAACACATTCCTGACCTGAAAACATACAAAAAATATCTGTGCAAAATAAGGCTAGGAAACCTCCACTAAGCCGCACTGCAAGAGGGCCTGTGATATGTCAGGGCCCACCAGTGGGACGGCCAATGGAAGGTAACCATGCCAAAATTAACCAGATAATACACCTAACAACCACGTGCAAGCCTATGATATGTAAATATGAGTAGGCTAGTCTAGTAATAAGAGTAGAAAAAATAAATATATATATACCAAGAAAATTAAAAAAAACTAACATAGACTACTAACCATACTAAGCAACCACTTACCTGCTACTGTAATACAGGCAATCAAACACCTTATCAGCTACTGTGTGATAAGTTAACTCCACCACTACAGCTGGCCAGCATTGAAAACAAGCCCTAATACTCGAGCTTATATGCTGTGGACAGTATAAACACAGCCTCAATAAAAAAAAAAAAAAAGATTTAAAAAAAAAGGAACCTAGGTAATCAAATGGTTTGGATATTAGGCCAGAGAATGGCAATAAATCCTACTCTACGCAAAATATTTCCTTTGTTTGCATCACCCCTCCCCCACCCCGACAATAGTCTGATGACTTGAATTTCTGCCATGTTTTTTTTCGATAAATATATTAGGTTCATCAGTAGGCCCCTATATCTAGTTTACTTTTATTTTAAGCAGTTAAGTTTGGAGATATTTGAAGTGAAAACACGCAGACATGACTTTAGAGTACACGGCAAAATGCTGAACCACCGAGAGTTTCAATGGTGACATATTCTATTAAATACATATCTAACCTATTAAGCATTTGTTGCCACATAGAAGGGAATACTGAGTCAATATGTTATTGGTGAAGCCGATGGTGTCAAAGCCAAAATTAATTTGGCATGGTTGCACTTCAAATATCTCCAACGTTTGACATTTAAAATAAAAGTTGCTTCAAAGGAAAGTAATCTACTAGTCTGCACTGACCTCTCAGGCAAGTAACCACATAGACAGGTAGGCTTGGGTAGTGTGGTGATATCAGGGAGTCTAGGTGGTGTAATGGTTAACACACTGGCCCGGAAGCAAAGAAATGTGGGTTCGAGTCCCGCTCTAGGCACAATATTTTCCATTTTCATCACACCCACGACATTATGATAGGGCAAGGACTGGTTCGTGGGTAGTGTGGTGATATCAGGGAGTCTAGGTGGTGTAATGGTTAGCACACTGGCCCGGAATGCATAGAGATGTGGGTTTGAGTCCCGCTCTAGGGACCCTGATGCAATTAACCCCCGCATATCTACCAGTGTATGTGGCATGTATCTTAATTCACTTCTCAGCATGCGCAGCGTTGTGCACACTTTTTTACCCATCCACCCTATTACTCCCCTGCTTATTTGCTGTATGAGGCTATCCCGGATATCCGCTGGTTTCCGCGAAATCGCGGAAATTTTCAATGTTCAATAATTGCACCAGCATCCAAGTTAGATATGTAGAATCAAATCTAGATAATTGCTTTGATTTGGAAATTTTGACATTTTCATCGGACTATGCACCTTTAAATTGTAGAATCAAATTTAGGTGACTGCTTTGGTTTTGGATATTGTATGCTTAATCGGACTATGCGGCTTTAACATATATCTAGGGGAGAGTTACATTCATAAAAATGACAACTTGCACCACATGGACACAATACTCAACGCGGCATTGGGTTTGAAGTATTATTCAACATTTATTACATAGTATGCCAAATTAAGTCCCTGTTGAAAAAGAAAAAGAAAATCAATATACGGTACACAACATTAGTCATCATTCCCCCACCCATACCAAAATTAAAATCAATGCCTAAAAATATATATAGATAAAAAAGAAAAAAAAACCTTTAATACATTATCCTCATGAATATATATATATATGAGGAGTTCAGGTGCAAAACCCCATAAACGCTAATCCAAAAATTGAGATAAACATTGGAGTCAAACCTTCAAAAGGTTCATTTTTTTTATATTCCTGTTTTTGTTCATTCCTCTATAACCATTTCATCATAAGATAAGTGGAATTATTAAGAATTAAAATTACTTTCACATACAAATAAATCTTTAATTTAAATTAAATTCTTGGATTGGCATTTACAGGGTTTTGCTCCTGAACTCTTCATATATATTATATATCCTATGCTTCTGAGTAAGATGTATACACATATATATATATATACATATATATATATTATATATATATATCCTATTTACGAGCATAATGTATAAAGATGTTTTTTCTCTTTTTTTAATATATAATATATAATGAGTCAGTCTCATGAAAATAGACCAATTGGTGCATTGGGGAAAGATGTCGGCATCGACCATTGGATGTCCGTGTCGAACGGCATGCTTATAGCTTAGCATTGACAGAGGTGTTGGAAAATTCTTAAATTTATCCTGAATGTAAAGGTAGAGTAAATAAAACAACTCTATTTGTTTGTAGGATAATTTAATATGAAACAAAGAAATGCACTACACTTTAACAATTGCGATGCTGACATCTGTTAAAGATGTCGGTGTCGACCATTGGATGTCAGCTTCGAACAGTACAATTATAGTTTAGCATTGACAGAGGTGTTGGAAAGTTCTTAAATTTATCCCGAATGTAAAGGTAAAGAAAATACAACAGGAAGCTTTAATCCAGAGTATGTTGGAGATGCATTCCCACTCTTTTGTGCATTTCATTATTAAAACCCCCAATTGGCCCATTTTCGTGAGACAGACTCATATATATATATACACTTCTACATCGAAGTGTCCACAAGTAATACCCATAAGCTAAAGATATATTCGATTTATTTGTATCTTAATTTCGGAGAGGGGTCACCACAGTAATATCATACCGTAAAGTATCCAGCCACGACCAGACCGTGTATTTGGCATCTTAAGGACGATGAAGAGTAGGCCTAGAGTACATACTTCTGTGACGTCACACAGTTGAGGGAGGAGTGACGTCACATATGGTGGCGAGGAGGATGACATCACATACAGTAAAACCGCCCTAACCGACCACCTACACAGATCGACCAGCTCCATATATCCATCGCTTTATTTCGGTCCCAACAATACCATTGTAACCATATTCTAACTCCCTAAACCGACCACCTCCCTAAATCGACCACTTAAAGGCAGTGCCAAGGTCGGTCGATTTAGAGAGGATTTACTGTATTTGGGAAAGGCGTCAAATCATTGCAATGGTGTCACATTTTGAAATTGACATCGCATTTGTTTTTGCGACGTTTCGTAGCATAGCAACGGTCTTGATCTATTTATAGTGCCTTCCAGTATGACGTGTGCATTGTATTGGGTGACGTCACCAATTCGATGAATGTAGATTAATACATGCGCAATGTTACATCACTTTGTATCACTTACAAATGTGTCATTTTTATATGATGAACACATCAGCAGCTCTCAAGTCTCCAATCTGACATGCAACTAATTTTAGGCCAAATATAACAAAATTGGTGATCGTCCCCATCCTTTCCTGAAAAATCGCCCGCCCCTGATTTAAATTAATTTTTGTTTTAAAAACTGTTGAGAATGTGTCAGGCTAGCAGCAGTTAAACTTTCGTAAGCACACAATCTGCGCAACATAGTTACATATTATGTCTACATTATATGCCAGACGTTATACGTAACTATGTGTGGACAGTAGTGAACACCACAACAGCATGTGCATGCACTAAAATTGATGTTTATGTAATTTCATTGAAATCAGGTCATTCATTGTCGGAATAAAGCAAAATACCCGCCCGATCCTGATTTGATCAAAAGGACGATCACCAACTTAAAAAAAAGAAATTTGGCCTTAGGGATACATCCACAGGGGGTATGCCTAAATGTACATAATATATATTATATATACATATAACATATATAGTGTATATATATATATATATATATATATATATATATATATACATATGATATATATACATATGATATATATATATACATATGATATATATACATATGATATATATACATATACATATATATATACATATATAAATATGACAGGGCAGAAGTTATATGTAGCATTCAATAGGAGTCTTGGGCGTTCAGTTCTAAACCGATCTCAACCACTAGGTGGTCTCGTTCTTTATTAATTTATTAATTCGAACCTTGAATAAGCTATTGAGCTAGGCAGATGCTCTGACGTAATGACATTAATTGTTTTAGCTCAAGAACGGCTGATGGCTCTATATGAGTAGGGTGTAATCTGTTGTGCTAACGAAAGAGTCTAGAAAGTAGAAGCTACTAAATGTCATATGATGTCACTATCAGCGTTCCAGTAAACTACATTTAGTAGGCAATGGCTGCTGTTATCGTGTACACAAATGTATGAGCAAAACCGGTAACAGTTAAAAAAGAAGAAAGAAAAAAAGTTTTAAAAAATAGAAAAAAGGAAAAACAAAGAAACTCATTCGAAGCTACACTCAGGAATTCATAGTTATGGGCCTGTCACACTACGACATATGGCGGCGGCATATGCGTAACGTCGCAAAATAATTTGAAAATGATAATAGGTCGAGATACGCCAACCTTTTTGCACTCCAGCGACGTATGAAACGTATGCGTAGCGTATGCCTGGCATATGGCTACCATATCCCTACCGTATATCGACGTATGCAAAGCATATGACGACGTATACTTGGCGTATTGGGACGTATTTTGACGGTTGGAGGCGACAGGACCAGCATATGAGTAACCTATGCCGACATACCCATAACCTATGCATAACCTATGCCAGCATACGTCTAGCGTATGAGAAAAGTATGAGGCCCATGGCGGCATAGGTTGAACATTTTGAACATGCACAAAAATTGTTTCGGTGTCTCGACCTACGGCGACATGACGGTGTATGAAAAGCATATACAACCTATGCCCAACTTATGTGTAACCTATGCCGGCGTATGACGCCGTATTGGTATAAAATCACATACGTTGGCATACGCTAAGGCTATACGTCGTAGTGTGACAGCCCTTTTACAGAACGTTGTGAGTACGCCAGAGACACCCGGAGGGTGTCTGTGCAATGTACGCCTAACCTATGCCGATGTACCCCTAACCTATGCATAACCTATGCCAGCACACGTCTAGCATATAAGAAACGTATGAGGCATATGCCGACATAGGTTGACAATTTTGAACATGCACACACATTTTTCGGCGGCTCGACCTACGCCGACATATGACGGCATATGAAAAGCATATACGACCTATGCCAAAACTATGCGTAACCTATGCCGGCGTATGACAGCGTATTGGTCGAAAAGCGCATACGCTAACACCATATGTTGTAATGTGACAGTCCCAATAACAGATGCTCTGATATAGCATCCATGAAAGGTGAGCAAAACTGCTAAATTTACCCGGTAAAAAATACACACATACATTTAAAAATGAAGCTTTTAGGCTACACTGGTCATTCTTGCAATTTGTTCTCTGATCAGTTTACTTAATGGAATCTTGGGGTTTCAGAAACTAATCGATGAATTCCTATAATTCAAAAGTGATCGATTTTTTGTTGTTCTCCTTCTGAAAAAAATATCTTACTCCAGTCCGGGATGTTTAACCGTAGCCACTGCACGCTCAGTAGCGACAAGTATAAATTTGTAAATCGCGGGTTTGACTCGGGTTGGATTTGAACTGCACAACCTGCCACAAGGAAAGTGAGTGTTCAACTCATTTGATGAACCAGAATTGATTAAGTGGGCATAACGGCTTGTGCACACATGGAAGGAAACGTCTATCAAGTAAATGTTCACACCTTTAGGCTATTTATTTTAGAGTCCCAACTCCTACTGAAATGCAATATTATCTCAAGCTGCCTAATCCAATGACAGCTTCTAAATGTCTAAATCAAACTGCTTATGTGGATTTGATCAAATGCATGTAACTTTGATGTGGGCGCACTGACTAAACAGTTATTGTAATTTGTGCTGTGCTGTCATTTTTGTTGTTGTACATTAGTTGTTTAAGCAGGGGAAATTTCAGTCGCAGCCGATTGGTCTTCCTCATTCCACTGCTCCTTGCCCTATCCTAATAATGCCGAGTGCCTGGCTAGGAAGCGACAAGTATCAATTTTTAAGTCATTGGTTTGACTCGACCAGGATTCGAACCCACGACCCGACGATCTACCACACGGGAGACGGACGCTCTAACTCATTTGGCCATCCCGTCTGGATGGATACAAACAAAACACATGTCTAGTAGCACTTTGCTGTGAATCCCAAAATTATTCTTGACTGTTTTCACTTCAAATATAATATTATCCAAATTTAACCCTTTAAAAATAAGTTACTTCAAACTAAAACAAACTGGATTATAATGATTAACTCAGGAAATTCAAAAGCATCGAATTATGCAACTTCAATATACAACAAATGTTATATATAAATGATATAATATCTAGCTATTATTTGAATTATTGAGGGTCAAGTTTCCATTGATGTACCATAAGGGATTGGTCAGAAAGAGAGAGAGAGAGAAAAATGACGCAAAATACTTCCCGAGATAATTTATACAAATTATGGTGCAGCACCAGCTTCGACTAGACAACTTGGAAGGAGAGGAGAGGCATTCGTTCTTGGCAGTTTTGTTCTGATACACCTGCATGATTTGCGAAAGTTTGTGAACGCAGTAGACTTGTTAAAGCCGCATAGTCTGATGAAAGAATACAATTTGAAAACCAGAACATTTATCTAGATTTTTTTCAACATATCTAACTTCGAGACTGGTGCACTTATTAAGCGTATTGTGGCGTTCTCTGTGGAGGAGTGGTTAGAGTCTCTGACTTTTTTCTAGGTCAGACTCCTAATCTGAGGGTCGGCGGTTCGATTCCCCGTGCCACCAGCTCTGCCAATTTGGATTTCCACCGCTGTGTATAACTTACAGCATCATCAAAGGCCTGTTGCTCTCATACCATGTCTATGTGGTGTGGGAGGTTAAAAATCCCTTGGGTCGGTAAAAGTGAAGGCTCGGGCTTTCTATCGACCAGCAGTGGAATGAGGAAGACCAGTCGTCTATGACTGAAATTTCCCCTGCTTAAACAACTAATGGACCAAACAACAACAAAAAAGCATCTGTTGCCCGCTTATAAGGGAATACTAAGCCAATTTAATAGAACCGGTTTCTGCTGAAGCCGATGGTATCAGAATTGTAATGTATTTGCCAAAACTAATTAAACATATTTGCACTTCAAATGTCACCAAAGTTAGCCATTTAAAATAAAAGTTACTTCAAAGTAAAGTACATTATAATGAGCTATCACAAAAAAATAGCAGAAACTCTAGATCTATAAGGTTCCTAAACAGGCAATTTTGTGACGTCATGAGGACAATAGATCAGGTTGTGATAACTGCATGCACCTCTATACAGCCGTTCCATATGCTGATAACCCTGGTGTGACATCTATCGACATCTGTAGATAAGTATATGACTCATAGAAGCGGTAAATGAAACATATTTTACAAAGCCGCTGGATTGAAAACTGAAAATCTTTATGGAAGATCAGAGACAAGTTCATGCTACTGAAGAAAACCTATTAACAATGATGTGATATAAGTTGAGAGGTCAGATCTTTATTTATAGATCACCGGAAACGGCACTTAGAAGATAGGTCAAGTGAGTTATGAATGTATACATAATATATATTATGAATATGTACATAATACATACTTGCCAGCATAATCAATTATTCTATAAGCCTCGGTGATCAAATGAACCTGTAATATTTGTTGTTGTTACTGATTGTCTGCAAATTGAACACAAGGAGACGGTGCATGATGATCCATGAGCATACATTAGTACTTGGTATATATATAATGCTTTCCAGCCACTCACCCTTCACTTCAGCTAAGCGGTCTCTCAAGTCGGCAGTAATGGCCATTGCCAGTGAGTGCATGCGTATCTCACACAAAGTTCGAAGGAGCTCAGCTGTACACTGCAGGAGACCAGGCATAACCAAACATACTAGATGTAGTCTAACAGCACAGTCATACTCCTACTCCTACTCCTACTCATAGTTAATGAAATAAGTCAGAGCTGAGAGGGTCAGTCATAGCCAAAGTGGCATAGCGGTAGCCAAAAAGCTCAACGATAGTCGCAGAGCTCAATGGTAGTCAAAGCAGCTCAATCATAGTTGAAGCATCTCAGCGAAAGCCCAAGATGTCGACCATAACCGAAGAGTTCAGCCATAGCTGAAGATGTTGGCCATAGCTGAAGACATCAGCCATAGCCAAAGAGATCAACCATAGCTGAAGAGGTTGGCCATAGCTGAAGAACTCAGTTGTAGCCAAAGCAGCTCATCCCTATCTAACCCCAGCTCAGTTCTGCAGCTGCTCGATGCACCTCAGAAATCCTCCCACTTGTAGACTCGAAGTGGACCTTCATGATTGATGTCACGGCCGGGCACCAGCTGCATCTGCTCGCGACTCGTGGAAGTGGTGGGCACCGACTCAGTTGGTGTGCCCTCAGTGGCGGTCTGGCCCTGCGGCATGAAGTACAGAACGTCATTGCGTTGCTGGTACTTAATGGCGTTCTGGCAAACCTCCTTCTTCTGGTGCTTCTTGACAGCCACAACGATGCCTGTCACACCAATAACCAGCAGCACAAGCCCAGCGACGGTGGCTGCTATGATGACCAGCAGCGAGGTCGGCCCATACTTGGAATAGTCTTCGCTGTCATTGCGGTTAGCCGTCTCGCCAACCACCATTGGGAACTGCGTTGTGTGTTTTGGCAGTGTTCGTATGAGGACACCATCTTGGTTACCATTCCCAGGGTGGTATCGTGTGCTGTCACGATCGGCTGCTTTGTAGCCGAATGGCAGTGAACTGCTGGAGCTCCACTGGCGGCCACCTTTGGGACGCGGTGTCGGGAAGGTGGCGGGGGCCTTATGGGCACCCCCTTCTGGTGAGTTCTTCCGGCCGAACACTTCATCCCAGGCCTCCTCGTCCTCATCCTCATTGCCGAAACCACTCGCGTCATCAAAGTTGAATGGGTCATTGGTGGGTTCACCATCAAAGTGGAATCCACCATCAAGCGATGTGGGTATTCCACCCCAGCGAGCCACATCATGTGGAGTGACGAGTTCGTTTGGCAGGACGTCATTGTGGTTCTGGTGCCTGCTTGTGCGCGGTGGAGAGGAAGGCGAAGGTACGGGTGGGAACAGCTGCTTCAGTGTAGTTGTCCGCTGGGTGGAGGTAGTTGGGATGAAGTCACTGTCTTCAAGTTTGGCTATAGGTCTGCCATGGAGGTTTCGTGGCGTGAAACATGTGATTTCAAACTTCTTCTCTATTCGGATGTTAGTGTTTTGCAACCAGTCTTTGAACCAGATCATTGACCGGTCGCAGTGCCAGCGTGTGCTGGTCAGATGAAAAATCAACAAGTTTGGGAAAAAGTTTGGGAAGTCACGTGGGACATGGGTGAGGTCAGTACTTTGCATACTGAGGTCTTCGACTGCATGAAGACCAGCAATCAGAGGCTTTGAACTGAAAATCCGTCTCACCAACCCAGGACTGCTGTCCAAGTCCATTTTCTTGAGCCGCACCAGATCATTAAAAATGCCCTCGGCCATTGTCACATTGTTTGGGTCATATGCCAAAGTGAGCGTGCGCAAGCTGCTCAGACCCCGGAAGCAGCCGCTATAAAAGTACCTAAGCGGATTCTTGGCCAACTGTAGGATCCCCAATTGGGAAGAGTTAATGAAGGTATCACTGTACAAGTTCTGTATTTGATTATTGCTAAGATCCAGCGATTTCAGCTCGCTGAGAGAGTGGAAAGCATCAGGGGATATATAGCTAATGTTGTTTCCCATCAGAGAGAGCGTATTGAGCTGAGAGCCGTCAGGGAACTCGTTGGTGATGGCGCCCAGTTGATTGGAGTCCATGAGAAGGCGCCGGAGACTGGGCGGCAGCGGGTGCGGTATGCTCACCAATCGGTTCCCGTTGAGCCACAACTGCTGGAGGTTTGTCATTGGCGAGAAGGTGCCATCCTCAATGTGGCGCAGTCCACTCTCGTCAAGCACGAGAATGCTGATGTATGGACACGAGTAGAAGTCACGTTGTGTTATCCGAGTCATGTTATTGCGGCGCAACTGTAGATAACGGATCGAGTTGGGAAGTCCACGCGGAATATACCGCAACCCGCATTCGGATATATCGATGTAGGACAGGAGGTTTGAGCTGAACTCTATGTTGTCGGCGTTATTGAGCGGGTTGTCCTTGAGCACGAGGTACATCAACTTGCCGAGGTTGGTGAAAGTTCGCCTCTCCATCTGTATGATGCGATTCCCTGCGAGCCGCAGCTGTCGCAGACTCACCAAGTCGCGGAAGGTGAATTGTGTCAGAGTTCGAATCTGGTTGTTCTGCAGGTCCAGACGGGTCAGCTTCGCCATCTCGGCGAACGCACCATCGACCTGGTCGAGCGCATTGCTCGACAGGTCAAGATGAAGCAGATTCTGCGCTCCGCTGAAGGTTCCCTGGTGCACAACATGCAGCCGGTTACTCGACAGGTCGAGCATCTGCAGACTCTCCGTGACGTGGAATGCCCCGGCTTCGATGGTCAAGATCTTGTTCTCTTTCAGCTTCAGGTTCACGACGCCCTTTATCGGGAGGAGGGTCTCGATCGAGATCCTGCGGATCGAGTTGCCGGTCAGGTCCAGCGTGGAGACGGCCTGCGGCAGGCCGGGGGGCACCCGCTCCAGCCCCAGCCCCTGGCAGGCCACCTGCGTGTCGCCCGAACACACGCACTGCGCCGGGCATGCGCCGGACCCTGCGCCGGCTGCGGCAATCAAAAACCCCAGCCACTCGGCCAATAACCACGCCGGACTCACCGCCAACATCCTCACGCGGCCGTGCGGCGCTTGTAACATGCCCGCTGATTGGTCAGCGCGATGCGGGCACGGTGTGATGTCATCGATTCGTCAGGTGGGTATTGTTTATATCGGAATGGGTGAAGCGGTCCTTTTATAACCTTATTTGGAGAAACATCAGGGTTGTCAGGTATCGTCGTCCATAAATCTGTTGCGATGTTTCTGGTAGCGAAATCTCAGTTTCATGTCGGACCCGATCAGACCTGAAAGAAAAGAGAGATGAGAGAAAGTAAATAACTTTGTTAAATATTTAAAGGGACATATATAAAAGATTCACTCCGTACTGTTCTGTACATTAGGGGTGACGAAAAACCCATTAGAAAAAGTGGAGAAAGGCTGGTTAAATGAAATGAGCAGATGGATTCTTAAAGTTGCATAGTCCGATGGTTTTGAATTTCTGTATTTTTTCTGAGATAAATATATTAGATTGATCACTAGTATCTACTTTACATTAGTTCAAAGTTACTTTTATTTTAAATGGTAAACTTTTGAGATATTTTGGGTTCAAACATAGAAAATTAGTTTTGGCAAGCTTACCAAAACTCTGACACCATAGACTTCTGCAGTAACAGGTTATGTTAAATTGACTCATTATTGCCTTCTACGCAGAAACCAATGCTTAATGTGTGCATCAGTATCTAATTAGTTAAATATGTAAAATTAAATCTAGATAATTCGTTGGGTTTTGAAAATTTGATATTGCATCGGACTATGCAGCTTTAATTTAAGAAGCAAAATATATTCTTCACATATAGATCTATCTTAATATTTAGCCTGCTACTTTTGATTTGAAAAATATAATCAAACATGTAGTTTAATGTACTTTAAAAGTAAAATTGACATAATTCTATTGTCGCAATCTTGTCTTTTTGCAGTCTCCCATTTCACCAATTCTGTGCCAATATATCTAGTCATTGTATACAGGAACCAGGAATTCCACTTCCTATACCACACTAAATTAGTTTTCGCTCGTATTTAGACTACATTGTCACTCACCCCTACTCTGGGTTGGGGTGAATATATTTGATCTAAAAGGGACAGTAACATGACCAACACAACTTCCTTTATTTGCAATTTTCATGATTACTGATAATAGTTTGCATCTTTTGAAATAATCTATTCTCTGGGAAATTAATTATAGGTATATGTTCAAAAGAAGGATATTTCAACTGGATATCCAAGGGTTATTCATAGTATCAGTCCCGTCCTGATATGACATGCGATGTTGCCAGGACGTGAAACTCCAATAACCAACTCGTATTAGTAGTTCTAAGTGCAATGCAGTTGATGCTTCTAGAATATGAATAATTTGTAAAGACATCGAATTAATAAAATAAAAACCTGTGACCAGCTTTTTAAATGTGAGCCACAAATCGATTGTCATGAACATCTGTTAATGTCCCACTACTGTGCACACACACACACACACACACACACACACACACACACACACACACACACACACACACACACACACACACACACACACACACACACACACACACATTTTATGGCGCTACTTTAATTATCCCCATTGCGCCTTAGGATTAATAATATAATTTTCAGACTGCAATTACATTGATTCGTCTATTTTCTTATGGAATGCATATCCCTATATCGATTTGTTCGTAATATTTAATTAAGCCAGACGTTTGAGCTATTTTGTTTGTTCCACCATTAGTTAAAGCAACTTCTCAACTGTAAGGGAATAATTTGTAAATCACGCAATTAAGCGCAACTAATACGATTGATATTTCCACATTTATTGTGGTTGAAGACGGGCAAATACGACGTCTTATTTTTAGTAAGAACCAACACTCACTAATGATCTCATTGGCGATAGTGTTTATGAAAACGCGATTTTTCATCTTAATAATATGCTCACACACATGGCGTTCTCTGTGGTGGAGTGGTTAGAGTGTCTGACTTTTTTCTAGGTCAGACTCCTAATCTGAGGGTCGGCGGTTCGATTCCCCATGCCCCCAGCTCTGCCAATTTGGATTTCCACCGCTGTGTATAACTTACAGCGTCATCAAAGGCCGGTTGCTCTCATACCATGTCTATGTGGTGTGGGAGGTTAAAAATCCCTTGGGTCGGTAAAAGTGTAGGCTCGGGCTTTCTATCGACCAGCAGTGGAGTGGGGAAGACCAGTCTGTGACTGGGATTTCCCCTGCTTGGGACAACTAATGGACCAAAAAAACAACAAAAAGAGAGACAAATAAGTGTTCACACTTCCTGTCTACCATTCGCTATATCGCTATATCGATATAATATACACGTCAAACCAATGACTTAAACATGTATAATTGTCACTACCTAGTGTGGCATTCAACATTAGAGTAATGACATGAGGAAGACCAATTGTCCACAACGGGGACTAACCTTGCTTAAAGCTGCATCGTCCAATGTAGCATCAAATTTTCAAAAGCAAAAGAATCATCTAGATTTGATACTACCTATCTACCTCAGGTACTGATGCATCTATTTTTTTTCATAAGCATGTTGTAAAATTTTCCGATATAATACATGAGGACCGATGTGAAATTACTATAATAAATTACAAACACTCTATATAATGATAAAAGGTAATATATAAAAACCCAAAGGCATATGAGGGATGTGTGGAGTTGGTAAACTATTACTCATTGGGTTTAGAAATTGTATAGTAAAATAGTCTTTGGAGGAGTGTCACTTCCGAGATTTGCTAGATACACTCTTTGGAAGAGTCACCTCACATACCTCCTCCCCCCATGGTGTTATTTATGGATCATTGGCCACTACAAGGCACTGTATCCAGCATAACAAGGCCTTGGATACAGCACATTGTACTCTGATTGGTGGATTGAACCATGTGACCACTGCCATCTTGGATTCTAGAAAACCTATATAAATCAATAAGTGAAGGAGTCTCACTCTCCTACTTTCACTCTTCACCTATTTTCTTTCATTACCTGTATTGCTTTCATTTGGCTTGTCCGCACCACCCACACCACCAGCCGGCGACTTTACACTGTGTTGCCACATAGAAGGGAATACTGAGCCAATTTAATAGAACCTATTAGTATTACTGCAGAAGCTTATTGTGTAAGAATTTTGGCGTGTTTGCCAAAACTAATTTCACATGTTTATAATTCAAATATCTAAAATTTTAGTCATTTAAATAAAGGTTTCTTCAAACTAAAGTAAGGTCGATTATACTTATAGCAATCAATTCAATATATTTTGAAGCTATCTCAGAAAAATTACAGAAACTCAAAACCATCGGACTATGCAACTTTAATCGACTAGTGTACATCCCCTCCCCAAAATCACTAAAAGAATTTCTGGCCATAGACGTTCTAGTCAGTTGGTGTGTGCATGCCCTGCCCTACAGATACACACACCAATAAACAAATACATACCAACACACATACACACAAATCATACACACACGTACACATGCCCACACACACTTAGTGACTTACACACACATCTCCTGTGAGCATTGCCTTGGGCAGTCAGTAGAACTGAGGCCAATTGCCGTGTTGAGTTATTGTGAGCTGGTTACCCCCCAACACCCACACCCACCCACACCCACCCACCCACCCGGGACCTTCTACATTCACAACCACCACCTTCACAGAACCTCACCATCCCAACACAAGCACTCACACTAACACCGCACCCCTTCACCACTCACGCACCTACCCTTACAGCCCCCCCCCCCCCCCACAAACGCCACCGCTCACCCGAAACTCCCTCCCCATCCACCCACTCAGCCCCCCCCCCCACTCCCCCCCCCCACAATAAACCCCCTCACCACTCACGTAACCCCCCCCCCCCCCCCCACACACACACACTCTCCCTCTCACCCGCTTCAAATGATTCATATTATTGCCTACTGAATAACCAACACATTGCACATTTACCCTCAACCCCACACTGCACCCTCAAAAAAAAAAAATGCACACACTCAAGAAACAAAAGAACCTCCCCCCCCCCCCACTCCAGCAAAAAAACAACCCTACACACTAATTCGCAACATTTATTAATTAGGACAATGGAATTACTTCTTCGTTCACCCCCAAAAATAAATAAGATCACAAACAAAATTAAAAGAGTCGCTATCGGCCACATATTTTCTTTGCAACGGGTGTTGGTGAGATTTGTTAGGGATTTGCTCAGGATTCGCTTGAGATTTGTTAGAGATTTGTTAGTGATTCGTTAGAGATTCGTTAGAGATTCCTTAAAGATTTGTTAGTGATTTGTTCGATTTGTTCGAGATTTGTTAGAAATGTGTTAGAGATTTGTTAGATATTTGCTTGCGATTTGTTAGAGATTCCTTAGAGATTCGTTATAGATTCATCAAAGATTTGTTAGTGATTTGTTAGAGATTTTCTAGAGATTTGTTAGAGATTTGTTAATGTTACTGATTCTTTCAGGCAGCTGGAGGCTCGGATCTTTAGTGAAAAGGCGGCGGTGGGAAAGGGAGCAGTCGGCAGGGAGGGAGAGGGTGTAAGGGGAGGGAGAGGAGGGTATATGAGTGTGTGTTTGGCCTCATGTGTAGGGGGAGGGGGGGGGTGACGAGGTGGAATCGGGAAGGAATGGAAGAGAGCAGAGAATGGATGGAATTGTGGGTGTGGGCTATGGCAGGGTGGAGGAGAGCGAATTGGGAAGGAATGGAAGAGAGGGCAGAGAATGGATTGAAGTGTGGGTGTGGGCGATGGCAGGGTGGAGGAGAGTGAATTGGGAAGGAATGGAAGAGAGGGCAGAGAATGGATTGAAGTGAGGGTGTGGGCGATGGCAGGGTGGAGGAGAGTGAATTGGGAAGGAATGGAAGAGAGGGCAGAGAATGGATTGAAGTGTGGGTGTGGGCGATGGCAGGGTGGAGGAGAGCGAATCGGGAAGGAATAGAAGAGAGGGCAGAGAATGGATTGAAGTGTGGGTGTAGGTGATGGCAGGGTGGAGGAGAGCGAATAGGGAAGGAATGGAAGAGAGGGCAGAGAATGGATTGAAGTGTGGGTGTGGGCGATGGCAGGGTGGAGGAGAGCGAATCGGGAAGGAATGGAAGAGAGGGCAGAGAATGGATTGAAGTGTGGGTGTGGGCGATGGCAGGGTGGAGGGGAGCAAATCGGGAAGGAATGGAAGAGATGGCAGAGTGTATGAAAGGAAAGGGGTGGAGAACTGAATAGAAATGGGGGCGGGAAGGGGAGTCAGGGGAGTGGAAGCCTCTATCGTTTATTTTTCCTTTAAACAAAAGTAAAGCTTGTTTTATTTAGCGTTCCCTCTTGAGCACATTGTTTTTTTACTATTGGCTATTGGACGTCAAACATATGAGAAGGAAGCACAGAGGGAAGCTGAGGTAGGAAGAGCTGGAAGAAAGCGAAGTGGACTGTGCAGGGCCGGAAGGGAAGGGAGATGAGAGGAGGGATCGGAGAGGGAAGGAAAGAACAGAGGTTGAACACCGAAGAGAAGTGGGGAGAGGAGGTGAGGTGAGGGGAGGGAGAGGATGGGAGGGGGAGCGGGAATAATCGAGAAGGGAGGAGGGAAGGAAGGTGGGAGAAAGGGAAGTAGAGTGGAGTAGGGAAGGAGGAGAGGGTGGAGGATAGGGAGCGGGAAGGGGAAGATGGAGGTGTAAGGGAGGAGGGGAGGGGAGGGGGCGGAGAGGAGAAAGAAGAGTGAAGACCTAACTGAAGTCGGGTAGAGAGGGGCGGGGAGGTGAGGTGAGAAGAGAACGATAGGTGGCACTGGGAGGGGGGAGGAGAGGGGAGGAGAGGAGAGGGGTTGATAAGTGTGGAGAGGGAAGGGGAGGTGAGAAGAGAGAATAGGTCAGGGGCTGGGAGGGGAGGAGAGGTGAGAAGAGAACGATAGGTGGCGCTGGGAGGGGGGAGGGGAGGGGAGGGGAGGAGAGGAGAGGGGTTGATAGGTGTGGAGAGGGAAAGGGAGTTGAGAAGAGAGAATAGGGCGGGGGCTGGAAGGGGAGGAGAGGAGAGACAGGATAAGCGGGGCTGGGAGCAGTGGGAAGGGCTTGAGAGGAGAAAGGATAGGAGGGTAAGGGAGGGTACGGAGGGAATAGATGGAGAGAGAATATAAGCGGGAAGAGAAGCGAGTGCAGGATTGGAGGAGTGGAATTTTAAGCGGGGCGTGGATGGGGGGGGGGGGGGTCGGGGGATGAAGGGGAGGAACGGGGAGTGATGCGGGTGGCGGAAGGGAGTGGCATCTCTAAATCTGTGTCAGACAGGCAGGGGGAGGGGTCAGAGGATATATAACACTTCAGGGGTGAGAGTGCATGGTCCCACTGCTCCTTTAGGCCACGGACCGAGACGGAGCCTGCCCGAGATTCTGTCCGAGCCTCCATCCGAACCCCACCCAAACTTAGCCCGAACCCCGCCCGAACCGAGCCTTGCCTGAACCGAACTCTGCCCGAACTGAGCCCCCGCTAGAACCGAGCCCTGCCACGCCCCGCCCCGCCCCACCCGAACCGAGCCCCGCTGAGCACCACCCGAGCCCCCGCCCAAACCCCCCTCCCAAACCTCCACTTTGCCCTGGCCGAACCGAGCCCGAGCACCGCCGAACCCCGATGGACCTTTCCCGAGCCCCGCCCGAGACCCCACTCGAGCCCCGCCCCGAGGCATGCCTGAGCCCCACCCGATCCCTTGGCCGATATATGATATATATGATATATATATGATATATATATGATATATAATATTATATATATATATATATATATATATATATATATATATATATATATACGCACACATATACATTCGCACAATGAGAACGCATCGACTTGCCCTTAATTTACTCGGAACCCGATGGTGATTATTTGCGTGTTGGTGCTGTTAGTACATGGGTGTGTTAGTGAAGTGGTGCCCTCCGGGGGCGATGATGGATAGATAGGAGTACTTAAAAGGGACACGGCATGCATCGTCGTGGTTTGTATTATGGATATGTCCACGATGCTGAATGACCGTCATCCCCCCCCCCCCCCCGCCCCCAAGACCACCACACTTAAACCTCCTCCCTACCCGACTCCCTTACACACATTCTCCTCTACCTCCTTACACCCCTTCTTCCTGCACCTCCTTCTCCCCCACCCCTTCCATCCCCCCTTCCATCCCCCCTTCCCCCCCCCCCCTTCTACCCCTCATTCTCCCCCCCTCCCCCCCCCCCCCCTCCCCCCCCGGCTCCGTACCCGGGCCTCGTCCCGTCCCCACCCCCTGGCCCATACCCGTCCTCTTCCCGGTGTCGCAGTTTCAGCGCCCGGTCAGTTTCAGCGCCCGGTCAGTTTCATGCGCATGCGTCAAAATCTGACATCATCGTCACTAACCTTATAAATTTAATATAATGTTGTTGGTAAAGCTGTTTTCTACATGTGTACAAAGCGATTTGTTTCTTGGTGGTGTGGTTTTAGAGATATATCACTTTTCCTGTATTTTCTGTATGAATATTGCTAGCGACCGTTGACAATGCCTTGAGTTTGATGGTACGCGCAGTGCAAAACCTTAGTTTTATTCAAAATTAATACTAATCAAGAACCCTAACCTTATAAATTTAATAGTCTTTTTGGTAAAGATGTTTTCTATATGTGGTACCAACCGATTTGTTAATAGGTGGTGTAGTTTTATAGATATTTCACTTTTGCTGTATTTTCTGTATGAAGATTGCTCATGACCATTGACAATGCCTTGAGTTTGAGTCTATACGGGCCGTGGAAACTGACCGGGCGTTGAAACTGCGACACCGGTCCTCTATGCATCCTATTCCCTGGCCGTACACTTCCTCCTATCCTATCCCTTCCCAAATCCCTGTCCCTGTCTCCCGGCCCTCCTCATCTCCTCTCCCCTCTCCCGTACCACTCTCCTCACCTAAACCCGCAATCCCCACTCACCCTCTCACCTTCACTCCAACCTCCCCCCCGCCCCCCCCCCCCCCCCTACTGCTCACCCGCCCCCACTCTGCACAACACCACCACCCTTCCCATCACACAATTATCTGACAATATACAAATCCCACCTTTCCTCTCCGCACTCTTCTCTGATCTCATTTCCACGTCCTCCCAAGCCCTCATCATTATCCCATTCATTTCGACGAAAAAGTCCACGAAATGTTCCTCCTTTTTATTTACTTATTTTATTTTCGCGTCGCTATGTGACTGGAAAGAGACACTCTCAAAATCCATCGCAATCTGTGGTTTAATCTGACACAGGAACCGGAAGTAAGGGGTTAACACGCCCCATAAATGGGGGGGTTTGGGAATCGGCGGAGGTTGAGTAGGTGGAGGTGGATACAGAAGAGCAGAGGCTGCATAGAAGTAGGACTGCATCGTAAACGTTATTTATATTCAAGTAATACATTATATAGGCTATACATATCCTTCGTTTTCACTCCAGCCTCTCTCAGCATCACTTGACCGGACGCGGTCGCCCAGTTGCTAGAGTGTAGGCTTCCCGTGCGGAAGGTCGGGAGTTCGATTCCCGGTTGAGTCAAACCAATGACGTACAAAATTGGTATGTGTCGCTTCCTAGCCTCGTGCTCGGCATTAGTAGGATATGGCAAGGGCTGGTTGGTTCAGTGTCAGGATAATGTGACTGAGTGAGATATTGAGTCCTGGTGCCAGTGGTCTGATTTCCCAGTGGGGTGGCACTATAAAGTCGGCATGAGTGCGCACTGTCACAACTCGGTACCTGTCTTGATATGACCTTAGATGTTGGCAGGACGTAAAACAAGAAACCAACTCCCCCCCCCCCACTCCCCCTGTCTATCTCTCACTCTCTCTCTCAACCCCAACATTATCTGTCTACCTTCCTGATATGACCTTAGATATTGCTAGGACGTAAAACAACAACACACAAACAACAATTATCTGTTTAAGCCATACCCACTGCTAAAATAAGCCCAACCGTCTCTACACTATAGTCACTGCTAAAATAAACATTCTCTCCCATCTCCATAGACTGAGGCATTCGCTAAGTCTCTAAGAAGAGACACTACACCTTGTATTTATGTTTCTACCTCCAAATTGCGTTTTTATGAATACAGTAAAACCTCTCTAACCGACCACCTCCACAGATCGACCACTCCCCTATATTGATCGCTTTATTTGGGTCGCAATAATACCATTGTGAGAATATTCTAACTCCCTAAACCGCCCACCTCCCTAAATGGACCACTTAGAGTAGATCCCATGGTCGGTCGATTTAGAGAGGTTTTACTGTATATGCTTTTGTCTTTCAGAGTATTGTTCTTATAGCAGCGCTCTGTTACTAACATCTTAGCTAACACTTATCGATGATTTTTAGAATGAACCCGCCCTGTGGCGAGTTAATGTTGTTAGTAGGACACCATAATGTTATTGGGCAAACCCCAAATCTGCAGAGGTCAGCATGAATGTTCATTATGAGAACATCTAACAAAGTTACACCCATTCAATATATCTTGCGTTAGATACATACACAGGATGTTCGAATACATTCACTTGGGCTACGTTATATCTTCAATGATAAGCCAAAAGAAGTATTGAAAGAAATAAGCGAAACTATAACTGACAATATCACAATTAGATACAAATGCGTTAAGCCACTTGTTATTAATGACATACTGGGCGTAATCGATTAATCGACTCTGGTCACCCGAGCCACGTTTTGGCGCATGCGCACATCCTGTAGACTCGGGTCGAATAATCGAATAAGCTTCTCCGTGCTCGGGTGATAGAAATGGTCGCCGTTTTATTAGTTTTTTTAGTAGCCGATATAATTACAGCAAGATATGATTTAACTATTTTTATGATGGCATAGTTTATTGATATTTCCATTTCATTAATCTATGTTATTACTAAAAAAAAAAATGTATGACTGGTACCGGTGGCTGTTACCATGCAGGACGGTACCAGTGCAAATGTGACGTCATCGCTCCTTGCAAACCCCAGCCAAGAGGTGGGTTACTGGGGTCGGGTTGTTTTGCACACAGCACATGTATTTGTCGACTCCACTCGCGGTGTTCTATTTGCAATTCTGATGACTCGGGTGACTCGAGTCGCCCGGGTCGTGTTAATCGATTACGGCCTAATTGATTAAGCATGGTAAATTTCCCTGATACCATCACCCTATCCACACCCACCTGCCTATGTTGGTCCTTGTCCGAGAGATCAGTGGGTAATAGTACAATCTTTATCTATTCAGAAAGCAGAAACTCAAAACCTTTGGACTATGCTACTCTTATTTTAATGGGTTAATTTTGAAGTGAAAGCATTCAAATTTAATGTTGGCAGGCACGTCGAAATGCTGGAGATCCTAGGTTTCAGCACTGACAGGTTATATTAAATTGATTTGTTTGTTGTTGTTGTACGTCCTAGTAACATCTAAGGTCATATCAGGACGGGTACCGACTTGTGACAGTGCACACTCATTGCGACTTTATAGTGCTGTCCCACTGGGAAACCAGGCCATCGCACCATAACCTGGTATCCCACTCAGTCACATTATCCTAACACTGAGCACACCAGTCCTTGCCCTGTCCTAATAATGCCAAGTGCCTGGCTAGGAAGCGACAAGTATCAATTTTGAAGTCATTGGTTTCACTCGACCAGGGTTCGAACCCACGACCCCATGATCTACCAGCATGGGAGACTGACGCTCTTAACTCATTCGGCCATCCCGTCTGGTCCTTATTAAATTGACTATGCACTGATGAATGTTTACCACCTGAACCAAAATGTTGGTGATGTAAATTCAAATCTAGGTAAGTGTTTCGGTTAAAGTTGCAGTCCAATAAAAACATCAAATTTTCAAAATCAAAACACTTATCTAGATTTGAACCTACATATCCAACATGGATAATAGTGCATTTATTAAGTGTTTATTGCCGCATAGAAGGGAATGCTAAAGTGAATTCAATATAACTCGCTACTGCTGAATCCTATGGAGCCAGGTTTTTGGAAATATGGCAACATTAATTTAGCTAGTAATTTTAAAGCAAGGTTACTTCAAGCTAAAGAAAGGTAGATTATAATGATCAACTGAATATATGTAGTTCAGAAAATGACAGAAACTAAAAACCATCGGACTATGCAACTTTAAGCACATGTGGTACTCTCATCTGAAACACATTTGGGGTGGAGGGGGGGGGGTGAAGATAGGGGTGGGGTGTGTACGCCACCTAGTGAGTAAAGTAAGCATTTATGCATAGTGGGTTAAATTTTGTAGCACAATACAAATATGTTATGGTTATCTATCCACATTTACTCAGCTGTGGTTCATTTGTTTTTGGGATTTTAGATCCTAAGGCCAAGATGCCCGTTACTAGAATCTGTGATTATACTGTTATAAAATATACAAGCTAATTTTATTATTTTTAGGGAACTTTTAAACATTTATTTATTGCAGTAAAAATCACATTGACTCTTTTTTAACTGCGTAAAATACAGCGTAAATAATATCAATAAAATTATAGTTTGGATATTTCAATTAGCACTCTAGGATTCACTGACGCAAGACACTCCTAGGCATACAGTACTAACAACATCCATAAGCTGTGGCTCAGCCTCACTCTGGTGCCCGCATTGACCCCTGGGCCGCTACTCGGTAAATTCAAAGACCCTATAATACTAAGACAGCTTACTCAGCCTGTGCTGTGTAATCCAAATGATCAAACCCACCACTTGGTGCGCTGGCTGTTCTCTTGGTTAAATAGTTGCTATATTATATGTATAAATGTATATATGAATGTGAGAGATGTGTGATGATGGTGGTGATGATGATGATGCTGATGATGATGTGTATTTGTTCATAGCAATTTCATATTGATGTGTATTCATACTTACCTATCTCATGTATAATATAATTGTATGTGTTTACATGTGAAACACCAACCAGCAGCTGGGCTGATCAGATCCACCACAAGGTGGCACTGCAAAATTTACATTACCAGGGGAGAGATAGGGAGTGAGCCGTCTTAGTATTATAGGGTCTTTGGTAAATTGTCTCACCAAGTGGTTAAGTTCTCATCAGCTACAAGAATCATACAGCCTGAGGGCAGGCCGACACACCACACATAAACGCCATGAAGCAGTCAACAGGATCAACCAGTGCCAAAGCCTCACCAACAAAATTAACCAAACCAACAGGGTAAATAGTCTAAATATAAACATAAACCCTTTTTGAAACTGCAATGGACCATACAATCGTTGATAATCAAGCATCCCCGACAGTGGACACAGCCAGACAGTGCTAACAACATCCATAAGCTGTGGTTCTGCCTCTCTAGGATGCTCGCGTTGACCCCTGGGCTCCTGTTTGGTAAATTGTCTCACCGGGTAGTTAAGTTCTGATCAATTACAAGAGTTTCTGGCAGCCTTTGAACATTCTTGTTCTGTGAAGTCATTCAAAACCAGCCAGTGTGCAATCATACAGCCTGAGGGCAGGCCGACACACCGGGCACAAACGTCATGTAGCAGTCAACAAGATCAACCAGTGCCAAAGCCTCACCAACAAAACTAACCAAACCAACAGGGTAAATAGTCTAAATATAAACATAAACCCTTTTTGAAACTGCAATGGACCATACAATCGTTGATGATCAAGCATCCCCAACATTGGACACACCCAGACAGTGCTAACAACATCCGTAAGCTGTGGTTCAGCCTCACTATGATGCTCGCATTGACCCCTGGGCTGCTGTTCGGTATGTTGTCTCACCGGGTGGTTAAGTTCTGACCACCTGCTAGAGTTTCTGGCAGCCTTTGACGATCTCGTTCTATGAAGTCATTCAAAGCCGGCCGGCGTGCAGCCATATAGCCTGAGGGCAAGCCGACACGCTGGGCACAAGCACCATGTAGCAGTCAACTAACACATACCAACGCCTCACCAACAAAACTGACCAACCAGCAGGTATAGTCCCACAAATATGACTAGCCATAATAAATAGCCGGCAGGTTCAATAATTGTCTAACTTTAGTGTATTTTATTATTGGTTATTATAGAATGAACAATACACTTTCATGAAATAGTAATTTCCTGGGCTCTAACTATTTCGATTGCTTACCTATTTCATGACGGCAGAAAAATAGTGGTTGCCTAATCAAAATAGTGGTTGTGGGACATTTAATCAAATAATGTTTTTCTTGATAGCAATATCAACACATTGAGGTGCGACACACAAAAATCATGGTGGGACACACAAAAATAACATTAATAATTATATTAAATACTGGGTATCTACTTTTGCATAAAACATGTCCTCTTATATCAAGAGATCTACATGTGTATGCACTGGAATCCACGAGGGAATACTTTTATTCCAGTCACAATCATGAAACGTAGTTCCAGTCAAAGGCGACTAGTCCAGTTTCAAGTCCCGTCCTCATATGACCTTAGATGTTGCTAGGACGTAAAACAACAACAAACAAAGAAACCAGTTTCAAGTCACAGAGGGTTGATGCGGACCAGAGCTTTAACCCAAGTTGTGCGCAGGTTACAGCTAGTTTATTATATTTATATAAATGGCAGGAACTGCCTAATTGTATTTATTTATTTATTCCTTGTTTATATTGATGTATTCACTGGCGGGCAGCTTGTGTAGGTGCTTGTGGCGCCCCCACCATCACCAGTGAGAGGCGCCTCAACTAGTTAACGTCACACACTACAGGAATTTGTACTTTTATTACCGCTAGGGCTATTTATTGCTGGGCCAAGACCCTCCTATAATAAGAGGTTTTCACCCATTATCTCTCCGTCTGCTTAATTTCCCTATATATTGTGCAGCCTGATTTATATATTTATATTAAAATTCCTCCGAGCTAGTGGAGGGTTTCTTTATTTGTTGTTTTACGTCCTAGCAACATCTAAGGTCATATCAGGACGGGTCCGACTTGTGACAGTGTGCACTCATGACAACTTTATAGTGCTGCCCCACTGGAATACCAGGCCACCAGCACCATGACCTGATATCCCACTCAGTCACATTATCCTGACACTGAGCCAACCAGTCCTTGCCCTACCCTAGTAATGCCGAGCGCCAGGCTAGGAAGCGACAAGTATCCATTTTTAAGTCATTGGTTTGACTCGACCAGGGTTCGAACCCACGACCCCCACGATCTACCAACACGGGAGACAGACGCTCTAACTCATTCGGCCATCCCGTCTGATCGCTAGTGGAGGGCAGGGAGAGGTGCGTGCTGGTACCCACCCCCACCCCCGGGGAGGGGCGGTGGGGGGTGGGGGGGGTGTTGAAGGGAGAGTGCAACCCACTCCAGATTTTATTACATGTGATAACGGGTTTATCACTATCCATATACATATATATTTATTATATACCTACTCATACAGATACTGTTTGTTGAATTGTTAGTTTATCACCACAGTTCCTCAAAGTGAAGAACCGTGACATTGGCTATGTGGGTGTGGTGCCTACACTACGCTCCCACTACTCCTACAATACATTAGATATACAGTACAACCTCTCTAAATCGACCGACCATGGGACCTACCTACTCTAAGTGGTCCATTTAGGGAGGTGGTCGGTTTAGGGAGTTAGAATATCCTTACAACGGTATTATTGGGACCCAAATAAAACGATCGATATAGGGGAGTGGTCGATCTGTGGAGGTGGTCGGTTAATGAGGTTTGACTGTAGTCCCATACAGACCAAAGCTGTCTTTACAACATCAGTGCGTGCTGCAGGCTCAACCTGTCCACCATCATTAGATTCAGCGCGTCATCATACATAAGTGGGAATAGTGGGACCCCTCCCCCTCTTTTTGTTAAGATCAAAGCTTAGAGACTGGCTTCCCCATCCTCTCCTACCCTCTCCATGCCACCCCCCCCCCCCCCCCCCCCCCTCTCCTCCGGTACCGGGCGTGTTAGCTGAATCGGTAGAGCACGGTCCTCGCATACGAGTGAGCGGGAGTTCGGGTTCCTGGTCGAGTCAAACCAATGACTTATAAAAATTGATATGCATCGCTTTCTTAGCCAGGCGGTCGTCATTAATAGGAGTGGGCAAGGACTGATTAGCTCATTGTCAGGGTAATGTGACTTGAGTGGGATATCGGGTCATGGTGCTGGCAGCCTGATTTCCCAATGGGGCAGCACTATAAAGTTGCCATGAGTGTGCACTGTCACAAGTCAGTCCCCATCCTGATGCAAACTTAGATGTTGCCAGGACGTAAAACTCCAACAACCAACCAACCAATCCCCAACTCCACCTCCACCCACAACCATATATTAAGTTCGCCGCCAACACGCATGCGCACGCTGCGCAGGGTCAGGCTAGGCAGCATGCACACAAGGAAGCACAGAAGGAGCCATACAAGTAGCCATACAAGGAGACATACAAGGAAGCACCAAGAAGAAGTCGTGTACAAAGAGGCTTCACCAAAGGGAAACAGTAGGCGGGGTGTGGTGGGCGGGGTGTGGTGGGCGAGGTGTGGTGGGCGGGGTGTGGTGGGCGTGGATGGATGGGAGGCAACAGCCGTGTCCACTGAGCAAGCTGCACAGTGAGCTGCTATTCATACCATTAGTTCTCACCACTGCCGTCAGAGGGCAGGTTGGTGGTAAAAATCCTTTATAAGTTCTTTTATACAGAACATTTTCTACAGCACAGGCTGCACAATGAGCTAGCACTCTGCACTCCATACCATTAGTTCTCACCACTGCCGTCAGAGGGCAGGTTTGTGGTAAACATCCTTTATAAGACCTTTTATACAGAACATTTTCTACAGCACACGCTGCACAATGAGCTATCACTCTGCACTCCATTAGTTCTCGCCTTTACTATAACTAGTATAAGCATGCAGGCTGGTGGTGAAAATCCTTATCTACAGAGCAGGCTGCATAGTGAACTTTGTACCCACACTATTAGTTCTTGACACTGCCGTCAGTGAGCTGCTGCTATTCATACCATTAGTTCTCACCACTGCCGTCAGAGGGCAGGTTGGTGGTAAAAATCCTTTAGAAGGCCTTTTATACAGAACATGCTATAGAGTGAACTGCTACCCACACAATTCGTTCTCGCCATTGCTATCACTTATAACTTAAGTGGGCAAGTTGGTGGTGAAAATAGTTTATAAGACATTTTCTACAGCACACGCTGCACAATGTGCTAGCTAGCACTATGCACTCCATTAGTTCTCGCCTTTGCTATAACTAGTATAAGCATGCGGGCTGGTGGTGAAAATCTGTATCTACAGAGCAGGCTGCATCGTGAACTTTGTACCCACACTATTAGTTCTTGACACTGCCGTCAGAGGCTGGGTTGGTTGTGGAAATCGTCTATTTATGAAAATGATTGATGTCTAATTGATTAATGAGACAAACCATTAGCAGTGTCCTATGGATAATATGGTACTAAGTTTAGTAATGCACTGCACACCTGAACGCGACAGCATCAGAGTTCAATAGTTTTAAAGGGCTAGTAAAGCTAAGATTCCATATATGCGGTATGTGGCATAGGGCATGCGAATGCGGTATGTGGCATATCTACGCATGCCTTGGGTCGATCCATTTGCCGCATCCACATTCGCATTCGCTTTCACAATCGCATTCGGAAATATGGAAGCACTACTGTGCCTTTACATTTTCTATTGCATTCACATTCTGCATATATTTTTCTTGAAGATTTATACTGCCTATTATGGATAAGTCTGAATAGACTTGTTTTCACCATTAGACAGTTTGTCGATAGAAAGCCTGAGCATACACTTTTACTGACCCAAGGGATTTTTAACCTCCCACACCATATAGACATGGTATGAGAGCATCCGGCCTTTGATGACACAGTAAGTTATACACAGCGGTGGAAATCCAAATTGGCAGAGGGGCACAGGAAACTGAACCACTGACCTTCAGATTAGGAGTCAGACCTAGAAAAAAGTCAGACACTCTAACCACTCTGCCACAGAGAACACCACATGGAATCTTAGCTTAACATTGCCTCACCAGTGTTTGTTTGTTGGGGGTTTTACGTTCTAGCAACATCTGATGGGTACTGACTTGTGACAGTGCGCACTCATGGCGACTTTATAGTGCTACCTGACTGGACAACTGGAACCATGACCTGATATCCTGCTCAGTCGCATTATCCTGATACTGATCAAGCCAGTCCTTGCCCTATCCTATTAATGCCGCGCTAGGCTAGGTAGCGATAAGTGCCAATAAAACAGGCAATTTTTGTTCTGTCTGCATTTCCTTAAAGCTGCATAGTCTAAGGAAAACATAACATTTTCAAAACCAAAAGAATTATCTAGATTTGATTGTACATATCAAATTAAATACTGGTGCACTTATAAAACATTTATTGCCAAATAGAAGGGAATACAGAGGCAGTTTGATAGAACCTGTTACTGCAGAAGCCTATGGTGTCAGAGTTTTGGCATGCTTGTCAACATTAATTTAGCATGTTTCCACTTCAAATATCTCAAAAGTCAGCCATTTAAAATAAAAATTACTTCAAAATAAAGTAAGGTCGATTATTATGATCAACCTAATATATTTATCTCAGAAAATGACTATGCAGCTTTAATTTAAAACTGTAAATTGGATGAAAGCATCTCATTTACAAAACCAAAACACTGACCTATATTAATTCCTACATATCCAACTAAGATACTGCGGTATTCTCTAAGTATTTATTGCTGCGTAGAAAAGCATACTAAGTAAATTTAATAGAACCTATTACTGATGCATGCCAGGAAGACCAAAACAATGGTTATAAGTAAAAAGACAGATAAACCAAATATCAATATAACCATAGATGGCACAAACATAGAACAAGTATCCGAATTCATATATCTCGGACAAAAGATTACAAATGATGGGAGATGTGAGGAAAAAATTAAAAGAAGGATAACAATAGCCCGAACAACATTCTCCAAAATGTATAGAGTGTTAACATCAAGTAAGATATTAATACAAACAAGGAAGCGTATTCTTCAGTGTTATGTGTGGTCTACTCTAATGTATGTGGCTGAGACATGGACAATCTCTAAGAAAATGTACAAACGTTTAGCAGCATTTGAGATGTGGACTTATCGAAGGATGATGAAAATATCATGTACAAAGAAGATCACCAACAAAGAAGTTCTCAGAAAATTAAAAATAAGAAAAGCTTGTTTGCCACTATACAGACAAAGAAACTTATTTATTTTGGCCACATCATTCATCAGAGTTCAATATACCGTACATTGTTGGAAGGGAAGGTGAATGGCAGCAGAGGGAGAGGGAGACCAAGAACATCATGGTTTACAAATATTTCACAGTGGACAGGCTTGAATTATTCAGTCTATCAGAACAGCACACCATCGGGACAAGTGGAGAACCATTGCATGCAACCCTCGACTAGAGGACGGAACTATTGTTTGATTGATGACCTTAGCTGTTGCTAGGACATAAAACAACAACAGAGACAGCAATATCACCCCCTGTGTATCTGGAAGGAATATCATATAATTGTTCCTAACATTAATGCCATTTGTTGTTATCCAATGTAAATGTCTGTTCTGATCAAGTAGACATGGTTTCTGCACTAAGCGTGTTTAAATAACACCAACTCTGCTGTCTAGCTTGGCATATTAAATGATATTGTAGATGGCATTACTGTCCCATCAGATGACGTCAAATCGCATGAAAAGATTGTGTTCTGCAAGCAAGGAAAGAGTAAACTAGTTGGGAAGCTCTGACCTCATATCCCACTCAGTCACATTATCCTGACACTGAGCCAACCAGTCCTTGTCCTCTCCTAACAATGCCGAGCGCCAAGCTAGGAAGCGACAATTACCAATTCCTAATAAGGCTGAGCGCCAGCATAGGAAGTGACAAGTATAAATTTTTAAGTCATTGGTTTGACTCGACCAGGGTTCGAACCCACCACCCCACGATCTACCAACACGGGAGACGAATGCTCTAACTCATTCGGCCATCCCATCTGGTTGTTTCGGTGCACGAACTAGAAAAAGGTGAGAGCTGTTGCGCAATAAAACGGTTCTGAATTGTTGATCTGCTAAATGGTTGGCCCTCCCTGCCCCCTCTGGCCCCTCTCTGCCGTGTCTCCCTCCCACTCCCCATTTTGTGCCTCCCTCTCTGCATCTAGCTTTCTCTCCTGTCTCCCTACAATCTGCCTCTCTTCGTGTTCCTCTCTTCCTCCATCTCCTTTCTGCCCTCTTATCTATCCTGTTTCGACCAGACAGCGCCCCGTCTCCCGCTTTGGTAGATTGTGGGATTCGAACCCACGGGTTCGAACCCTGGTCGAGTTAAACCAATGACTTAATGATTTATCCTTGTTGCTTCCTAGCCCAGCGCTGAGCATAATTAGGATAGGGCAAGGAGTGATTGGCTCAGTGTCCGGATAATGTGACTGAGTAGGATATCAGGCTATGGTGCTGGCGGCCTAGGCTCCGAGTGGGGCAGCACTATAAAGTATCACTGAGTGCGCACTGTCACAAGCCACTAACGACAATGTTAACATGGTTCGACTAGTGCTTCCTCATGGATCTCCCACAGAGACACACACTAATAGTCTAGGTATGCCTTCCCACCCCCACCCACCGCAAACAAAATGGGGCGGAGACTCCCATTTCTGCTGTTGCTGTTATTTTTATTGGTTCATAGGCAGGTCAGGGTCTGGTCAGGTTCTACATTTAGCAACACAGTAAATGAAGAGAACTATTTTATGTCCCAGATATGTATAGGGATGTATTGATATTCAGAGATGCATAGAGATTCATAGAGATATACAGAGATATAGAGAGAGATACAGAGAGATAGAGAGATATATAGAGAGAGATAGAGAGAGGTATAGAGATAGAGATATATATAGAGATATATATAGAGATATATAGAGAGATATAGAGTGATATAGAGATATAGCGGTATGTCTATATATAGCTACATATAATGCTGCCCCCGTGGGAGATATATTAATAGATACATTTTAAGCATTATTCTTTTAAATGCACGCCAGAGACACGAGTCGTGTTTTTGTTGTTTTTTGGCATGTTTATTTTAAGTCTGATGGTTTTGAATTTCTCATTTTCTGAGATATATTAGCTTGATCGCTGTAAACTACCAAACGGTATGGCCGAATGAGTTAGAGCACCCGTCTCCCGTGCTGGTAGATCGTGGGTTCGAGCCCTGGTCGAGTCAAACCAATGACTTAAACATTGATACTTGTCGCTTCCTATCCTGGTGTTCGGCATTATTAGGATAGGACAAGGACTGGTTAGCTCAGTGTCAGGATAATGTGACTGAGTGGGATATCAGGCCATGGTGCCGGCGGTCTGATTTCCCAGTATGACAGCACTATAAAGTCGCCATGATGAATTCACCAAGGAGCGGGCAGAGACTGGTTTTCGCAAAAAGCGGAAGACTAAGTCCAAAAAGAAGAAGAGGAAGAGGAAATATTCTTCTTCTGATTCGTCCACTGAGTCTACTTCTACGGAATCAGACTCAGACACCATATATGAAGGTGTCTATGCGGACATTGGCACTAAAGTGGCTAAGAAGGTGGAGAAGCCAAAGGCTAAGCGGGTTAAAACCACTACGCTTATGCGCGAGACCGTGAATGGTCATTTCCGCACGTTCAAACCGGCGGAGGTTATCTCCAAGTTAGGAGATGAGTTAACAGGCATAAAGGGTGTTCCCAACTCCATCATTAAAGAAATGGATCGGGATGTCAATATGACGGATGACCGTAAGAAGTTTGAGGATGTGTTGCACACAGTGCATAGGGCAGTGTTGGCTACCCTAACAGCTATTGTTCCTGTGGCTAATAGGATGCAGAGTGAAAATAAGTTCTCGTCTTTGGCTAAGACAATGGACAAAGGCATTGCAGTGTTAGCGGCGGCAGGTAATTACCTGTCGTATCGAAGATATGAAAATGTCTTCAAGTCAGTTTGCACAGATGCTGGCAAGGAAGTGGCTCGCTCTAAGAAGGTTACCGATAATGAGGGGAAGGAGTTTACGCTTTATCTTGCTCCAGAGCCGATTAAAGGGAAACCCTTAGATAACACCAAGATGTTTGGCGGTCAACTACAATACCTCTATAAAGAGGTAGAGACTGCAGCCAAGAGTGGCAAAAACATGGATGGCAAGAAGAAACAGGAAGCTCCTCGTTTCAAAAAGTCACGAGGGGATTTTCGTCCACGACGGTTCACCAGAGGAACCAGACCGAGTTCAAGCTTCGGTCAAGGGGTTCGGGGCCGGGGTGCTCGCCCAGGCTGGACCGACAACACCGCACGGCCAATAGGCCGAGGGTTCAACGCGTCGAGACCTTTCCCCAGGGGCGGGTCCAAGTAGAGGTCCAAACACAAACTTTACAAGTCCCTGAAGCCTCTAAAAACACACAAACTGTAAGGAACTTTGTGGCTGGTAATATTAGTAATCATATTTCTGAGTGGCACAAAATTACTAGTGACCAAGAAATTTTAAAAATAGTTAGGGGTGTTCACATTCCCTTTACACAAATTCCTGTACAAAGTATAATACCTTTTCCATATAACATTCAACCAGTTGAACGAGAGGCACTAACTAAACAGGTACATAAATTCTTTGAGAAAGGAATTATACAAAAAGTGACACACTGTTCAGGACAGTTTATTTCAAACATTTTCTCGAGACCGAAGCCTAATGGTGATGTTCGAATGATCCTGGATTTAACAATTCTTAATAAAAGGGTGGAATATCGACATTTTAAAATGTTCTCTCTAGATACGGCACGAGATCTGATTACACCAGATGCGTGGATGGCTAGTGTTGATTTACAGGATGCATATTATACGCTTCCCATAATGGAACAATACCGAAAATTTCTTCGATTTATTTGGGATAACCAACTCTATGAGTTTACCTGCATGCCGAATGGCTTAGCTTGTGCGCCTCGTTTATTTACTAAATTGCTTAAACCTGTTTTCTCGGTAATGGCGAGGAAGGGTCACATAATGTTTCCATACATAGATGATTCTTTTATTATAGCATCAACACAAATTGGTTGTGTGAATGCAGTTTTGGATTTATGTGCATTACTCACTAAATTGGGGTTTTATGTACATCAACAAAAGTCAGTGTTTAAACCAACAAAACAACTCAAATGTTTAGGGTTTATTCTGGATACACAGTCCCTTACAGTGTCGATAACAGAACAAAAACTAATTAAGTTTATGACTACAGCGACTCAGCTTATTAAGTTATCAAAGCCAAAAATTAGACAGGTTGCTGTTCTTATTGGCATAATGACATCATATGCACCTGCTGTGTTATATGGGAAGGCCCATATTAAGTCGCTAGAAATAGATAAAAATTTAGCGTTAACACGAACTAAAGGCAATTTTGAGCGAAAGATGTTTATTTCGCAAGAAGGGTTACAGGATATTGGATGGTGGATGCAACATATAGCAAGTTCACCAAATCCAATCCGCATGGCGGAACCTAATACAGTAATTACTACTGATGCTTCGTTAGAAGGTTGGGGAGCTCATCGAGATGGGGTCACAACAGGAGGTAGATGGCTTGATGATGAAAAATCAGACCATATTAATGCACTAGAATTGCGTGCTATTTATCTGGGCTTACGTAGTTTAGTAAAGATAAATAAATCACAGGTTAGAATACTAACTGATAATACTACTGCCATGGCATATATTCGTAACATGGGTGGAACCAAATCAAAGTCTTGCAATCAGTTATCTAAACTGATTTGGAACTGGGCACAGGCTCAACAAGTCTGGCTGACTGTAGCGCATATTCCAGGGTCACAAAATACACTTGCAGATTATAAAAGTAGAAATTTCCATGACCATTTAGAGTGGTCTCTCTCTACACTTTGTTTAACTTTGTTTGTGAAAAATGGGGTACACCTGAAGTTGACTTATTTGCATCACGAAATAATAACAAGTTACCCTGTTATGTTTCTTGGCATCCTGAACCGGATGCTTGGAAAGTAGATGCGTTTGCTATTACCTGGGAAAATTATTATTTTTATATTTTCCCACCATTTAGCATTATCAGCCGAGTAGTGAGAAAAATCGGCTTGGAAGGGACACATGCGATACTGGTGGTGCCCGATTGGGACACGCAACCTTGGCTGCCAGTAGTTTCACAACTGGCAAAAGAACATATACGATTCCCAAGAAAACTCGGGAATCTGACGCACCACGGACCGCTAGTGGTTCACGGCGACGTGTCAACGACGCCCCTATTGGCATTCCTTTTCTAAGGAAGCAGCTACAGCAATTTGGATTGGACAGAATTACTGAGGATAGGATAGTATCGGATGCCTGGAGGCCAGGAACTGTCAAAATGTATACAACCTATTTAAAGAAATGGGGTGTACATTGTTTGTTAATGAAAGTTAAGCCAACAAATCCAAAGATTTCACAAGTAGCTCGGTTTCTTCGTTCTCTAGAGGATGAAGGACTTTCCTTTGGATCGATTAATGCGGCGAGGTGTGCGTTATCAATTATATTACCTAGAATTGATGGCGAAACAGTTGGAAAACATTATGTTATTTGTTATTTACTTCGTTCAATTTATCAAAGGAATACTCCAAAACCAAAGTATAGTCGGTTTTGGGATGTTTCTATAGTATTTAAGTTGTTTCAGGCTTGGCCTCACAACTCGTGGTTAGATATAAAACAGTTAGGTTTTAAGGTCGCGGTCCTGTTATTGTTAGTAACCGGACACAGAGGACAGACGATTGTTGCTTTATCCTTAACTGGATTAGAAATAGACAAGCAACAAGCTACGTTTGATTTAGAGAAATTGCTCAAATCGAACACGTTAGGTGACCCTTTATCAACGGTTCACTTAGACTGTTTTCCGAATGATCGGAAATTATGTGTTGTGTCGGCCATACGGGCTTATATATACAAGACAAAGGATTTACGTGCATCACAACAACTATTAGTGAGCTTTATAAAGCCACATAAGGCAATTTCACGAGACACACTTGCCAGATGGACAATTACGGTGTTGAAATTGGCGGGAGTGGATACGAGTAAATACTCTTCCCACTCAACTAGAGGAGCCATGGTCTCCAAGGCACGGGTGCTTGGTATTTCTGTGAAAAGAATACTAGCGCATGCAGGCTGGAAGACGGCTAAGTCGTTTGCAAAACATTATAATAAACGACTAGAAAAGCCTACCGGCGTTGCAAAGCGTCTTCTCGCCAACTAACAAGAATAGGTGAGAACAAAAATTTAGAATGTTATAATAATAAGAAAGAATGATATTAAGGATAAAAATGAATTATGTAAAGGTCTCCCTAGCCTGAGGCTAGCCTGAGGCTGTTTACCGAGGTAAAATAGTATAGTTATACGAGTCTTACCTTGGTACAGATGATGGATAACTGTTGTTTTACCGAGGTATAAGCCTCGGATAGATGTGGGCTAGGGCCCTCCCGCCACACCCTGCCACATCTATTCCGTTGGTGTACCTTTTCGGTAAAGTAATAGTATCCATTGTTTGAAAGTCATTTTTATCCTCAATAAGTAGGTTAAGATTGCTGGTACCGGACGTGCTTACCTCTCCCTAGCCCACATCTATCCGAGGCTTATACCTCGGTTAAACAACAGTTATCCATCATCTGTACCAAGGTAAGACTCGTATAACTATACTATATATATATATATATATATATATATATATATATATATTATATATATATATATATATATATATATGTATATATGTATATATATATTCCAACTGAAGAGAGTTAGTGTCCTTGTTTATATTCCCATAATACATTTTAGAGCACATATATGACAGCAATTGATTAGTTCAATTCCCATTCATATTACCTCAGATGTTGGTAGAACATCAAATCCAAACAAAGAGTTACATATGGGCGATAATATAGTCACAACAAGGACAGTTGAAACCTGACTTCTGGCATTTCCCCCGATTCCCTGACAGTGGTAATCCTATGGGGAATGTATTAAAGTGTGTCAAAGTGTTGCGAAGGTCGCCGGACGAACATACATGAAACGGACATGAAACGGACATGAAACGGACATGAAACGGACATGAAATGGACATGAACGGATAGCCAATGGACAAAACAAACTCAAACCGGACAAGAACTGTAGACGGCGGTATCCGTTCTTAGTTTTGTGCATGTTCAAAACTTGTACGGACACAAAACGGACTTTGTTTGGTTTCTGTCCGTTTCCCCCAATCCGGTGAGGTGTGACTGGGGCTTTAATGATACGCCCAAACTGATATTGTGCCAGAATGGCATCTTGGCCTTTAAAACAGGTAGACGCCATGTACTGCCAAATTACGGAATAATTACTTCACGCCCCCAAACCAGAGAGCGTGTATATAGATGAGAGGGACAACTGTCATACTAGACCGTGTAACAGCTGCCAACTGTGGCGCTCCAAGTGGTGGTTGTTGAACAGTTTACGTGTACCAGCAAACTCAAGGCATTGTCAATGGTCTTGTGCAATCTTCATACAGAAAAAGTGAAATATCTCTAAAACTACACCACATAGAAACAAACTGTTTGGAACACATATAGAAAACATATTTACCGATGAGACTATATTAAATTCATATGGCTAGGGTTCTGTATTTCTATTAATTTTGAATAAAATACATGTTTTGCACTACACATACGGCAAACTCAAGGCATTGTCAATGGCGGTGAGCAATCTTCATACAGAAAAAGTGAAATATCTCTAAAACCACATGACCTAGACACAAACCGCTTGGAACACATATAGAAAACATGTTTACCAAAAGGATTATATTAAATTGATAAGGTTAGGCTTCTGCATTTCTATTAAATTTGAATAAAACTAATGTTTTGCACTGCACATACCGTCAAACTCAAAGCTTGTTCAACAATAACCGCCAGGAGCGCCACTGTAGCCTGTGTTACCGATTTTCGCGGGAGTTGTCCCTCTCATCTATATACAAGCTCTCTGCCCAAACCTTTCCTCTAGGCCACCCGGGAGGTTAAATCGTGAATGTGGAATGAGAGAGGATCAGTCACTAGATGGCATGTAGGAAAAGAAAGAAAGAAAGAAGAACACAAAAAGGGTTAGAAATGTAATACTGAGCACCTCAAGTGACTATATATACAGTAAAACCTCTCTAAATCGATCGCCCTTAGGACCGACTTTAAGTGGTCCATTTAGGGAGGTGGTCGATTTAGATAGTTAAAATATGGTTACAATGGTATTGCTTGGACCCAAATAAAGCGATCGATATAGGGGAGTGGTCGATCTGTGGAGGTGGTCACTTAGATAGGTTTTTTACTGTATATATAATCCTCTGGTGCAACTGGCACTGGTCTACATCCGGTGGAGGTGAGGAGGCTGCAGGTGGCGCCACCAGTACAGAGTTGGGTCTTACGGAGTATAACAATAATAATAATAATTCCCTTGCGTATCTTTATACTTGCATAATGCGGGAAGAGTGACTATTCGGGAGAACGCTCTGCAAAAACCACAAAACTACTAGCGGTTCAATTGAGGCCAGGCCTCTTTCTGTTCTCTTTTACTTCTGTAGAATTGTACAGCCTACTTTGACTTGCCTTTGCGCTGCACCAATTTTGTTGGATTTGTAAATAAAATAGCACCATAGACTGTCATTGCTGCAAAAGTCAACACCGAGACGCCACCTAGCGGGAAGTTACTTTACAATGCTTCTCATGGGGCCCCGCGAGAGAACACTGACAAGCGCGCGAGATGTGTGGTGAGAGAGCGCAAGACTTGGCGAGACTCCAAACAGATGGATCACACGGGATGGCTACATGAGTTAGACATAAGCTGTATTCACACGGGCAAAATGTAAGGCGATCTACAGAAGGCGATTTATATGAAGCGATCTAGCGCGCATTCACACGGGCTGAGTTTCAAAGTGTGTCGCATTCACACGGGCAGTACTTAGGGCGGTTTAAGGCGGAAGTGGATATCTGCGCATGAGCACGTCCATACTAACCAGCACCACTTTCGGTTAGTCGACGTCACCACGAGAGAGTGTGGGTTCAACCTAGGTATGTATACACTGAATCGTATTGTTTTAGAATGGTCAAAACTTCTGCTGGGCAGTGAAAACCTAAAAATAAATGATGAACAAAATATCTGTGCACAGCTAGCGGTTTCATAGACCAAATTATATAATATGCGCTTTTGATCGACCGGAAAATCAACAAACTCAGGTCTCGACTGTGCATGCGTGTGACGTCATAAATCGCTTCATATAAAACGGTTGTGTTCACATGGACAAGACAAGGGTAGATCGTTTCCTGTAGACCACCTCACGAAGCGTTTTACAGAAAACGATTCATGTAAATAGATTCAGGCATAAAACGCCTCAGGTCGCGTTCACATGGCAAATGTAAATCGATCTAGGCAACAGGTTTTACGTGAGGCGTTTTAACTCGCCCGTGTGAATACAGCTTTAGACTAGAGAGTCTGTCTCCCATGTTGGTATATCGTGGGGTCGTGGCTTCAAACCCTGGTCGAGTCAAACCAATGACTTAAAAATTGATACTTGTCGCTCCTGGTGCTCGGCATTATTAGGATAGGGCAAGGACTGGTTGGCTCAGTGTCAGGATAATGTGACTGAGTGGGATATCAGGTCATGGTGCTGGTGGCCTGGTCTTCCAGTGGGGCAGCACTATAAAGTCATCATGAGTGCGCACTGTCACAAGTCGATACCTGTCCTGATATGACCTTAGATGTTGCTAATACGTAGAACAAAAAACAAAGAAACAACCTGTTTTGGGAGAACTCGGGACTCGAACCGATCGGTTCGTGAGTTCAAAACCTGGCCGAGTCATACCAATGACTTTAAAAGTTGATACTTGTCGCTTCCTAGCCAGGCGCTTGGCATTATTAGGATAGGGCAAGGAATGGTTGGCTCAGTGTCAGGATAATGTGACTGAGTAGGATATCAGGGCATGGTGTTGGCGGCCTGGTCTCCCAGTGGGGCAGCACTATACAGTCGCAATGAGTGCATGCTGTCACAAGTCGGTACACGTCCTGATATGACCTTACATTCTGGATACCGATGACCGGACGCGGTGGCCGAATCGGTAGAGCGCAGGCTTCCCGTGCAGAAGGCCTGGAGTTCGAATCCAAGCCAAGTCAAACCAATGACTTATAAAATTGGTACTTACATGGATGATTTACTTCATGGATTCTCGTATCACTTCAAATTGATTTTGTGTCATTATGCATTGCTATTATGTGATTTGAACACTTGGGGGAATACATGTTGAGGGAAAACATATACAATTGGATTGTAGCTATTCAATTTTAATCAACATAAGGTAGGTATGCCAAACTAAGACCATCAACAGTGAGACACATTTTCTCCAACTTTTACATAGGGTTGTAATTCACCTCTGAACAGAGTCAGAGATGAATCTTTTAGGTAGTCACTACCTAGCCTGATATTTGGCATTAATAGGATAGGACAGGGACTGATTATTACTGCATCAGGATTATATGACTGTGTGGGTCATTGGGGCATGGTCTCCAAGTGGGGTTGCACTATGAACCCACATTGAGTTCGCACTGTCACAAGTCAGCACCCGACCTTAGATGTTGTTAGTATGTAAAACAACAATACACAAATACAACCAAACAAACTGCATCCCGATGAACGGTTGTCTTCAGCTAGCTGGTGTCCTGTCATCAGAGGATGGAGAGTCAGATGAGACAAAAAACACACACAGTTTGTGTACATTGGTTAAGCCCCTGTCACACCTCGTCGGATTGAGCAACGGACATAATTGTCTAGTCCGGTGGTGTTTGGGGCGTGATAAGTATCAAAATGTATTAAAATGTGTCAAAATGTTGCGATATCGGGTCAAAGGCCACTGGACGAACGGACATGAAACGGACATGAACATATAGCCAATGGACGGTAGGCGGACTAAACAGACTCAAACCGGGCAAGAACCGTCGACCTCAATCTGGTGGCATCAGTTCCAAGTTTTGTGCATGTTCAAAACTTATAGCAGATCGGGCCGGATATCAATGGCTATGCAAAGGATATGCAATGGACACAAATCGGACTTTGCCGGATATCAACGGACTTTGTTCGATTTCTTTCCGTTTCCTCAATCCGGCAAGGTGTGATAGGGGCTTTCCACATAGCAAGTGTTCGCTGACCACAAGGGTCACTGAAGACTACTGTGTATATATATATATATTCAAAGTCTCCGCTGGAAGCGAGCGAGAACTATATGTGCGTAGCAGACGAGATTTTGTAGCGCGATTTTGTATGGCAAGATTTGGCGCCCGATTCGGCGAGAGTGTGGGAGATTCAGCGGGGGCCGAGCTCGGTGGGGCCAGTGCTACTTCTCCAAGCGGAACTCGACTACCTCCCGCGGTTCACTCTCCGTGGCAATACTCGCCATTGAGTTTGGCGTTTATTTACGCGGGCGCTTGGAGAGTGATTATCTGAGAGTTTAGTCGCGGGCGGAAGGCCCGGGACGAGACAGCGGGGACAGTTTTGTGACGTGGCCACCCTGAGTGGAGTGGATCTTTGGTGGCATCTTAAAACGGTTCTGTTAACACATCGATTCGGGGAATGCCCCCGGGGGATGGTGGCTTCAGAGCATTCACCATCCTCACTTCCCCTCCCCTTTCCGCGACATCACATCAGATCACATCCATCTCCTCTCCTCTCCTCTCCTCTCCTCTCCTCTCCTCTCCTCTCCTCTCCTCTCCCCTCCCCTCCCCTCCCTCCCCTCCCCTCCCCCTCCCCTACCCCCCCTCTCCCCTCCCCTCCCCTCCCCCTCCCCTCCCCCTCCCTCGAACCATGTTAACATTGTCGTTAGTGGGTGATGAAAATGGGAAATATTGTGCCGAGAGCGAGATTCAAACCCATATTGTATTACAGGGTCAGCGTACTAACCATTAAACTACCTAGGCTCCCTGATGCAGTCATCCTGCGCGCGTCCACCTTTCTATGTGGTTCTTTGCCTGAGAGGTCAGTACAGACAACTACAGTATCTACCCCCCACAGTATCCAGACAATTTTATACAGACTACCTATCTGCTACTGAAATGCAGACAATCAAATAACTTATCAGCAGCTACTGTGTGGTAAGACACCACCAACACTACAGCTGGCCAGCATTGAAAACAAGTCCGGGTACCCAGGCTTACATGCTATGGACAGAATAAATACAGCCTCAATAAAAAAAAATAAAAATAAAAATACATATACACACAGGCAGATGGAGAGAGGGCGAATTGGAAAGCGGGAGAGAGGGAGAGAGGGAGAGGAAGAGGAATATAGAGGAAGAGATGGAGACAGATTGAGCGAGGTGGAGAGGGAGGGAGATGGAAAGATATGGATAGAGTGAGAGCCAGGGATAGAGGGAGAGATGAACAGAGGGGCAGAGGGAATCAGCTCTCTTGAGCTTGAGAGAAGAATGGGAGCTAAGGATTAGGAGACACAGGACAGGTTGATTGTTGGAGTTTTGCGACCTGACAACATCTAAGGTCATATCAGGACGAGTACCGGCTTGTGACAGTGCGCACTCATTGATACTTTATAGTGCTGCCCCACTAGGAGCCTAGGCCGCCAGCACCATAACCTGATATCCTACTCAGTCACATTATCCGGACACTGAACCAATCACTCCTTGCCCTATCCTAATTATGCTCAGCGCCGGGCTAGGAAGCGACAAGTATAAATCATTATGTCATTGGTTTAACTCGACCAGGGTTCGAACCCGTGGGTTCGAATCCCTCAATCTACCAAAACGGGAGAAGGGCGCTCTCTGGTCGAGACAGGATAGATAAGAGGGCAGAAAGGAGATGGAGGAAGAGAAGAACACGAAGAGAGGCAGATTATAGGGAGACAGGAGAGAAAGCTAGATGCGGAGAGGGAGACACAAAATGGGGATTGGGAGGGAGAGACATACCCTATGAACAACGGCTTAGAGAATTGAAACTTCTTACCCTTTCCTACAGAAGGAAAAGAAGTGACATAATTGAAGTATTTAAAATTATGAAAGGTTTTGATCAAATAGATATGACTCAATTTTTCACCTTGAATAAAAGAGAAGGCAGTCGGGGCCATACTCTCAAACTAGTAAAACCCAGAGCCATTTCAAAGTTAAGGCAACACAGTTTCTCAAACAGGATCATAAATATATGGAACAGTCTCCCACAAAATGTTATTCATGCCGAGTCAATAAATTCATTCAAGAACAGATTAGAAAAAGCATGGGCTGATGATCCATGGAAATTTGACCCCTTATTCACCACATGCTACTACTTATTCCTTGTGTTGCATATTTACTTGCACTCAAGCAAAAATGAGAGACAAATAAGTATTCACACTTCCTGTCTACCATTCGCTATTTCGCTATTTCGAGAGAGGGGCAGCGTGAGTCTAAGAGGGTTAAAGGGGGGGGTCAGAGGACGTTGGAAAGGGGACACGGCAGAGACACGGCAGAGAGGGAGCAGGGAGGGCCAATCATTTAGCAGATCAAGAATTCAGAACAGTTTTATTGCGCAACAGCTCTCACCTTTTTCTAGTTCGTGCACCGAAACAACCAGATGGGATGGCCGAATGAGTTAGAGCATTCGTCTCCCGTTTTGGTAGATCGTGGGGTGGTGGGTTGGAACCCTGGTCGAGTCAAACCAATGACTTACAAATTTATACTTGTCACTTCCTATGCTGGCACTGAGCCTTATTAGGAATTGGTAATTGTCGCTTCCTAGCTTGGCGCTCGGCATTGTTAGGAGAGGACAAGGACTGGTTGGCTCAGTGTCAGGATAATGTGTCTGAGTGGGATATCAGGTCAGAGCTTCCCAACTAGTTTACTCTTGCCTTGCTTGCAGAACACAATCTTTTCCTGCGATTAAACGTCATCTGATGGGACAGTAATGCCATCTACAATGTCATTTAATATGCCAAGCTAGACAGCAGAGTTGGTGTTATTTAAACACGCTTAGCGCAGAACCATGTCTACTTGATCAGAACAGACATTTACATTGGATAACAATAAATGGCATTAATGTTAGGAACAATTATATGATATTCCTACCAGATACACAAGGGGTGATATTGCTGTCTCTGTTGTTGTTTTACGTCCTATTGCAACTAAAGTATTTGATACAAGGGGATGATATTGACACTAGATACATTGATATGATTCTTTTACTAGGTACAAGGAGATGCCATTGACACTATATATAACAAGGAGATGACCTTGACAGTAGATTTCTATTAGATTCTAGGAGGACACAATCAGGTGATGTTAGCTAGTACTTATAAGATGATATCAATACAACTATTTGTCCCTGCAGTGGCTGGTTGGGAGATGTTGGGAGTTCCATACATCAACCGCCCTTGATGCTGCCACAGAGACATGGTTTTCTGTTCAGGGTTTGCTCGCTTAGTCTTCGGTTCTGTCAAGAACCTGTACCACAAGGCAGTGGTTTACAACTCTGCATGGTAGGGGCGTCAAACTCCCTGAGGTATTGCAATACCTGCATACCTACTCGAACATAGTAGACAGCATTTATACTTCAACAAAGCAGATGACATTCATGCTTGAATAGAGAGAACAAGGTTTATATTTGAATCTGAGAGACAACATTCAAGCTCGGATCGAGAATAGCGTTATGCGAGAATAGCGCAACTGAGAGTTATGGTGGAATAGAGCAGATGACCGTTCTGTTGGAACAGAGCAGATGACAGTTCTGTTCGAACAGACCAGATGACAGTTCTGCTCGAACAGACCAGATGACAGTTCTGTTCGAACAGAGCAGATGACAGTTCCGTTCGAACAGAGCAGATGACAATTATGTTCAAACAGAGCAAACAACAATTATGCTTGACCGGAGCAGACGACATTCATACTCAGAAAGAGCAGATGCTTTTATGCGCGGACACAGCAGCCGAGATTTATACCCAGCCAGAGCAGGCAGCATTTATACTCGATCAGAGCAGACGACAAGCTAAGAGCTGTACGTGTGAGTGGGCTGTCTAGCCCCTCATTAGTCATCGGCACATCCGGGTCCCAACCCTTTGTCTCTACTATGTGTTACTAACAGTTCCATGACGACATACCCCAAGGTTACGATGTGGACATTTAGTACTTCGACTGGATCCTAATTGTGTCTGTTTACTTCTTCACATGGAGCCAGATGGGATGACCGAATGAGTTGAGCATCCGTCTCCTGTTTTGATAGATCGTGGTATTTCGAGTTTGAATCCTGGTGGAGTCAAACCAATGTCTTAAAAATTAATACTTGTCGCTTCCTAGCCAGTCACTCAACATTATTAGGATAGGGCATGGACTGGTTGGCTCAGTATCAGGATAATGTGACTGAGTGGGATATCAGGTCATGTTGCTGGTGGCCTGGTTTCCCAGTCGGGCAGCACTGTAAAGTCACCATGAGTGTGCGCTGTCACAAGTCAGTACCCATTCTGATATGACCATAGATGTTGCTAGGACATAAACCAACAACAACACACGCAATTATCGACGGACATGACCAATGTGTAGAGCGGGTAGGAACCCGGGGCAAAGGCTCACAATGGCGGGCCTGAGCGCGTAATGGACAGCTATGCTATTAGCTGGTACCACGTGACCTGCATGTTGGGTGGTGCACTTAAAGGGCCTGTCACATGATTTTAAGATGTAGTCTTCACATGCCTATAGGTTATATCTTGACAATATATTCAAATATTAGCGACATTAACACTGCATTGCCCTTGCGGGTATTTTTTTTTTATAGGCATGGCATACTGGGTGTAATGCTCCAAGAAGGCTCGGTATGTATCAACTGACAGGATCAGTAGAATTCAGGCTTCCTGTGCTGAAGGTCGCGAGTTCGATTCCCAGTCCAGTCAAAGCAATGACTTACAAAATGTGTACATGTCGCTTCCTAGCTTGGTGCTCAGCAGTAATAGGATAGGGAGATGACTGGTTTGCTCAGGGTTGGGCTAATGTGACTGGGTAGGATATCAGGTCATGGTGCTGGTGGCATGGTCTCCCAGTAGGGCAGTACTATTACGTCGCCATGAGTGCGCACTGTGACAAATCGGTACCCATCCACATATGACCTTAGATATTGCCAGGACGTAAAACTCCCAACAACCAACCAACTAATTGTATCTATTCATGTGCGGTGATGGTGGGGTAATGGTGTGGTATTTGTGTGGTGATGGTGTGGTGATGTTGTAGCAATGGTACGGTAATGGTGTGGACATTGTGTGGGAATGGTGTGGCAATGGTGTGGCAATGATACTGTAAACGTGTGGACATTGTGTGGCAATGGTGTGGCAATGGCATTGTAATGATGTGGACATTGTGTGGCAATGGTATGGTACTGGTGTGGACATTGTGTGGCAATGGTGTGGCAATTGTGTGGAAATGGTACGGTAATGGTGTGGCCATTGTGTGGCAATGGTACGGTAATGGTGTGGACATTGTGTTGCATTGGTGTGGCATTGGTGTGGCAATGGTGTGGCAATGGTACGGTAATGGTGTGGCCATTGTGTGGTAATGGGGTGGCAATGGTATGGTAATGGTGTGGCCATTGTGTGGTAATGGTGTGGCAATGGTACGGTAATGATGTGGACATTGTGTGGCAATGGTGTGGCAATGGTACGGTACTGGTGTGGACATTGTGTGGCAAGTGTGTGGCAATGGTGTGGAAATGGTATGGTACTGGTGTGGACATTGTGTGGCAATGGTGTGGCAATGGTGTGGTAATCGTACCGTAATGGTGTGGCAATGGTGTGGCAATGGTATGGTAATAGTGTGGACATTGCATGGTAAAGGTGTGGCAATGGTGTGACAATGGTGTGGCTATGGTGTGGTGATGGAACAGATATGGCATGGTAATTATGTGGTAATGGTACAGTGATGGTATTGCAATAGTGTGGTAATAATTGGTACGACAATGCTGTGGTATTGCTGTGTAAATGGTATGAAAATAGAGTGACAATGGTACGATGATGTTATGATATAATAGGTGGTATTGGTGTGGTAATGGTGTGGTAATGGTGCGGTAATGGTGCGGTAATGGTGCGATAATGGAGCCTGGTGCTCGGCATTAATAGGATAGGGCAAGGACAAGTTACATCAGTGTCATGATAATATGACTGAGTGAGTGGGATATCGGGTAATTGTGCCAGCGGCCTGATTTCCCAATGGGGCAGCACTATAAAATCACCATGAGTTTGTACTGTCACAAGTCGGTACCAGTCCTTATATGCCCTTAGATGTTGCCAGGACATAAAACAACAACAACAAAAGCAACCTATACCGCGAGGCCTGTAGCGTAGTATAATTGTAGCGTGGTGTCAGGTGGCGCCCTCTGGCGAGTGGTGTTGAATTACATCAATAGTGGCCAATGTTTGTGTACAGAGAGCAGCTCGAGGAATCCACATTGCCTGGACCCGATGTAATATCAACACTCAGGCATGTCGATCTGCCACATGGCAGCATTAAGTAATGCACTGCAGCAGTCATTGAACTTGTGTACACATTCCGAAATAGTGAGTATAGCATACTGATCGCTGTAATAACATGTGTGCAGATTCGCCTCACAATAGCCCTGATAGTTTATACTTTATATCTTAGTTAGTGTACTTACGTAATATGCTATATTTGTTCCGTGATTACTGTGTTTATTGTTGTCAGAAGTAATTGCAAATATTAAAATAATTGCAAGTAATTATACATGAATTGAAATAGTTATAAATAGCTACAATCAATGACAATTATGTCGAATTACTTACAATTACTTACTCTTACAATTACTTACCATTACTTATAATTATTTACGATTATTCACGAGAATTTACGATAATTTATGATAATGTCATGGGGGTGATGAAAATGGGAAATACTGCTCCTAGAGCAGGACTCGAACCCACATCTCTTTGCATTCCGGGCCAGTGTGCTAACCATTACACCACCTAGGCTCCCTGATATCAACACACTCCCCACGCCTACCTGTCTATGTGGTTACTTGCCTGAGAGGTCAGTGCAGACCACTACACTCGTCCCCCTGGAATTGTAAGTCTTGTAATGCTTACAATTACATACATACAGGCAATGCACTAACACATACATACACAGGGTAGGTTCAACAACCATACAGCGCAAAGCTTGTACAGGATCCTGATCACGGCTACCAGTGTCATGGGGGTGATGAAAATGGGAAATACTGCGCCTAGAGCGGGACTCGAACCCACATCTCTTTGCATTCCGGGCCAGTGTGCTAACCATTACACCACCTAGGCTCCCTGATATCAATACACTCCCCACGCCTACCTGTGTATGTGGTTACTTCCCTGAGAGGTCAGTGCAGACCACTACAATAATTTACGATGATTTACGATAATTTACGATTAGCTACGATTAACCACGATTAGCCACGATTATTTTCGATTATTTACGATTAGCTACGATTAGCTACGATCAGCTCCGATCAGCCGATCAGCTCCGATCAGCTACGATCAGCTACAATTAGCTACATTTTTGTTACAATTAGTTACAATTAATTAGAAACAACTATAATTAATTACAAATAATTTCAAACAACTACAGATCATTATACACAACTACAAATAACCATAGATAATTACTACCCATCACTTGTCAATAACCATTGCTAATCATCACTAATCATCACTAATAATGAACAATAATGACCAATAATGATTGATTGGTTGCTGGAGGTTTAGGTCCTGACAACATCTAAGGTCATATCAGGACGGTTACTGACTTGTCACAGTGCACACTCATGGTGACTTTATAGTGCTGCCTCGCTGGGAGACCAGGCTGCCAGAACCATGATATAATATTCCACTCAGTCACATTATAGTGACACTAACCCAACCAGTTCTTGCCCTATCCGAATACTGCTGAGCCCCTGGCAAGGAAGTGACAAGTATCAATTTTGTAAGTTATCGCTTTGACTCAACCGGGAATTTAACTCCCGACCTTCCGTATGGGTGGCCTGCGCTCTACCGATTATGCCACCGCGCTCGGTATTACACACTATAAGATGGTGGAGCGTGTGCAGTGTGACATGTTGGTCTCGTTGCCCTCTCCCACCTCTCACTTGTTTGACAGCGGAAATTACGCCTTGCCACCCGATGCTTGTTTGTTGGGTATGAACCTTTCACTTAAAGTTGCACAGTCCGATGGTTTTGAATTTCTGTATTTCTTCTGAGATAAATATATTAGATCGATCACTAGTATCTACTTTACATTAGTTCAAAGATCAAACTTTTTAGATATTTTGTGTCCAAACATGGAAAATTAGAAAGCTTGCCAAAACTCTGACACCATGAGCCCCGTTCACACAGCACAACTTTAGGCCGAACTAGATAAGGCAAACTAGAGGAGGCGAACTAGGCATCCTGTCCACACAAGCAGTACTTGGGGCGGTTTAAGGCGGAAATCGATCTCTGCGCCTGAGCAAGTCCATACTAACCAGCACCAGTTCCGGTTTGTCGATATCACCACGAGAGACTGTGGGTTCGACCTAGATATGTATAGACTGAGTCGTATTGTTTTGGAACGGTCAAAACTTCTGGTGGGCAGTGAAACCCTAAGAATAAATGATGAAACAAATATCTGTGCACCTCTAGCCGGTTCATATACCAAATTATATTATATAGTGTGATGTGCTTAATCCGCTTCAAGTAAACCACTACCGTCCACACAAGCAAGGTGGGCCGACTTAAGCTAGTTCGCTTCATCTATACTACCCTGATAGGTGGCATAGTTGAAGCGAACTAGATGAGGCGACTCAGGCTTAAGTCGCCTCAGCGTAGTGTCCACACTACCAATTTGAGTCGAACTAAAGGAGGCGAACTAGGTAAGCCGACTTAACTCGCCAGTGTGAACAGGGCTATGGACTTCTGCAGTAACAGGTTCTGTTAAATTGACTCAGTATTGCCTTCTATGCAGAAACAAATGCTTAATAAGTGCATCAGTATCTAAGTTACATATGTAAAATCAAATCTAGATAATTGGTTTGGTTTTGAAAATTTGATATTTCATCGGACTTCAGCTTTAACACAAAAATAGAAGAGTCAAAATTGCCATTTAAGTTAACCGATCATTTTCATTGAACCGAAATTATAAAAGAAAAACCTGAAATTGCTATTTTATCACATTCCCTGCACCCCATACTTCGTTTTGATACACCAAACGCCCCATAGTTGTATGCAACCGACTATATGGTTACCTATAGCATTGGAATTGTATATAACTTACTTGATGCATTACTTTATTTGTGTTATTAATATACATATACTTTTATTTGAAGGGGGCCGGGCGAAATTATGTGAAATTGGGTCTGGATGTAGTTTTTACAATGATCTTGAGTTTATGCCATATATATATATAATATATAGGACAGCCTGACTATTGTACTTGACCTCAGTTTTAAGTAACCAATTTCTAAGGGGTTAACACTTTTGTTTATTGCTCCATAATCACTGTATCACAAGAAAAGTAGAATTAGTGAGAATTAAAATGACCTTCAGGTAAACATCTGTTATTTTACTTAAAGGTGTGGGTTGTCGTTTACAGAGTTTTGGGCCTGAACTATTCATATGTATATACATCCTGATGCAATCTTAGATGTTGGTAGGAAGCACTGGGAACTAAAACCTGCAACAAACAAAAAACCTCCCCTCTTGCTATGAGTACAGTCGTAGGTAGCTGTTTGTGATGGTTCATGCACAGACATACGTATCACAAGCATATACGCAGTATGTATTTATGTACCTATTCACAAAAAAGGCACCACGCCAAAAACCTGTCTGATGCGCAGATAACTCCCTTCTAGTATCACGCAATATCGCCCATCAAAGAAATGTTGGAGCATATCTAGACCAGTCTCGAGTATGCATGATCGATATCAGCACTCGTATTGCCTGTGGTACAGCTTATATATAAATATGCATATATATATGCACATATATATATATTTTATACATTAGTTGTTTAATCAGGGGAAATTTCAGCCGCGGACGATTGGTTTTCCTGATTCCACTGCTCCTTGCCTTATCCTAATAATGCCGAGTGCATGGCTAGGAATCGACAACTACAAATTTTTAAGTCATTGGTTTGACTCGACCAGGGTTCGAACCCACGATCCCCCAACACGGGAGACGGACGGTCTAACTCATTCAGCCATCCTGTCTGGTTATATATATATATATATATATATATATATATATTTTACCTCGGTAAACAGCCTCAGGCTAGCCTCAGGCTAGGGAGAGGTAAGCACGTCCGGTACCAGCAATTAGCATATACAACTCACGACTGGATAACGTGTCGTTGGGTTGCTCCGGCAAAATTAGTCTACATACAAGCAAATACGCAGTAAGTATAATAAAAACTGTGGTTAGCTTAATTATGATGCATTAGAGCATCAATATGGAAAGTTTAGACTTTCGTTGGTCCAATTTGGACGAGTTATTTGGTTATAAACAACCAAGGATAGAACACTCGAGTGGGTTTCTCGAAGGAACCAAACCGGTCATTAGCGGTTATGTCAACACCCGGGTCACCGTGTGACTATGGGTAGAGATGTGGGTTTCGCCCTATCTCATGTGGAAATTCTCTCGTACTCTAATAGAGAGTAATGTTGGAGATGCTCCTGGGTTTCTTTTATAGACTCCCCTAGACAAAACTTTTTCAGGCGTTTCTCCGAGTTTCGTAGCATTTTCTCCAACTTGTTGACGTAGTAGTCACAGGTGGGAGAAGTGTGCGGAACAGAGGGATGGGCGGGCCGATACACTGGTCCCGACCCCGCGTAAGGTTTGGGCTTGACCCACAACCCACGCACAAATTTAGCTTATTACGCCTGTGTTATAACGGTATAAACACGTTCTTTAACACCAATAGATGTCCAAATGAGTTTGAAACAACCATATTGTGACATATATATATACCGGGACTGACCAAAAATGTTTGTTTCAGTTCCCGATGGCCACGAAGCGGAGTAAGCGCGGTGCAGCAGCAGCCGAGGGGCGTGTTCCGAGTGGAGTGGACGAGGAGTACGACTCCTCACCCGTGTTGTCGGCAGGGCCGTCGACACAGCCCCGGGCGCATATCCTCTCCGACCCGGACGAGGACGCAGTGCCTGATGTGCCTGCGCCTCCAGATTGGGAGGCTCGCTTTGCAAGATTGGAAAGCCACATCTTGACTGCCAAATCGCCTGTGTCTCGGAAGCGGCGTAGGCCGAGTGTCCAAGAGGATTCATTTGAGGATTTCTTGGACACAGACTCGGCGGTGGAGCTTAAGGCTCCTCCTCCTCCTTCTCCTAAACGGAGGAAGAAGAAGAAACAGGTGATTTCTTCGGGTGATGAATTCACCAAGGAGCGGGCAGAGTCTGGTTTGCGCAAAAAGCGGAAGACTAAGTCCAAAAAGAAGAAGAGGAAGAGGAAATATTCTTCTTCTGAGTCGTCCACTGAGTCTACTTCTACGGAATCAGACTCAGACACCGTATATGAAGGGGTCTATGCGGACATTGGCACTAAAGTGGCTAAGAAGGTGGAGAAGCCAAAGGCTAAGCGGGTTAAAACCACTACGCTTATGCGCGAGACCGTGAATGGTCATTTTCGCACGTTCAAACCGGCGGAGGTTATCTCCAAGTTAGGAGATGAGTTAACAGGCATAAAGGGTGTTCCCAACTCCATCATTAAAGAAATGGATCGGGATGTCAATATGACGGATGACCGTAAGAAGTTTGAGGATGTGTTGCACACAGTGCATAAGGCAGTGTTGGCTACCCTAACAGCTATTGTTCCTGTGGCTAATAGGATGCAGAGTGAAAATAAGTTCTCGTCTTTGGCTAAGACAATGGACAAAGGCATTGCAGTGTTAGCGGCGGCAGGTAATTACCTGTCGTTTCGAAGATATGAAAATGTCTTCAAGTCAGTTTGCACAGATGCTGGCAAAGAAGTGGCTCGCTCTAAGAAGGTTACCGATAATGAGGGGAAGGAGTTTACGCTCTATCTTGCTCCAGAGCCGATTAAAGGGAAACCTTTAGATAATACCAAGATGTTTGGCGGTCAACTACAATACCTCTATAAAGAGGTAGAGACTGCAGCCAAGAGTGGCAAAAACATGGATGGCAAGAAGAAAACAGGAAGTTCCTCGTTTCAAAAAGTCACGAGGGGATTTTCGTCCACGACGGTTCACCAGAGGAACCAGACCGAGTTCAAACTTCGGTCAAGGGTTTCGGGGCCGGGGCGCTCGCCCAGGCTGGACCGACAACACCGCACGGCCAATAGGTCGAGGGTTCAACTCGTCGAGACCTTTCCCCAGGGGCGGGTCCAAGTAGAGGTCCAAACACAAACTTTACAAGTCCCTGCAGCCTCTAAAAACACACAAACTGTAAGCAACTTTGTGGCTGGTAATATTAGGAATCATATTTCTGAGTGGCACAAAATTACTAGTGACCAAGAAATTATAGAAATAGTTAGGGGTGTTCAAATTCCCTTTACACAAATTCCTGTACAAAGTATAATACCTTTTCCATATAACATTCAACCAGTTGAACGAGACGCACTAACTAAACAGGTACATAAATTCTTTGAGAAAGGAATTATACAAAAAGTGACACACTGTTCAGGACAGTTTATTTCAAACATTTTCTCGAGACCGAAGCCTAATGGTGATGTTCGAATGATCCTGGATTTAACAATCCTTAATAAAAGGGTGGAATATCGACATTTTAAAATGTTCTCTCTAGATACGGCACGAGATCTGATTACACCAGATGCGTGGATGGCTAGTGTTGATTTACAGGATGCATATTATACGCTTCCCATAATGGAACAATACCGAAAATTTCTTCGATTTATTTGGGATAACCAACTCTATGAGTTTACCTGCATGCCGAATGGCTTAGCTTGTGCGCCACGTTTATTTACTAAATTGCTTAAACCTGTTTTCTCGGTAATGGCGAGGAAAGGTCACATAATGTTTCCATACATAGATGATTCTTTTATTATAGCTTCAACACAAATTGGTTGTGTGAATGCAGTTTTGGATTTATGTGCATTACTCACTAAATTGGGATTTTATGTACATCAACAAAAGTCAGTGTTTAAACCAACAAAACAACTCAAATGTTTAGGGTTTATTCTGGATACACAGTCCCTTACAGTGTCGATAACAGAACAAAAACTAATTAAGTTTATGACTACAGCGACTCAGCTTATTAAGTTATCAAAGCCAAAAATTAGACAGGTTGCTGTTCTTATTGGCATAATGACCTCATATGCACCTGCTGTGTTATATGGGAAGGCCCATATTAAGTCGCTAGAAATAGATAAAAATTTAGCGTTAACACGAACTAAAGGCAATTTTGAGCGAAAAATGTTTATTTCGCAAGAAGGGTTACAGGATATTGGATGGTGGATGCAACATATAGCAAGTTCACCAAATCCAATCCGCATGGCGGAACCTAATACAGTAATTACTACTGATGCTTCGTTAGAAGGTTGGGGAGCTCATCGAGATGGGGTCACAACAGGAGGTAGATGGCTTGATGATGAAAAATCAGACTATATTAATGCACTAGAATTGCGTGCTATTTATCTGGGCTTACGTAGTTTAGTAAAGATAAATAAATCACAGGTTAGAATACTAACTGATAATACTACTGCCATGGCATATATTCGTAACATGGGTGGAACCAAATCAAAGTCTTGCAATCAGTTATCTAAACTGATTTGGAACTGGGCACAGGCTCAACAAGTCTGGCTGACTGTAGCGCATATTCCAGGGTCACAAAATACACTTGCAGATTATAAAAGTAGAAATTTCCATGACCATTTAGAGTGGTCTCTCTCTACACATTTGTTTAACTTCGTTTGTGAAAAATGGGGTACACCTGAAGTTGACTTATTTGCATCACGAAATAATAACAAGTTACCCTGTTATGTTTCTTGGCATCCTGAACCGGATGCTTGGAAAGTAGATGCGTTTGCTATTACTTGGGAAAATAATTATTTTTATATTTTCCCACCATTTAGCATTATCAGCCGAGTAGTGAGAAAAATCGGCTTGGAAGGGACACATGCGATACTGGTGGTGCCCGATTGGGACACGCAACCTTGGCTGCCAGCAGTTTCACAACTGGCAAAAGATCGTATACGATTCCCAAGAAAACTCGGGAATCTGACGCACCACGGACCGCTAGTGGTTCACGGCGACGTGTCAACGACGCCCCTATTGGCATTCCTTTTCTAAGGAAGCAGCTACAGCAATTTGGATTGGACAGAATTACTGAGGATAGGATAGTATCGGATGCCTGGAGGCCAGGAACTGTCAAAATGTATACAACCTATTTAAAGAAATGGGGTGTACATTGTTTGTTAATGAAAGTTAAACCAACAAATCCAAAGATTTCACAAGTAGCTCGGTTTCTTCGTTCTCTAGAGGATGAAGGACTTTCCTTTGGATCGATTAATGCGGCGAGGTGTGCGTTATCAATTATATTACCTAGAATTGATGGCGAAACAGTTGGAAAACATTATGTTATTTGTTATTTACTTCGTTCAATTTATCAAAGGAATCCTCCAAAACCAAAGTATAGTCGGTTTTGGGATGTTTCTATAGTATTTAAGTTGTTTCAGGCTTGGCCTCACAACTCGTGGTTAGATATAAAACAGTTAGGTTTTAAGGTCGCGGTCCTGTTATTGTTAGTAACCGGACACAGAGGACAGACGATTGTTGCTTTATCCTTAACTGGATTAGAAATAGACAAGCAACAAGCTACGTTTGATTTAGAGAAATTGCTCAAATCGAACACGTTAGGTGACCCTTTATCAACGGTTCACTTAGACTGTTTTCCGAATGATCGGAAATTATGTGTTGTGTCGGCCATACGGGCTTATATATACAAGACAAAGGATTTACGTGCATCACAACAACTATTAGTGAGCTTTATAAAGCCACATAAGGCAATTTCACGAGACACACTTGCCAGATGGACAATTACGGTGTTGAAATTGGCTGGAGTGGATACGAGTAAATACTCTTCCCACTCAACTAGAGGAGCCATGGTCTCCAAGGCACGGGTGCTTGGTATTTCTGTGAAAAGAATACTAGCGCATGCAGGCTGGAAGACGGCTAAGTCGTTTGCAAAACATTATAATAAACGACTAGAAAAGCCTACCGGCGTTGCAAAGCGTCTTCTCGCCAACTAACAAGAATAGGTGAGAACAAAAATTTAGAATGTTATAATAATAAGAAAGAATGATATTAAGGATAAAAATGAATTATGTAAAGGTCTCCCTAGCCTGAGGCTAGCCTGAGGCTGTTTACCGAGGTAAAATAGTATAGTTATACGAGTCTTACCTTGGTACAGATGATGGATAACTGTTGTTTTACCGAGGTATAAGCCTCGGATAGATGTGGGCTAGGGCCCTCCCGCCACACCCTGCCACATCTATTCCGTTGGTGTACCTTTTCGGTAAAGTAATAGTATCCATTGTTTGAAAGTCATTTTTATCCTCAATAAGTAGGTTAAGATTGCTGGTACCGGACGTGCTTACCTCTCCCTAGCCCACATCTATCCGAGGCTTATACCTCGGTAAAACAACAGTTATCCATCATCTGTACCAAGGTAAGACTCGTATAACTATACTATATATATATATATATATAGGCTTATGTGTGCTTTATAAAAATAATACGAGTATAAATATAGGATGTTGGTTGGTTGCTAGAGTTTTATTTCCTGGCAACATTTAGGGTCATATCAGGATGGGTACCGACTTGTTACAGTGCACACTCATGGCAAATGGCAACTTTATAGTGCTTTCCCACTGGGAAATCAGCCTGCCAGCACCATGACACAATATCCCACTCAGTTCCATTATCCTGACACTGAGCTAACCAGTCCTTGCCATATGCTATTAATGCCGAGCACCAAACTAGAAAGTAACAAGTATCAATTCACTCCCGATCTCCCGCACAGGAGAAGGCCTGCTCTTTCCCGATTCGGCCACCGCGTCCGGTAAAACAGATGCGCAGTCATCGACTACATCTCGACTGGTTGCGCCTCCTGGATGTGTCCGCCTCAGTAACCGTTAGCCTACACCTGCACCAGTCCCCGCTAAGTTGCGTTGATCTTTTGGCCCTGCGCCAACAATTCTACACTGGAGACAGTATGCATGACCTTTTTACTAAAGTAAATCAAGAAAACATTTTAGCCTTTTTGAGGGCAGCTGCACTAAATTCTATCAATTATTAATCAAACTTTTCTTTTTCTATGGGAATTTGTTTCCCTTGACCACAAATATATGATTGTGAGCTTTCTAATTTAATGAGTGTCTAGTGGCACATAATTGATTGTCTGCTTTTACATGTAAAAGCGATGGTTTGAACAAAAAACAAACATTTCTCAAATATGGCCTATGCTCCCGAAACAGCGTAAAGCAACCACCAATCAATCAATCAATCAAAAAAGATGTCCACACATGTGTATTGCTTGTGTGCATTAATCCCCTAAACATACGCAGTCAACACACCACATTAGTGCGATGACTCCCCATTTAATTCGAACCTCCCCCAATCTGACCGAGACATCTGTCGTGAGGGTGATGAAAATGGGAAATATTGCGCCTAGAGCGGGACTCGAACCCACATCTCTTTGCATTCCGGGCCAGTGTGCTAACCATTACACCACCTAGGCTCCCTGATATCAAAACTCTACCCACGCGTGCCTGCCTATGCGGCTCCTTGCCTGAGAGGTCAGTGCAGACCACTACACTCGTCCCCCTGGAATTGTAAGTATTTTAATGCTTACAATTACACACATACAGGCAATGCACTTACACATACACAGGGTAGGTTAAAAAACTATACAGCACGTAACTTGTACAGGATCATGGTCACGGCACCAGTGTCATGGGAGTGATGAAAATGGGAAATATTGCTTCTAGAGCAGGACTCGAACCCAGATCTCTTTGCATTTCGTGCCAGTGTGCTAACCATTACACCACCTAGGCTCCCTGATATCAACACACTACCCATGCCTACCTGCCTATGCGGCTCCTTGCCTGAGAGGTCAGTGCAGACTACTACACATCCATGAAACCGATTTCAGACATTCATTATATGTAGTATGGTTGGTTGTTGGAGTGTTGCGTCCTAGCAACATCTAGGGTCATATCAGGATGGTATGTAGTATGATGTTTATATATATTTTATTTTTAATGGAGTCTGTATGGTAAGGTGCTAAGTACAATGCTCAAACACTGGAGCAGCCTGGTCAACACTCTAATTGCGATTCAGTTGGATATTCAAATAGAACAGCACAGCCTGCGTTCTGCACCGAACCATGGCAGTCCATTGGAGATTGTTCCAGGATTATAAACAACATCAAAAGAAAAAAAGGAGTGGGACGTAGCTCAGGCAGTAGAGTGTCCACCTGTGAAGGTGTGGGTTATACGATCGATCCTGCTCAGTGGACACATTTGCAGTTTCGGCTATTTTCCGTTTCGGCTATTTTCTGTTCCAATCAGTGGTCCACAACTGGTTTGTCAAAAGCTGTGGTATGTGCTGTCTTGTCTGTGGGAAAGTGCATATAAAAGACCCCCTGCTGCTTATCGGAAAGGGTAGCCTATGTGGCGGCAGCTGGTTTCCTCTAAAGAAATGTGTCAGAAAGACCAAATATTTGAAATCCAATAGCCACTGATAAAATTCCATGTTATCTAGAGGCGTCATTAAATAAAACAAACTTTCCTTCTTTTTCAAAAGAAAAATGAAATTATAATAAAATTGTAAATTATAATTTAAGGTTAGTTAAGTAATTTTCTTTGCTCTTTGCAGTAATGTTGGCAGGCCTGATATAGGACCCGCCAGAGATATTCGCTCAAACCAATACTTGTGTTTGTATGGAATGCCTAATAATAATAATATATATATATATATATACCTCTCTAACCGGTCACGACCACTGATCGACCACTTTCCTATGTCGATCGGTTTATTTGGGTCCCAAACGATCACCTATACAATACCATTGTAATGATGAAAAGAACTCTCTAAACCGACCAACTCCCGAAATGGACCATTTAAACTAGTTTCCATGGTCGGTCGATTTAGAGAGGTTTTACTGCACATTACAATGGTATTGTATGGGTGATCGATATAGGGCAGTGGTCGATCTGTGGAGGTGGTCGGTTAAAGAGGTTTTACTGTATATATATGTAGGTATGCAGGTATTGCAGGTATTGCAATACCTCAGGGAGTTTGACGCCCCTGCCCTGCAGAGTTGTAAACCACTGCCTTGTGGTACAGGTTCTTGACAGAACCGAAGGCTAAGGGAGCAAACCCTAAACAGAAAACCATGTCACTGTGGCAGCATTAAGGGCAGTTGATATATGGAACTCCCAACATCTCCCGACCAGCCACTGCAGGGACAAATAGTTTTGCGCCTGTCTTGACATCTTCTTGCCGGTGTGAAACCTCTATTTGCTCCCCGAGAGAGTGCTGCTGGTAACTTGCAAAAGCCAGCAGCACTTCAACCCTTTTGCAGGCAGCTTTCATGAAATGTACAACCGCACAAAAAATGGAGAATGGCAGTCAAGTAATGAAAGCAGTCTTTGTCGCATCGCAACCAACAGCATGATGATGATGATGACTGTATATATATATTAAAAAGCAACTATCAGTCAATGGTGCTAAGCTGGCATTGGTTTTTTGTTGTTGTAAATATAGTTTATTCATTGAATAAAGTCTTTTGTCAGCGCCGTGGCACTGGTCTTCCAGCCATGTGACAATACAGTTATTTACAATATATGCAGCTAGCCCAAATCAGCTGAAATAACAATATCAAACATTCAAAGACTTACATATGGTATAGTTTGACAATTCACATACAAAAATAGCAGTTATATGTTGTATTCCTACACACTTGATACATACATGTGTATTGATTAGACCTTTACATTACGGAGTGGTTAGGTACATAGTTTTCCTTCATAGGTTTGTATGCCTACTATGTTGTGAATTGCAAAACTATCATGTTGTTGGAGTTAACATTTTGAGATGGAGTGAGTGTTAGTAGAATGGTTTGTTTATTCTGTTAGATAGAGTGTGGTTAGCTTATAGGGTTATGCTTAAAAGGTTAATACCTCAGGTGTGTTTTTTGACTACATGAAGTAGTTTGAGTAAGTAGGTTGTTAGTAATGATGGGATAAACAATGCTTGGAGGATTGTATGTTTCAGTCATTTAGTAGTCTAGTACAGACTTTATTAGTGTCTATGTTTGTACAAAGACCCCATAATACCAAGACAGCTCACTCAGCCTGTACTGTGTAATCAAAATGATCAAACCCACCACGTGGTGCGCTGGCCGTTCCCCCGGCTAAACAGATGCCACAATATATGCACAAATGTATATATGAATGTGAAAGCTGTGTGACGATGGCGACGATGATGTGTGCCTGTTCATAGCAATCCGATATTGATGTGTATTCACGCTTACCCGCCTCATGCATGATATAACCGTATGTGTTTACATGTGAAACACCAACCAGCAGCTGGGTCAATCAAACCCACCACAAGGTGGCACCGCAAAATTTACATCACATGGGAGAGATAGGGAGTGAGCCGTCCCAGTACCATAGGGCCCCCAGTCTATAGCAATACTACCAGACTGATACACCTTTCCGAATTTGCTGGGAAAATAACTTGTACGGTGGATAACTTAGTTTGTTGGCAGCAGGCAAAGGAGCGCGTGGGGTGGTGGGAGGGGGCAGGGTGGCCATAGGTGCTTATAATAGATAGCTAATTAAATATGGCGACCTCATCACTAGGCCTGTAGAAGGGCCTGATTGGCTTGGTGAAATCTTACCAGGTTCTTGAATTCTAGTTGTGTTTGTGCATGTCTAATTCTGACTGGGAGTTCATTCCATAATTTGCTGCCTTTGTAGATAGGGGCTCTTGTCAGTCTATTTGTGAGTGGTTTAGGAACTTTGAGGAGTGTAGCATCCCCCTGCCTGGTAACTCTGGTAGTATGGTCTATGTAGTTTTCATCCTTGGCTCTGATAAACATAAGAGATAGCAGATGTGCATCTCTCCTTTGACTCAGGTATGTGATATTAGATCTAGTGTGCATCTCATTCACTGAGAGAACTTTGCCCCTATATACTGTTCTAAGAGCTCGGTTTTGAGTTCTCTGTAATTAATTTTCTTGTTGTTTTGTTAAAAGGCCATAGATTAGATCATTATAATCTATTATTGGCAGTATAGTTGCCTTATACAGTTTGAGTGCTCTGTTCTCACTCATGTAGCATCTTATCTTTCTAAAGGTTGTCATTCTCATACCTAGAATTTGGTTCAGCCTCGATAGTTGCTGGTTCGCATTCAGTGTAGAGTCAAGTGTGGTTCCTAAGTATTTGTACGAGTTCACTTCTCTTAGCACTGCATTGCCTATACATAGCTCTATATTTTGCGCCTGCGATTTTCTAGATTTTGTTCCAAATATCACATATTCTGATTTTTGTGTGTTTAAGGTAAGTCTGTTATCAGCACACCAAATATTGACCTTTTTTAACACCTTGTTTACCATAGTAGCTGCCAGAATAATGTTTTTATTGTGCACTGTGAGGACAGCATCATCCGCAAAAAGTGTGAAATTAGCACTGGTAGACAGCAATGGTAGGTCATTAATAAATATCAGAAAGAGGAGTGGTCCCAAAGTGGAACCTTGGGGCACTCCTGTTCTGACAGTTCTCGTGGAGGATTCTTTATTATTAATTTTTGTGACTTGATGTCTATTGTTTAAGTAGTTGGATATGAACCTACATGATCTTTTTCCCAGTCCAGCTCTTTTGATCTTACATAGCAGGATTTTGTGGTCAATTGTATCAAAAGCTTTCTTGAAATCAAGAAAAACAGCTATTGTAAGCTCACCTCTGTCTGTGCTAATCAACAATTCATCCATTAATGAGGCAAGTGCCTTAGTCGTTGACCTTTCTTTTCTGAAGCCATTTTGTTGGGTGGCTAAATAGTTAGTGTCCTCAAGAAATGTTTTTATTTGGTCGTGAATTATCTGTTCAATTATTCTGCCAGGGAGAGGTAGTATGGATATAGGTCGCAGTTCATTACAGGACTTTGGGTTACCTACCTTGGGTATAGGGGTAACTGTTGCTCTCTTCCATTTTTCTGGGTTTGGAACAGAGTAGTCTGGGTTAACGAGCATTGAATGTATACACCTTCACAATACCCCCCCCCCCCACCCACACACACACAAAATAAATAATCACCTAATTTAGAGACTACAATCTAAAGACTAACATTTTTTATAAAAACAAGTAAAAAAACGGAAAAAAGTGACCCAATCTGTGAACTGTATGCTAATTACGTGCTGAACGCCATGCATAAGTAGGGCGCCCCCTTGCGGCGACAATTGCGCTCTTAAATCAGCACCCCTGACCCAGGCGGGCAGTCTGGTGAAAGCAGAGTTGGTCGATAAGCAGTTAGTCACACAAAGAGGAACCGCTCGATAAAGTAATGTCTGTAACACAGGCCACTGGTTTCAGAACGAGACTGCTAACAATAGCCGCAGCGAGGGTAAAGCGTGCATTCCTTACACGGGGTATGCGGCATGCAGCATGTGGTATGTAGTATGCGAATGGCATGATTCCTTCTACGCGGTATGCGGCATGTGGTATGCGGCATGCGGCGAGGTCTCACACGGGGTTTCCTACCTTTATCCACAGAAATAGGAATAGTTATCTATGCTTTGGCAATTATAACGGTAGGAACCCCCATGTGAGTCTAATCACTATGTACATGGCACCACCACCACCACCACCACCACTACTACTACTACTACTACCACTACTACTACTACTACTACTATATGTTTCCCCTCCGCACACACTAATCACTATGTACACGGCACCCCTCTATGCCTGTGTGTCCCCTCCGCACCCAGGTGTGTGACCGTTCCGTAATGATCAGTCGCCTCTCCTCGTCTAAAACTAATGGACACATGCGACTGATGGTTTCTATTCGCATACCGCTTGCCGCATGCCACATGCCGCATGCCGCATCGATGGCTGCATGGACCGATCGAGTTGTCGCATTCGCATTCGCATTCGCATTCGCATACCACATACCGCGTGTAAGGAATGTGCCCTTAACCTGAAGTGGTTAAGGAGGGAACCAGCAGTTAAGTGCCTATCACACTATGCCGGATTGACCAACGGACAGAATTTTCTTGTCCGGTGGTGTTCGGGCATGATAAGTATCAAAATGTGTCAAAATGTTGCGATATCGGGTCAAAGGCCACCGGACGAACGAACATTAAACGGACATGAAACGGACATGAAACATACATGAGCGGATAGCCAATGGACGATAAGCGGACTAAAAAACTCAAACTGGACAAGAACCATAGACGTCAATCCAGCGGCATCCGTTCCAAGTTTTGTGCATGCTCAAAACTTGTAATGGATTGGGCCGGATATCAATGGATATCAACGGATATGCAATGGATATGCAACGGACACAAACCTGACTTTGCCAGATATCAATGGACTTTGTTCGGTTTCTTTCCGTTTCCCCAATCCGGTGATGTGTGACAGAGCCTTTAGTTAGTGCCAGATGGAGGTTCTTTAACCCCATTTATTCTCCTTGTCTATCGTTTTCCGCTATCTTTTCAGCACATAAATGTTCGCCTTCTGGAAACATGTATAACTCAACCCGCCCAGCTGTTAATGTCATCATCACCCGGCAATTTTATATTAAAGATATATCGTCCGATGGTTGTGAGTTCCGGCCATTTTTCTGAGATAAATATATTAAATAGATCAGTATAATCTACCTTACTTTAGTTTGCAGTAACTTTTGTTTTAAATGGCTAACATTTGAGATATTTGAAGCCCAATCATGCAAAATTAATTTTGGCAAGCATGGCATAGTTCTGACACCATAGGCTTATGCGGTAACAGGTTCTATTACATTAACTCACTGTTCCCTTTTATGTGGCAACAAATGTTTAATAAATGTATCAGTATCTATGTTTGATATACAGAATCACGTCGAGGTGAGTGTTTTGTTATTGAAAATGTCATCCTTCATCGGACTATGCAAGTTTAACTCCCATACTTTCACCTCTTCATTGAGCAACTTTTCATGAAGCTAGAAGAAAAGTGGTTCCCCATTGACATTTACTATATTAATATAAATAAATTGTTTGTTTGTTTGCTGTTATTCCCATGCTAGCAATCACCTGAATTCATATCAGGACGAGTACGGACTTGTGACAGTGCACACTCATGGCGATTTTATAGTGCTGCCCCATTAGCAGATCATCCTGCCAGCACCATGACCCGATATCCCATATAATCACATTATCCTGATACTGTGCTAACCAGTCCTTGTCCTATCCTATTAACCAGTGGTCCACAACTGGTTCATTGACGGCTGTGGTATGTGCTCTCCTGTCTGTGGGAAAGTGCATATAAAAGATCCCTTGCTGCTTATAGGAAAGAGTAGCCTATGTGGCAGCCACGGGTTTCCTCCAAAGAAATATGTCAGAATGACCATATGTTTGACGTCCAATAGCCAATGATAAAAATTTATGTGCTCGAGAGGCATCGTTAAATAAAACAAACTTTCTTTCTTTGGGAGGCCTGTGCTCTACACATTCGGCATCCGCGTCTGCTCTGTTGGGAAATTCTTACGTTTAGGACATCAATTTAATACTATGCTTTCATAGCATTATTTAACTCAAAGTGTACTCTTATCCACAAGTAAACTAACTTGTTCATGTCTCAAGGACAGAAAGTACAAACGTGGATCCACCATGCTACTACCCCATATCAGCGTATGTACCCACCACATTATGCAACCATACGGACCCACAGCGCGCCACGACCACCACACACATCCACACACACATCCACACACACATCCACACACATATCCACACACATATCCACCCATATATCGACACACACATCGACACACACATCGACAAACACATCGACACACACATCCACACACACATTCACACACATCCACACACCCCCACACATATCCACACACATCCACACACATCCACCTACACATCCACACACATCCACACACATCCACACACATCCACCTACACATCCACACACATCCACGTACACATCCACACACATCCACATACATCCACACACATATCCACACATATCCACCTACACATCCACACACATCCACACTTACATCCACACACATCCACACTCACATCCACACACATCCACACACATCCACCCACACCCACACCCATATCCACACACATCCACACACACATCCACACACTTCCACACACACATCCACACACCCATCCACACACATCCAAACACATCCACACACATCCACATACATCCACACACACATCCCCACGCATCCACACACACATCCACACATACATCCACACACACATCCACACACACACAACCACACACATCCACACACATCCACACACACATCCACACACACATCCACACACACACAACCACACACATCCACACACACATCCACACACACGCACACACTTACACCCAGGGCGCAATCACGGTCATGTGGGTAGTGTGACGTCATAGCGGGGAGATAACGCCGCCAGTCTGCCACCGGAAGTGGCACTGATCCGGGTGGCAGGTTTGCGCTAATCACTGCCGGTAATTATATGGACGGTTGTGGTGTCCTGATTAGCCGTCCGGTAAGTACTGATAGGATAATTACTCATCAAGCCTCCCTCCTCCTTCCTTCCCCTCCCCCTCCCCCTCACCCTTCCTCCTACCCCGCCACCCTCCCCCGTCCTCCCTCCCCCTCCCACCGTCCCCTCTCCCCCCTCCCCCTCTTGTGTCCGATAAGATGCGCGCAGACCAGTTTCCACAGAGGGTCGTCCATATGCAGTAGAATTATTGACAGTTACTGCCTACTGCCATAATTAGGTGGTAGTAGCATTGACAACAACTATTGTACATATGATGTAGGAGTAGCATTGACAGTTACTGCATACTGCCATACTTAGGTAGCAGTAGCATTGACAACAACTGTTGTACATATGATGTAGGAATATCATTGACATTTACTGCCTACTGCCATACTTAGGTAGCAGTGGCATTGACAACAACTGTTGTACATATGATGTAGGAATATCATTGACAGTTACTGCCTACTGCCATACTCAGGTAGTAGCATTGACAGCAACTGTTGTACATATGATATAGGAGTAGCATTGACAGTTACTGCCTACTGCCATACTCAGGTAGCAGTAGCATTGACAGCAACTGCTGTACATATGATGTAGGAGTAGCCTTGACAGTTACTGCCTACTGCCATACTTAGGTAGCAGTAGCATTGACACCAACTGTTGTAAATATGATGTAGGAATATCATTGACAGTTACTGCCTACTGCCATACTTAGGTAGTAGTATCATTGACAGGAACTGCTGTACATATGATGTAGGAGTAGCCTTGACAGTTACTGCCTACTGCCATACTCGGGTAGTAGTAGCTTTGACAGCAACTGCTGTAAATATGATGTAGGAATATCATTGGCAGTTACTGCCTACTGCCATACTCAGGTGGTAGTAGCATTGACAGCAACTGCTGTAAATATGATGTAGGAGTAGCATTAACCGTTACTGCCATACATATGTAGTAGTAGCATTGGCAGATACTGCCATACATATGCAGTAGTAGTATTGACAGTCACTGCCTACTTCCAGACTTATGTAGTAGTAGCCTTGTCAACTACTGCCACACATATGCAGCAGTAGTATTGACAGCTACTGCCATACATATTTGGTAAATAGCATTGGCAGCAACTGCTATTCATATATAGTAGTAGAATTGACAGCTACTGGCATCTATATGTGGTAGCAGCATTGTCAGGTACTGCAACATTTGATAGCTTGCTCACACACTGATACCTCACACCTGGCCTACACGCCTAACTCATTTGTTCACTGAGCATAACTGTTCTTATCTGTTACCATTCACTGGTTGTGGCAGTTTACAGAAAAACCTCTCTAAATCGACCGGCCTTGGGACCGACTTTAACTGTTCGGTTGAGGGAGGTGGTCGGTTATGGGAGTTAGAATATGGTTACAATGTTATTGTTGGCACCCAAATAAAGTGATCGATGTAGGGGAGTGGTCGATCTGTGGAGGGGTCGGTAGTGGGGAGGTGTTGCTGTACTTGTCATTTCCATAAAGCGATATAGCGAATGGTAGACAGGAAGTGTGAACACTTATTTGTCTCTCTTTTTTTTTTTTTGGTACATTAGTTGTCCCAAGCAGGGGAAATCCCACTCACAGACGACTGGTCTTCCCCACTCCACTGCTGGTTGATAGAAAGCCTGAGCCTACACTTTTACCGACCCAAGGGATCTTTAACCTCCCACACCACATAGACATGGTATGAGAGCAACTGGCCTTTGATGACGCTTTAAGTTATACACAGCTGTGGAAATCCAAATTGGCAGAGCTGGGGGCATGGGGAATCGATCTGCCGACCCTCAGATTAGGAGTCTGACCTAGAAAAAAGTCAGACACTCTAACCACTCCACCACAGAGAATGCCATGTTTGATATGCTTGATTTACTTGACGCGAGTACAAGTCTTTCTCTCATTATCACTTTGTGGCTATATCTTTGATCATCACTATTATTAGTGGGGCAGATATCAGCAATTTCTTTTAGAGGAATCGTGCAAATGATGATACAAGCATCACATTTGACACACCTGTTCTCCAAGTGATACTAATCAAATCTGCCCGATTGGCCAATTGAAAATCCAAGATGGCGGCCATTTTTCAAAATGGCAACCAAATTAGCCGCCCAAAGTTGACGTTTTGCTTAGAAGTATTTGTAATTGTCCGATTTGCATGATCTAGGTGTGGATTGTTATGTTTTCAAGCCTGCTGAAGTGGATTTTCCTGTTTATAAAGCACACTGACACATATTTTTCAAGATGGCCACCATATTGTCTGTTTTTCATTACGTAAGCTTTGCCCTGGCTAGTAAATGTTCAAAGTTATGCATACCATGCCACTGGTCCTCCAGCTGCTACTGTTCACATATGCAGGTGCAGAGTGATGTGCAGGGGAGCTCTGACTGAACGCACTTGCATGTTCCTTTGCAACCTTTCTTACAGGAACACTTCGTCAGTTCCTGACAGCTCGCTGCAATAGGGGGTAGTGTTGTCCAACAATGTGGCGTTCTCTGTGGCGTAGTGGTTAGAGTGTCTGACTTTTTTCTAGGTCAGACTCCTAATCTGAGGGTCGGTGGTTCGATTCCCCATGCCCCCAGCTCTGCCAATTTGGATTTCCACCACTGTGTATAACTTACAGCATCATCAAAGGCCGGTTGCTCTCATACCATGTCTATGTGGTGTGGGAGGTTAAAAATCCCTTGGGTCGGTAAAAGTGTAGGCTCGGGCTTTCTATCGACCAGCAGTGGAGTGGGGAAGACCAGTCGTCTGTGACTGGGATTTCCCCTGCTTGGGACAACTAATGTACCAACAAAAATGAGAGACAAATAAGTGTTCACACTTCCTGTTTACCATTCACTATATCGCTATAACATATGTGCCATGTCTCTCCTTTCTGTGTCCACCACCATTCAGCGGGACTGCTCGTGTCTGGATTGCAGATGGTTGCCTGGCCCCAGATAAGTGCTTATTGGAGGTATTTCGGACTATTTGGGGAAGTTAAAGAAACAACAATACATAGCTTTGTTAGGGTTGTATGTCTTAGCAACACCAAAGGTAAAATTCAAGACAGCGTATCAATTTGTAGCACTGTGCCTTTTTAGCAGACGTCAACATAACAGTGGATATGGAACTCATATATGATTCCCACAATCAATCCTTCGGCACATTATGCAAGGAAAGCCATAGCGCGGGAATAATGTTGTTCAGAAAGAGCCCCCTCGACTGACAGTTCCGCAGATTAACCGGTACCCATCCTCATAGGTCCTTGGGTGTTGCCAGGATGTAAAGCCCAAACAAAGATCATTGGACCTTTCAGCTTTCCGTAAGATGTGCTTCGAGAGACAACAAATGCAGTCAGTTGCAACCTATACAAAACCGGAAGCGGAAATAAAACTAGTTTGACTTTGAGTTCTCTCTTGGCAATAAATGAATATTTAAACCATAGGCGGACATCGACATAGTGGTGGATATGGAACTCATATATGATTCCCACAATCAATCCTTCGGCACATTAAGCAAGGAAAGCCATAGCGGTCGTAATGTTGTACAGAAAGAGCCCCCCGACTGACAGTTCCGCAGATAACCAGTACCTAAGGGGCATCTGGGGACAATCATTGGTTGCACTAGTTTCAATATTTGAACATTTACTGCACTTCAACTATGTGCTTCCCCATGTTATGGCTTTCATCGTCTCGGTTAGAATCTTGCGGATGTTCAACTGGGTATTTAAACCAGTGTCGCTGTGGGAGGGAATATGCTCAGATAAAATGTACTCATATTTCTCTATCCTGATATTACTGAGATGTTGCTAGGACGTAAAATAACAAACAAACAATACATACATATTTTGGTTACGTTAGTTGATTAAAGTCGCCTAGTCCGATGGTTTTGAGTTTCTGTCATTTTCTCAGATAAATATATTAGGTTGATCATTGTAATGTACCTTACTTTAGTTTGAAGTAATTATTATTTTAAATGGCTAGCTTTTTAGATATTCTAAGTGCAAACATACAAAGTTAATTTTGCCAAGCACACCAAAACTCTGACACCATAGGCTTCTGCAGTAATAGGTTCTATTAAATTGGCTCTGTATTCTGTTCTATATGGCAACAAATGTTTCATAAGTGCACCAGTATCTCATCATGCTGTCAGTCACGATGCGACAAAGACTGCTTTCATTACTTGACTGTCGCTTTACATTTAGCTCTCTGCTGTGAGAGTGATGTCCATGAGTCGGTCTTAATGTCTCTCAGCTTCAGGTTTCTCTTGATGGTATCCTTGAACCGGAGACGAGGGTGCCCTCTCTTTCTGTAACCAGAAGACAGTTGAGAGTAGAGGATCTGCTTTGGTAGCCTGTCTGATGACATTCTCATGAGGTGTCCAGTCCACCGGAGATTCTTTTTGATCAGAAGATCTTCCATAGAGTGCAGCCCTGTCCATTTGAGTATTTCCTTATTTGTCACTTTGTCCTTCCAGGTTAGCCTCATGATCGAATGCAGATGTCACATCAGTATCTAAGTTGCACCAGTATCTAAGTTACATATATAGAATCAAAGCTAGATCCCTGCTTTGGTTTTTGAACATTTGATGTTTTTGTCAGACTATGCAGCTTTAAACAGAAACTGCCTAATTTAAACTCTGGACAAATGGGTCTTCCTTATTCCATTGCTCCTTGGTAACAACGAACACCAGGATGGAGAGCACCAAATATCAATTATATATGTTATTGGTTTGACTCGGTGTGGGTTTGAATGCACAACGTTTCACACTTATACATTTGCCATTCCAGAGTGGAATCATCTTCAGCATTGAAGTGCAGCATACCGTCATTAGCCCCACTACCACAAGGGGGTGGTTTCGACTACGCCGACCCCTGTCGATAAGAAGTATCAACAGGTGGCAGCACGCTAACACAAACAGTCCCCACAGTGGACTGTTACACCCATGGCTAGCAGACACCCCCTGCAGGAACTTACGTGCTACCCGGCTGGACACGGATAGGTAAATTCTATTCTGACCTTGGCGGAATAAACTAGGGAATGCATGCCCCGGGGTTTGAAGCACCCTCAGCATTACTCATTATTCCGCGAGCAGAGGAGGACATGGTCCACCATAGAAGTGACTAAGCAACCAAGCTACCCACACCTACCCGGCTGTGTGATATATGAACAGTATGAGGTAAGTGCAGTCCTAATTACAGGTTTTAGATTTCACTTTAATAGGGTTCTATTTCCTAGCAACAGCTAGGATCATAGCATCTTGGTCATATTACACGACCTTCAGGAATATAATATATATATATGTGCATTAAATATATAGTAATCCTGAAGTAACATCAAAGTGCAGCAACCACACATGACAGGGCGTAACCATAGCTACTAATGGAGTCCCACTACTTTTGAACGACCACTCTTTGATCAACTGAAACCATCCTTTTACGAAATTGGAACTTAATTATCTTTATCTTGTCTAATGCCACAACTTTACTAGTCTAGGGGCAATGCCTGGTTGGCTACATGTTAAGATAATCTGCGGCTAGGGATATGGCTAGGTGTGTGGCTAGTGGTGTGGCCGGGTGTGTGGCTAGGGATGTGGCTAGGTGTGTGGCTAGGTGTGTGGCTAGGGATGTGGCTAGGTGTGTTGCTAGGGATGTGGCTAGGTGTGTGGCTAGCGATGTGGCCGGGTGTGTGGCTAAGTGTGTGGCTAGGGATATGGTTGGGTGTGTGGCTGGGTGTGTGTCTGAAGCTGGTTGCTGAAGCTGGTGGCTGAAGCTGGTGGCTGAAGCTGGTGGCGGCTGAAACTGGTGGTGGCTGGAGCTGGTAGAGTGGTAGCTGAGGCTTCAGGGTTTAGCATGATTAGGCGATGGGTGGGGCGAGGCAGGGGCGGGGCTTAGGTTAATCCACTGAAACCTAGCCGTCTCTCATCCCCGCTGCCTGGGCGCTAATCCCCCAGCCCACCTGGCCGGTAACCCCGGCTCGTGTGACCGGCCACTGGCGCAGTCTGTGGTCTCGTTATTCCCCGCGTAAACTGCGCCAGTTTGTTGGTCCTGGCAACATCTGAGGTCATATCAGGATGGATACCGACTTGTGACAGTGCACACTCATGTCACTTGTGGGAAATCAGGCTGCTGGTACTATGACCCGATATCCCACACAGTCACATTATCCAGACACTGAGCTAACCAGTCCTTGCCCTATCCTATTAATGCCGAGCGCCAGGCTAGGAAGTAGCACATATCAATGTTATAAGACATTGATTTGACTCCACCGGAAAGCAAACTACTGATCTTCTGCACACGAGGCCCGCGCTCTACCGATTCGGCCACCGCGCCCGGTAACTGCCTTTCTTTATTAATGCAATTACTGGTGAGGCATGCTTGTGAGCATGGAAGTGACATCACTCTATACCCAATCTCAATGGGGCAATTACAGTCGTGGAATGAGGTGCGATAAAATGAATTTATTTTTATTTAAGCGAATTTAGTTTAAAGCTGCATAGTCTGATGGTTTTGAGTTTATGTCATTTTCTGAGATAAATATATTTGGTTGATCGCTATAATTAACCTTACTTAAGTTTGAATAAACTTTGATTTTAAATGATCAACTTTTGAGATATTTGAAGTGCAAACATACAAAATTAATTTCGGCAAGCATGGCAAAACTCTGATATCATAGGCTTCTGCAGTAACATGTTCCATTAAATTGACTCGGTATTCCATTCTATGTGGCAAGAAATGCTTAATAAGTGCATTTATATCTAAGATGGTTTCGGTTTTGACAATTTGATATTTTATCGGACTATGCAGCTTTAAGCGAATTATTTTAAAAGCTGCATAGTCCGATGAAAGCATAACATTTTCTAAACCAAAACACTTACCAAGATTTGATCCTACATATTCGATGGTAAATACTAATAGACTTATCGGTAGCATGCAGGTCGGGAGTTCAATTCCCGGTCAAGTCATACCAATGACTTACAAAATTGATACTTGTCGCTTCCTAGCCAGGTGGTCTGCATCATTAGGATAAGGTAAGGACAGGTTGAGTCAGCATAACGATAATGTGACTTTGTGGGATATCAGGTTATGCTGCTGGCAGCCTGGTCTCCGAGTGGGGCAGCACTATAAAGTCACCATGAGTGAGCACTATCATAAGTCGTTACCCATCCTCATATCATCATTTCTGTCGCTAGGACATGGACCAAAGAAGAAACAAACAAACTAAGTCTAATATATTAATTTGAACAAATCTGGCAACAATTAAAAACCCTAGCATTAAGGCATCATTAACTTGAAATTGAATCATTTAAGAATGCATATTCATACTGCCATTTATATCTTAACTTATTCAAATCTCATCGTGAAACTGTGAACAAGTGGGTCATCAATGGCGCGATATGTTCCTCTCCTTCTCCCAATGGACGATTTACACCATAAACCTGCCATCTCTTGGTGGTGACACAAACTAATGTTGTCAATAGCAGGGCACTCTATAAGCATGACAGAAATGAACTAATGTTGTAGATAGCAGATCATTGTGTAGCCTGCTCTGTGGGAAAGGCTTCATAGAGGATTTCCACCACCAACCCACCCTCTGATGACAGAAATGAACTAATGTTGTAGATAGCGGCTCATTGTGTAGCCTGCTCTGTGGAAAAGGCTTCATAGAGGATTTCCACTACCAACCCACCCTCTGAGGACAGAAATGAACTAATGTTGTAGATAGCGGCTCATTGTGTAGCCTGCTCTGTGGAAAAGGCTTCATAGAGGATTTCCACTACCAACCCACCCTCTGATGCCAGAGAATCAACTTATGTTGTGGGTAGCAGCTCACATTGCAGTAGGCCCTGTGCAAAAGGTCTCATAGAGGATTTCCACGACCAATTTGTCCTCTGATGGGAGAGCATCAACTGATAGTCTGGGTAGAAATTCACTTTGCTCTGTGGAAAAGGTCTTATGGTACATTTAATTAATCTTTTGCACTCTTAAGATTTTGTTTGTTTATTTAGCGACCCCCCGCAGCACAACAAGTAAACATTGGCTATTGTGGGTCATACAGTGGTTAAACATATCTGACTAAAAGAACGTTACATTTCAAACGGGTAAAATAGAGCACAGCAACGTATGCCAACAGAGCATCCACCTATGGTAAAGCCCCAGCCACACATACCCGGATCAGGGGCCGGACGAGCCCCGGATTGCCATCTGGGGTGGTCCGGGGCAATCCGGGGTGATCCGTGGCTCGTCCATGGCTTGTCCGTGATGGCACCCCCTGATTTGGCCTGATCCGTGGCTTGTCCGGTGCCATCCGGGGTCAGCCCCGGATGTTTTAAAATGTTTAAAACATCCGGGGCAGTCTGGAGGATTTTGCGATCCGGGCTCAATCCGGCCTGATCCGGCCTGATCCGGGGGTGGTCCGGGGGTGGTCCATGTATTTCGGGGGTGGACCGGGCCTGTCCGGGGGTGGTACGGGGTCATTTTAGCCATGGTTTGACCCGGACCATCCCCGGACTATCCAGGAGTACCCCCGGCCTAGCCACAGACCACTCCCGGACTGCCCCCATAAGACCGGGGGTGATCCGGGATAGTCCGGGGGGTGATCCGGGATAGTCCGTGGGTGGTCCGGGGCAGTCCAAGGGTGGTCCGGCCCCAGTCCAGCCCAGTTCGGGGGCAGTCCTGGGCTCGTCTGGGGCTCATCCGGGAAAGTGTGACTGCGAGGCAAAAATCGACGAAAACAGTGATTTTATCGGTGGCGGTCCGGGACAGTCCAGGCCGTTGGTCCGTGGGTGGTCCGGCTCAAAATCCAGGGCTCGTCCGGCTATGTGTGACTGGGGCTTAAAGAGCGATTCGAGTGATAAGCCAAGATGGTGATTTTAGTAAGCAACGCAGGATGTATGGTACCATATAATATAGCATGTTTTTGCTATTGCATTGAAAGTCTGCTCTCTGATGCAAACCCATTCAGTCTTACGTTGACTATTATGACAGGACGCAGTGGCTGAATCGGTAGAACGCCTGGCTTCCTGTGCGGAAGGTCGGGAGTTCGAATCCCAACCGAGTCAAACCGTTGACTTATGGCATTGATACTTGTCGCTACCTTGCCTGGCACTCTTTCTACATTAATAGGATAGGACAAGGACTGGTTGGCTCAGTGCCAGGATAATATAACTGTTGGGATATCAGGTCATAACCCCGGTGGCCTGGTCTCCCAGTGATGGTTGGTTGATTGGTTGTTGGAGTTTTATCTCCTGGCAACATGTAAGGTCAATTCAGGACGGGCACTGACTTGTGACAGTGCACACTCATGGTGCTGCCCCACTGAGAGACCAGGCTGACTGCACTATGACCTGATATCCCACTGAATCACATTATCCTGACACTGAGCCTACCATTCCTTTCCCTATCCGAATAATGCCAAGCGCCTGGCTAAGAAGTGACACGTGTCAAATTTTAAGTTACTGGTTTGTCGCGACCGGGATTCGAACCCGTGGGTTCGAATCCCATGATCTACCAAAAGGGGAGACGGACGCTCAAATCATCCGGGATATCCCTTCTGGTCTCACCATGAGTGTGCACTGACACAAATCAGGACCTGTCCCACAATGACATAGGACGTACAGCAAACAAACAAAACAAACGGCCATAGTGACTGTAGTGACGCCCACAGTCACATGCAGAGGGTGGGAGGACGGCAGACTGCAGGAAGCCAAAGCCATAAACTAGCATCATCTTAAAGGTGGTGGGCGGCAGCGTGCTGTAGGAGCGTTACAACCAGTTGGTACCAGAATACTGCCACTGTAATGCCCCCCCCCCCCCCCCCCCGGCTGTGGTGTGGTTCCGTGCATTACGCTCTATTTATAGCACGCTGGTAATATTGCTTTATTGACAGGCATCGGGGAGTGTAAAGGCAGGGTATGGAAGTGGGTGGGTGGGTCCATGGGTGAGCGGGTGGGTGGGTGGGTCGGGGTTATCATTTGTAGATGACGATATGGAAAAAACAGACAGACAGATATACCGACAGACTGACAGACAGGCAGATAGGAGAGGGACACATACTTTACTGCAAGACATTACACACACGTAACAAGACAGTGGATACTTCAGAGATAAAGGAACACGGAGAGAGAGGCAGTTGGTTGATTGGTTGTTGGAGTTTTGCATCCTAGCAACATCTACGGTCATATAGGGCGGGGACCGACATGTGACAGTGCACACTCATTGTGACTTTATAGTGCCAGGTGACCAGACCATGACCTGATATCCCACTCAGTCACAGTATCCTGACACTGAGCCAACCAGTCCTGGTGCCATCCTAATAATGCCAGGCGCCGGGCTAGGAAGCGATAAGAATACATTTTAAAGTCATTAGTTTGACTTGACCAAGGTTCAAACCCATGGAGTCGGATCCCATGATCTACCAAAACGGGAAACGGACGCTCAACTCATTCGGCCATCAGCGACCGAGAGAGATACATCGAGAGATATATAGATAACCAGAGAGAGAGAGGGACAGGAAGACATGTAGACTGGTAGATAGATAGAGACAGAGCGAGGCAGGGAGAGGCGGAGAAAGGCGCAAAGAGGCTGACAAATAGGGCGGAGAGAGAGGCAGAGAGAGGTAGAGAGCGCGACTCAGAAAGAGAGGGCGAGCGAGGCAAAGTACGGGAACAGGAAAAGACATGCAGAAAGAGAGGCAGATATATACTGAGAGGAACAGCGAGAAAGGCAGAGGCAGGAAGCAGAAAGGTCCTGAGACGCCAGAACAAACTGACTGGTAACCCGAGTGCAGGTGTGGTCAGATCAAAGGTCAGACAACACGTCGGTGAGCAGGGTTGGATGGGATGTAACGGGGGACAACAAGACAATCACTAGTGTTTGTTACACGGCATGCCCTGTTCAGTCATGAACCACTTGCTCATGATACGTGACGCAGTGGCCGAACCGGTAGAGCGCAATCTCCTCCCTATGTGGAAGGTCGGGAATTCGAATCCCAAACAAGTCAAACCGAATGACTTATAAAGTTGATACTTGTCGCCACCTAACCTTGCGCTTGACATTAATAGGATGGTAAAAGGACTGGTTAGCACAGTATCAGGACAATGTGACTGCGTGGGATATTAGGTCATGGTGTCGGTGGCCTGTTCTCCCAGTGTGGGAGCACTATAAAGTCATCATGAGTGCACACTGTCACATGTCGGTATCTGTCCGGATATAACCTTAGATGTGGATAAGACGTAAAATGACAAAGAAACCTGCCCATGATATAACACACCACTCTACACTCACACCCACAGCTACGCCCACACCCACACCCACACCCCACCATTTCTACGCAGGCATCACTCTGACAGAAAGCCCTTTCGTATCTTTGTTTTCTCACCGCTCACATCATTAGCGTCCTTTAATCTGCCAATGTAGGCCTCTTGTTTCATTGTGGCCTTTTCTCTATCGCTCCTTCTAAGTGTAATAATTGTCTCGTAGCTACCGAACAACCGGGCGTTAATTGCAGCTCGTTACCAAGGCAACGGGGCGGAGTGCCACGTGATCACTGCTGTGTAGGACTGGCTTGTCATATGGATTTTATGTCAACATTTCCTGTCGAATGGCGGCAGATTCGAAGGCATATGTGTGTATGTGTGTATGTGCGCATGTGTGGATGTGTATATGTGCGCATGTGTGGATGTGCGCATGTGCGTATGTTAGTCCCCCCTCCCCCGATTTACTTTAGCAGACATAGCAGCATGCAGGCTGATGGCCAGGCTGCCCGGGAGTTGGTTGGTTGGTTGGTTGAGTTTTGTCTTGGTAACATCTAAGGTCATATCATGATGAGTACCGACTTATGACAGTGCGCACTCATGGCGATTTTATTGTGCTGCCCAACTGGGAAATCAGGCCACCAGCATCATGTCCCGATATCTCACCCAGTCACATTATCTTGACACTGTGCTAACCAGTCCTTGCACTATCCTAATAATGCTGAGTGACTGGTTAGGAAGCGACAAGTATCAATTTTTGTAAGTCATTGGTTTGACTCGATGGGGAATTGAACTCCCGATCTCCCGCATGAGAGGCCTGCACTCTACCGATTCGGCCACCGCGCCTGGTTCGCTTGGGAGTCGTCAGAGCGATATAGTGTTGTGTTTAAGCGAAGTGTACAGAGGGGGAGAATGTATCGTGCAGGTACTCCTGCCTTGATAATATTAGCATAACACGTTATACCTTACATATGTGTAAGTATGTGTATCTATATTTATCTATGCATATATATACATTTGTCCACACATCTATGTATATCTGTATATGTAAGCCTATGCTTGTCTATATATGTCTTTATATGTTTGCGTATATTCTGTATAGGGATTATAAATATTTCGTAGAATATGTATGCAAATGCTTATATGTGATGAATAAGGATTATGCGAGTATAAAGGCATGGAGGGGAAGTGTTCCCTATATTATCACCCATATGTTGTGCACTACTTTATGGGTGATTGTATGCAGGTATTGCAGGTATAGCAATACCTCAGGGAGTTTAACGCCCCTGCCCTGCAGAGTTGTATACCACTGCCTTGTGGTACAGGTTCTTGACAGAACCGAAGGCTAAGGGAGCAAACCCTAAACAGAAAACCATGTCACTGTGGCAGCATTAAGGGGGGTTGATGTATGGAACTCCCAACATCTCCCGACCAGCCACTGCAGGGACAAATAGTTTTGCGCCTGTCTTGAAATGTTCTTGCCGGTGTGAAACCTCTATTTGCTCCCCGAGAGAGTGTTGCTGGTAATTTGCAAAAGCCAGCAGCACTTCAACACTTTTGCAGGCAGCTTTCAGGAAATGTACAACCGCACAGGAGAGCAGCAGTCAAGTAATGAAAGCAGTCTTTGTCACATCGCGACCAACAGCATGATGATGATGACTTTATGGGTGATCCATTTTCACAGTTGGGACAGGTGGCCCCACCACCCCCAACCGCACCAGTTCCACAAGATCCTCTCACTCGCACACTGAACATTTATATGTATTTATATACAATTAAGTATTTATATATAAATAAGTATTTGTATATATGAGCCTGTCTCAAAAGGTGATAAGTAATATGGGACAAAACTTTGTCCGTTGTAACAATCAACATACTAACTGCTTATGCATTTTGTCAGGATAAACTGATTTATGGTGTTTCATAATCCCAATAGAATACATATTGATTTGAAGCAAATGTCCTTGTGTTTTCAGTGTAACCGTTTCTGTGCTGTGTCATGTAAATCGCTACGCAGACAAAAAAAAATTAGTTAGCACCTTTTGAGACATGCTGATATGTGAGTATGTGTATGGATATACTATGTAATATGTATCAAATTATGGGAGTAGAACAATATACATAGATGCAAGAAGCCAGTGTCCAGATACTGTCACTGGATTCTTGAACTACTTACTCTGGGAAAACCTTTAACTATTCACAACACAGATGTCTGGAATGTGACATGGAAACCAAAAGTAAAAACCATTCAAATAATAGCAAAAAATATCCCAGATAATTGAACAAGCCATGTTCCTATGAAGGTTTGCATGTTGTGCATTTGTCAGAGTTGAAAACAAGAATTTCAATTTTTGATTCAGATCTTATACAAATTAAACAATATGTTAATATCACTCATGCAATATGGAAATCAAAGACATCATTTTAACATACACCACAAAGTCAAACAAGATTTTATTGATTACAGTCAAGAAAAAAAGATTGTCTTACAAGAAAAAAGTTGAAAAAAAGTTGAAGAAATGTTTGAGGAGATGCATGGTATCGATGTGCAAATCTTTCTCATTTTCACCTTAGCACAAAATCATACAAATTTTGTGTATATCTTTTGTGGAATAAATTACGTATATGTAGCTTTAATAACATACTTAAAACACAGCAGAACAAAATAATGATTTGACTTGCTATGGGTAAAAGGGAAAATTAATTACCAGCATCGTAACGTGGAAACCAGATATGTGGTGCCCAGTTTGAAAGAACAACCCCATATATGTAAATATATACACATATATATATATATAGATATATATAGAAGCATCTTTGAAGGTGAAAGACCCTGGAATGTGCTTCTATCTGTGCACTAATCCTTGCCCCCCACCTCGCCCCATTAGCAGGAAGGGGTGGCTATGAAAGGCGGTCTATTATTACGCGCCCCATTACAGAAGATGTCCTCCACCAACCTGTCCTTTGATGGCAGTGGCAACAAATTGTATTTTAGGTCAGGCTTCAGAACTAATGCATTTAATAGTACCGAATACCACAGAAATCAGCAAACAACTGCAGAAACATAAAATAGAAACATCCATCATAATAGAGCATTTTAGAAAGGCAGGGTTTTCCATTCAGGGCCAGCTTAATGCATGCATTGATGTTAAGCATGTTCCGTTGCACATCATTGACATCTGTATTTACACTTAGAAAAGCTGAGATTTAGATCTACTTTGATCTTTATTTATTCATATTTTCAGTACTGACAATATATCATAGCAAGTACAGATAATCGGGACAGTCGATTGGTTGGTTGCTGGAGTTGTATTTCCTGGCAACATCTAAGGTCATCTCAGGACGGGTATGGATTTTGACAGTGCGCACTCATGGCGACTTCATGGCACTGCCACATTGGGACATCAGGCCGCCAGCACCATGACCCGATATCTCGCTCAATCATATCCTGACACTAAGCTAACCAGTCCTTGCCATATCCTATTAATGCCGAGCACCAAGCTAAGAAGTAACAAGTATTACTTTTGTAAGCCATTGGTTTGACTCGACCGGGAATTGAACTCTGAATCTTCCGCATGGGAGGCCTGCACTCTACCGATTCGGCCACCGCGTCCCGTCAGGGGTACTGTTGAGGAATCATTGCATGCAAATCTCTGAAGCTAGTTCTGGTTGCATTTAAGTTGAGATATTGCTAGAACTAGCTAAATCTAGATATTACAGTATAACCCTGCTAAACCAAGCTCGGGTAAACCAAACTATCGGTTAATCCACAATTTTTTCGGGGGCCCGGCAAAATACTACCATTTATCATATAAAATATTTGGTTAAACCAAAATCGGTTAATCCAAATTATCGGTTAATCCAAACAAAATTGTCTGACCCCAGGCCACTCCGGTATGGTTAAACCAAACTTTCATGTGGGTATAAGGTCATTTAAGACCCTCCGACTTTTATGTATGATAAATGGTAGCATTTTGCGGCGTTAAAACCGAGCTTGGTTCAACAATAATCAAAGTATCCACATACATTGTATATTACATGTGCAATACACACTTACTGAATGTCAAAGTCAAGCCAAAGCTTGGTTAAACCAATGATCGGTGAATCCAAACAAATTTCTAGGGCCCCTTCAAGTTTGGTTTAACGGGGTTATACTGTAGTTGCCACATTTTAGCCGAGTGCGCATGCTCCACAGAAATCGTCTATTAATAGTGTAACTGCATGCCTTCATGATGCGACATCTGCGTTCAATCATGAGGCTAACCTGGAAGGACAAAGTGACAAATAAGGAAATACTCAAACGGACGGGGCTGCCCTCTATGGAAGATCTTCTGATCAAAAAGAATCTCCGGTGGACTGGACACCTCATGAGGATGTCATCAGACAGGCTACCAAAGCAGATCCTCTATTCTCAACTGTCTTCTGGCTACAGAAAGAGAGGGCGCCCTTGTCTCCGGTTCAAGGATACCATCAAGAGAAACATGAAGCTGAGAGACATTAAGACCGACTCATGGACCCAACTCACACAGCAGAGAGCTAAATGGAGAGCGGCAGTCAAGTAATGAAATCAGTCTTTGTCGCATCGCGACCAACAGCATGATGATGATGATTCTGCGCTGACACTTCAGGCAAGGATCTATATAGACAGGTAGGCTTGGATAGGAGTTTTCACCACGGAGCCTACGAACTGTACCGGTTAGCACGCAAGTCCCGGAATGCCACCGTCCTGATATGACCTTAGATGTTGCTAGGACGTAAAACAACAACAAACAAACAAACCGCAATGGTAAGATGTGTGGGTGTGAATCCTGCTCTAGTCGCAGTATTTCCCATTTTCATCAAGTGTACGACAATATTGTCACGGGGGGAGTGTGTGAAAGGAAACACCGTGCTTAGATCAGCATTCTAGCCCACGCGTCGGAAATGATTGGTAAATACAGGAATGGGACCTTAGAAATCCTAGTCCATACACTGGCATTAGATTCCTGACAGCGTATCTGAAAATGCCTTCTAACTAATAGAAAGATAAAATAGCAACCAGATGGGATTGCGAATGAGTTAGAGCATCCGTCTCCCGTGTTGGTAGATCATGGGATGGTTGGTTCGAATCCTGGTCGAGTCAAACCAATGACTTAAATATTGATACTTGTCGCTTCCTAGCCAGGTGCTCGGCATTATTAGGATAGGACAAGGACCAGTGGAATGAGGAAGACCAGTCGTCTGCGACTGAAATTGAAATTTCCCCTGCTTAAACAACTAATGTACCCCCCAAAAAAGAAAAGATACACAAGTAGCTGTAGTCTCAACACTGACACTAGATTCTTGAACCAATTACTGTGAGAATTACTTCTAGCTAAAGGCTTGTTTGTTTGTTGTTGTTTTACGTCCTAGCAACATCTGAGGTCATATCAGGACGGATACCGACTTGTGAAAGTGCGCACTCATGGCGACTTTATAGTGCTGCCCTACTGGAAGACCAGGCCACCAGCACCATGACCTGATATCCCACTCAGTCACATTATCCTGACACTGAGCCAACCAGTCCTTGTCCTATCCTAATAATGACGAGCGCCAGGCTAACTAAAGCACAGAGTAAGGTAACCATAGGGTTAGACACTGAAACCAAATTCTTGAAGCACTGACTCTGGGAATGACCTCTAACTAAAGCACAGAGGAAGCTAACCATATGGTTAGGCACTGGAACCAATATCTTGAACCGCTGACTCTGGGAATGACATCTAACTAAAGAAACGAGTAAGATAGCCATAAAACTAGACACTGAAACCAGAATCTTGAACCACTGACTCTGGGAATGACTTTTAATTAATGGAATGAGTGAACCATATGGCCAGACACGAGACTGATAGGGACAGATAGACATAGATAGGACATATAGAGACAGATAAAGTCAGGTGTAGGCAGCACACTCAAACCTGATTCTTGAACCACTGACTCTAACTAAAGAAAAGAATGAGCTAACCATAGAGCCAGACACTAACACCAGATTCTTCAACCACTGACCCTAACAAAAAAAAAACTAAAGAAAAGAGAAAATAGACTCCATAGTCCAGACACTGACACTGGATTCCTGCAATTTCTCTCAGGGCCATCTGATCCGTAGGGCCATCAGTCCCCAACTGCAATCACATAAGCAGAAGCCTGCAATCGGCTACTAACGCAGTTGTTCCATCCCCAAGAGGTCTCACAATCTCCCAATCTCGCAATCGGCACAGACCGGCGTCGTAACCCTTTGGCCTCCGACGGAAGGAGACGCTGGTCGTAGGAGGTCGTACACTGTGACCCGTCGGTTTGTTGTTTGTTTGAGTTTTACATCCTGGAAAATACCAGAAAGGACAACACTCCAATACAGTATAACCCCGTTAAACCAAACTTGAAGGGACCCTAGAAATTTGTTTGGATTAACCGATCATCGGTTTAACTGAGCGTTGACTTTGACTTGGCTTTGGCAAAAACGGGGGTGCATTATGGATGTACAATGTATGTGGACACTATGATTATTGTTTTTTTTATGTATATACAGTTTAACCCCATTAAACCAACCTCGGTTAGATCAACCGATCGGTTAATCCAAATTGTTTTCGACGACCTGGCAAAATGCTACCATTTATCATATAAAAAAGTCCCACATGACCTTAAAACCACATGAAAGTTTGGTTTAATTGTACCGGAAGTTGCCTGTGGCCGACACTTTTGTTTGCATTAACCGATACTTTGGATTAACCGACTTTGGTTTAACCAACTTTGTTATATGATAAATGGTAGTATTTTGCTGGGCCGCTGAAAAAAGTTTGGATTAACCAATCGTTTGGTTTAACCGGGTTTGGTTTAACGGGGTTGTACTGTATATAGTTCAATGCGACGCAGCACCGACTATCGGGTGAGTCTTTGTATGAAGTTATACTGGGGTGGGGGTGGGGGTCACTAAACAAACAAACAAACAAACACAACAAAAAGTATTTCTGGTGTCTTTTCTGCACACAAATTATCGAAGATGGTCTATGTAGAAAAGCCGCCGGGATTAGCTGTGGCTAAGTTATACGGACCCATCAGCCCCCTCAGCCAGCTCCGTCTCGGCTGCACATGGTCAGGCGAGACGAGAGCACTCCATGGCTAAACCTCAGTGCACCCGTTCTGCTAACAATTCACCAACATGTTCACACCAAATATAATGTAGAGAGTTGGTCCCCTTTATAGGATCACAATTTTATGGATATCAACAAGAGATCTCCGTTAACTCTGTTTATTATATACCCATATATTTTGGTCATATGTGATGTTTAACGAATTATCCGAGTATAAAGATACATAAGGGTTAATTATTATTATTATTATTATTATTATTTGTTATACTCCATAGACCAACATTGTGCTGGTTGCTCCACCTTCCCTCCTCGCCTCCACCAGATGTAGACCAGTGTCAGTCCCACCGGGGGATTATATATATGCTGTATAAGAATTATACGATGTATCAATCAATCAATAGTTCCATCCTCTAGTCGAGGGTTGGATGCAATGGTTCTCCACTTGTCCCGATGTTGTGCTGTTCTGATAGACTGTGAATAATTCAAGCCTGTCCACTGTGAAATATTTGTAAACCATGATGTTCTTGGTCTCCCTCTCCCTCTGCTGCCATTCACCTTCCCTTCCAACAATGTACGGTATATTGAACTCTGACGAATGATGTGGCCAAAATAAATAAGTTTCTTTGTCTGTATAGTGGCAAACAAGCTTTTCTTATTTTTAATTTTTCTGAGAACTTCTTTGTTGGTGATCTTCTTTGTCCATGATATTTTCATCATCCTTCGATAAGTCCACATCTCAAATGCTGCTAAACGTTTGTACATTTTCTTAGAGATTGTCCATGTCTCTGCCCCATACATTAGAGTAGACCACACATAACACTGAAGAATACGCTTCCTTGTTTGTATTAATATCTTACTTGATGTTAACACTCTATACATTTTGGAGAATGTTGTTCGGGCTATTGTTATCCTTCTTTTAATTTCTTCCTCACATCTCCCATCATTTGTAATCTTTTGTCCGAGATATATGAATTCGGATACTTGTTCTATGTTTGTGCCATCTATGGTTATATTGACATTTGGTTTATCTGTCTTTTTACTTATAACCATTGTTTTGGTCTTCCTGGCATTCATCTTCATGTTGAATAGTATTCCAGCTTTATTGATTCTATTCACTATATCTTGTAGGTTTTTCTCACTGTCTGCTAGTATTACACTGTCATCGGCATATCTAAGATTGTTGACGTTCATGCCACCTATTGTCACTCCCTTGCAATCTTCAATGTGTCTGAAAATCATCTCTGTGTACAGGTTAAATAGACATGGTGACAATACACACCCCTGTCGAACTCCTCGTTTAATCATAACTTCATCCGATAGGCCCTGCTCCATTTTTATAAATGCACGTTGTGTCCAGTATAAGTTCACAATTAGTTTAATGTCTTTGCCATTGACACCAATATCTTGTAAACATTTGATTAACAGTTCATGATTGACTCGGTCGAAGGCCTTCTCATAGTCAATAAAGCAGGCATAAACATCCTGGTTCACTTCACAATAACGTTCACAAATCATTCTCATATTGAAAATCCCTTCACGTGTACCTCTTCCAGATATAAACCCACTTTGTACGTTACTGATTTGTTCTTCAATTTTCTGTCTGTTTCTCAGTAAAATTATTTTCAGGATCATCTTCAACATATGACTCATCAGGCTTAGTGTTCTGTATACGAGTATAATAACCCGTAATTCTATACTATCCTAACACCCACCCACCAGTAATTGGGTGGTTGAGCCTTGGACTACTCATCTACTGCTCAGGCTTCAAGTGCGATGGTGGCGCCACCGCTCGGCTGCTCACTAGCCTACTCACTTAACGCCGAGACATTTTATATACATATATACCCATGTATTTATATATCCATATACAAATATATATCCATATATACATATACAGTAAAACCTCTCAGAATCGACCGACCATGGGACCGACTTTAAATGGTCCAATTTGGGAGGGGTCAGATTAGGGAGTTAAAAAGAATCTTTACAATGCTCTTGCACGGGCGATCATTTGGGACCCAAAAATGCGATCGAAATAGGGGAGTGGTCGATTTGTGGAGGTGGTCGGTTTTACTGTATACAGATGTGATGTATAGTGCATTATTATTTTTTTTCTTGAAGATTTATACTGCATATCATGGATAAGTCTGAATAGACTTGTTTTCACCATTAGACAGTTTGTCGATGGAAAGCCCGAGCCTACACTTTCACCGACCCAAGGGATTTTTAATCTCCCACGCCACATAGACATGGTATGAGAGAAACCAGCCTTTGATGACGCTGTAAGTTTAACCAAGGAACAGCCCAACAAAAATGTTACCAAGCCAAACTAAATAACCACAACTATGATCTCCAAGAAACATCATGTGATGAAATCCTAGGACAGAACAAATCAAATATCATCCTATAAATCGTCTGGTATAAAAGACATCAGTAACTGCCTTGATAAGATGGCAATAACAACACTAATTAGGGAATTCACACATATGTACAACTTAATAATTAAAACAGCATCTTCCCCGATGCATGGAAAGTAGCTACAGTCACCCCAATCCCCAAGACCAATAATCCAAGATACTGCAGTGAAACTGCGACCAATTTCAATTCCTCCCACTTCCAGGAAAAATCTTTGAACAGATTATACATGACCAAGTTAAAGCATTCCTTGAATCATCCAACTATCTGACCTACCAGCAAAACGGATTTAGGAAAAACAAATCCACAACAGGGGCTCTGGCATCTCTACTGGATGAACTTTTGGGCAACATGGATAAAGGTGAACTAACAATCACTGTCTTCCTTGACTTCAAGAAGGCATTTGATACAATTTGACCACGAGATCCTGATGCAGAAAGTAGTAAGAGCTGGATTAGGCAACAAAGCACATCAGTTCTTCACAAATTACCTCAAGAACAGGATGCAGTGCACAAAACTAAACAACAATGAGTCCACCACCCGTAGGGTCAAGACCGGTGGTGCCACAGGGCTCCACCCTAGGACCCCTGCTATTCCTAATCTTTATTAATGACCTACCACTAGTATCTGATAGAGCAACATTTACATTATTTGCTGACGATGCAGCACTCACAGTACACAATAGAGATATTATGGCAGCGGCAGCCCAGACAGACATGGTGTTAGATAAGGTGAATACATGGTGCTATGAAAATAAACTAACAGTAAATAGTGCCAAGACAGAGTATGTGATCTATGGGACGAAAATGAAAAATCAAGAGCCCCTCAAATCCAACTACATATGGGTGGAACCTTACTTCGTGAAGTGGACTCCTACAAATACCTGGGCACAACTCTTGACTCCACTCTAAATGGGAATCGACAAATGGCGAGACTGAACCAAACGCTGGCACTAAAACTGACAACTTTTAGGAAATTAAGGAAATTCATAAGTGAAAACACTGCACTACTCCTGTACAAGACTACAATATTGCCTGTTATAGATTACAATGACATCATATATGAGCTCTTAACAAAACAACAAAAGATCAAACTGCACTCAGTGGCTGAACTGCACAAGAAAGCAAAATTGGATACTCTCTCAGAACGAAGGGACCTACACCTGATGGCACTAATGCACAAACGCGCAAAAGACGAAAAATTCATTGACCCCACAAATAGAATAACAAGAAAAGGAGCCTCCACTCTGCTCAATGTACCACACCCTTCAACAAATAAATATATCGGAAGCACCAATCTACAAAGGTAGTGTCATGTGGAATGACCTCCCTATCAGAGTCAGAGAAACGCAAACAATACTTGCCTTCAAAAATGCATATAGAGCCCACCTGGTTATTCAGGCCCTTAAATGACTACTGCAGTAATTACTAGCAAAGCCCTCAGCTGCTGCCACCCCGGATCCTCGCTTGCTCTCCGGTGGGTTTTTCCCCCGTACCACCCACCCCAATGGGCCCCCCTCCCCTGCCACCACCCTTAACCATCATGAACAAACCATCAACACACCGAACATCCTACACAACTATCAATCTGTTTTAACACATCGAACATTATATAAGACAGACAAAATGTCTTGTCAACTCTGAACTTAACTTGTTTTATAAGAAAAAAAATGTAACCCACAACGATTATTTGAGTTGCCCCGAGTATACACCTTCTACTCGGTGCTGCTCCTCATTTTTGCATGAACTACAGTGACTGTTGCTGTACATTATACAGCAGGAGCCACTCCCTTAATTCTACAGGATCGGTGCTGTAACTAATACAGCACAGATCAAACTTATTCTAATAATAAGATGGCCGGAAGACCAGTGCCCCGGCGCTGACAAATGTCATGTTCAGATGAATAAATACTTTACCAAAAAAAAAAAAAAAAAAAAGAAAAAGTTATACACAGCAGTGGAAATCCAAAGTGGCAGAGGTGGGGGCACGGGGAATCGAACCACCAACCTTCAGATTAGGAGTCCGACCTAGAAAAAAGTCAGACACTCTAACCACTCTGCCACAGAGAACACCACGATACGAGTATAAATGCTAAGGGAACATATATACTTTGCTACTTCCTCTATTGGCGCATTGGTGGAGTGCATATCATGGATAAGTCTGGATAGACTTGTTTTCACCATTAGACGGTTTGTCGATAGAAAGCCCGAGCCTACACTTTCACCGACCCAAGGGATTTTTAATCTCCCACGCCACATAGACATGGTATGAGAGAAACCAGCCTTTGATGACGCTGTAAGTTATACACAGCAGTGGAAATCCAAAGTGGCAGAGGTGGGGGCACGGGGAATCGAACCACCAACCTTCAGATTAGGAGTCCGACTTAGAAAAAAGTCAGACACTCTAACCACTCTGCCACAGAGAACACCACGATACGAGTATAAATGCTAAGGGAACATATATACTTTGCTACTTCCTCTATTGGCGCATTGGTGGAGTGCAGGCCCCCCCCCCCCCCCCCCCCCCCCCCCCCCCCCCCCAGCTGTTGGGAGTTGTATACGGATGGCTCCCCATCGCGCCACACACACATTCCGTTTATTGGGGTTCTACGTCCTTCATTCTCACCCATAGTCACCAGCACGCATACATGGCCGCTTCATAGTGCTGCTCCATTGGAGTACTGTGACGTTTTACCTGCAGGTAAGCACTTATAGTTTTACCAACTAATCTTGTAATACTTCTAGCACAGGCCTCGCGTGCGGAAAATAGGGAGTTCGCGAGTTCGGTTCCCGGTCGAGTCAAACCAATGACTTAAAAATTGATACTTGTCACTTCTTAGCCTGGTGCTCGGCATTATTAGGATAGGGCAAGGGCTGGTTAGCTCAGTGTCAGGATAATGTGACTGAATGGGATATCGGGTCATGGTGCCGGTGGCCTGATTTCCCAGTGGGGCAGCACTATCAAATCGCCATGAGTGCATACTGTCACAAGTCGGTACCCATCCTGATATGACCTTAGATGTTGCTAGGATGTAAAACAAACAAACAAAATATAATACTTCGAGAGTAATTACTCACCCTCCACGGTGCTATGATTAATGCACATATAACATTCGGTGTAATTAGCTCCTTATATGGTAGTACTAGTAGATGATGGCTACCACCAACCCGCCCTGTTGGCAATGTCAAGAACTAATGTATTGGGTAGCTCACTGTTGGATGCTTTATACCAGAAAAGGTCTTATAGAGGATTTCTGCCCCCCGCCCCCCCACCCCCAACCTGTCCTCTGATGCCAGTGTCAAGAAGTAATCTCATTGCAGTTCTTTGCTGGCTACTCTATACCCACAAAGGTTGGTTGGTTGGTGGGGCTTTACGTCCTGGCAACATCTATGGTCATATCAGGATGGGTATTGACTTGGGACAGTGTGCACTCGTGGTGACTTTATAGTGCGGCCCCACTGGGAGACCAGGCTGCCAGCAGCATGACCTGATATTCCGCCCAGCCACATTATCCGGACACTACGCAAACCAGTCCTTGCGCTATCATAATAATGCCAAGCACCTGGCTAGGATGTGACAAGTGTCAAATTGTAAGTCATTAGTTTGACGCAATCAGGGTTTAAACCCATGGGTTCGAATCCCACGATCTACCAAAACGGGAGACGGATGCTCAATTCATTCTGCCATTCCGTCTGGTGCCCCAAAAAGGTGTTTATAGAGGATTTCCAACTCAACCCGTCGATTGATTGCAGTGGCAAGAAGTAATGTATTGAAGAGCAGCTCAATGTACAGGATTCTGTGTAGAAAAGGTATTATAGAGGATTTCGACTGCCAACCACCGGTCTGACCTCAATGGAATGAACGAATGTTGCGTAGCAGCTCTGTGTGCAACATGTTGCGTGAAAAGTGTCTTAGAGATGAGTTCCACTACCAACCAGTCCTCCGACCTCAACGGAAAGAGCAAGCGTTGTGGCTAGCAGCTCACCGTGCAAGCTGCTCTGTGAAAAAATGTCAATAGAAGATTTCCACCACCAATCCGCCCGCTAATGACACTGGAAAAACGAAGCTACTGGGTAGCAACTTATCACGCATGCTCTGTGGTAAATGTCTTCTGTCAAAACATTACCATTTCCTGAACTGGCCTAATTAAAACCCAAATAACCCTTCCTTCGCCCACACACATCATCATCATCATGCTGTCGGTCGCGATGCGATAAAGACTGCTTCCATTACTTGACTGCCGCTCTCCATTTAGCATTTTTCATGAAAGCTGCCTGCGAAAGTGTTGAAGTGCTGCTGGCTTTTGCAGGTTACCAGTGGCACTCTCTCGGGGAGCAAATAGAGGTTTCACACCGGCAAGAACATGTCAAGACAGGCGCAAAACTATTTGTCCCTGCAGTGGCTGGTCGGGAGATGTTGGGAGTTCCATACATCAACCGCCTTTAATGCTGCCACAGTGACATGATTTTCTGTTTAGGGTTTGCTCCCTTAGCCATCGGTTCTGTCAAGAACCTGTACCACAAGGCAGTGGTTTACAACTCTGCAGGGCAGGGGCGTTAAACTCCCTGAGGTATTGCTATACCTGCAATACCTGCATACCACACACACCCACATATATTGTAGCAATTATCATTACCCTGCGAGTCTCCCAGTTAAGGGTTAACTAGCTGGTGTCAACGCGGCATCACTGGGTGGATATCTTCATGGTACAAAGACAAGAGCCAGATGGGTGGAACGGTTACACAAATGCAATGGCCATGTGTTCGCTCTGGAGAGGAATGGGCTCTATCAGGTTGAACTTTGCCCCAATACTCAGCATGCGATGACAACACACCACCATCCCACAACGACTATGTTACCAAGGAAGAAGTCCGTACCAAAACCCATAAGCAATTAGACCACACAAAGATCTACTGACGATCATAAAGAGACGCAAATTGCAGTGGTGTGGCCATATTTCCTGTTCATCATGTCTGGCCAAACCCATCTTCCAAGGCACAGTGAAAGTGTGGGTGGGGGTGAGGCGAGGTGGACAAAGGAAGAGGTAGGAAGACAACATCAGGGAATATACATGCCTGGAGTTCGGCAAGTCCCAGAGGGAAGTGGAGAACAGCGAAAAATAGAGAAAACTGGTCGCAACGTCATCTGTGGGGACTCAACAACCCTCACCATTAAGAGATTGATGACAACGACGACAACAAAGATGGTGACGATGATGATGAACAATTAAACCTTCGACAATAAATTTGTATACAGCTCGTCCCAACATGGTGACATTGAGCTTACACACGGTGGCTTTATAAAGTTGCCACACTGGTCCCCGGTTCTCCTATGAATCACACAGCCTATCGACCTGAGCGCGCCGTCTATTCCTGCTGGTTCTACTAAAGGTTCTGCTGGTTCTGTTGGTTCTGCTGGTTCTGCTGGTTCTGCTGGTTATCGGCTGTTTTTTTACTATAGGACAGCGCCTACGGGCCACGCCCATTTGACGCCCACAAAATGTGACCGGCGATCATCAAGGAGGACCCGGGTAATTTGTGCTTACAGTAATCGCCGCTAGGGGCCCCGGCGTATAAGGCGTCCTTCTACTAAATAATCATCTCATACAAAACACAAAAAGGGGGGCGATTGAAATAGTTAATTGAATCGTGTGTAGATCTGTATGTGCATTAATTTGATGCAAATTTACATCTGTCATATGATTTTAGATTCTGTAGGTTACTTGGTATGGTTGATTTATTTGAATTTCTTAGTAATGTTCATGCAAAATTAACGAGGTGTCAGGGAAATGTTGGGTTATTCTTTAGGTAGCCTACGCTTGCCTGCATTAAGTACTCTACATATTAGGGTTGGGGGTGTGGTGGGGGTGGAGGTGTGGGTGGATGTAGGGGGATGGGGGGTCGTGTAGCCTCTCCTTGTGGGGGTATTAACGCCGGCATGGAAAGGGGGGAGGGAGGGGAGGTAAGAGAAGGGGAGGGGGCGACAGGAGGAGAGCGGAGGGATAAAGCTAGGAGTCCTTACACGCGGCATGCGGCATGCGGCATGCGGCATGGGGCATGCGGCATGCGGCATGCGGCATGAGTACAGGATGGGTCCTTTCACCCACACCCACACCCACACCCACACACAGTGTCAGGTTTCCTCACCACTGTTCTCTATGGCAAACGCAGCAGCATTCACATTCACATGCCGCATCGATGGCTACATGGACCGATTCAGTTCGCATTCGCATTCGCATGCCACATGTAAGGAATCACCCCCATTGACTTACAGGTGTTTCCATTTTTTGCCGCATTCGCATTCACATGCCGCATGCCATGTGTAAGGAATGTAGCCTTTAGGGAGGGTATGGGGAGGGGAGGGAGAGAGGGTAGAGGATAAAGAGAGGGTAGAGGAGGTAAAGGAGGGAGAGAGGATAAGGGTGAGAGGGAGGGTAGGAAAGAGAGGGTAGGGGGAGGGATTGAGAAGGTGAGAGAGGGAAGAAGGAGAGTGGAAAGGGAGAGGGGGAAGAAGGAGAGTGGAAAGGGAGAGAGGGGAGAAGGAGCGTGGAAGGGAGAGAGGGGAGAAGGAGCGTGGAAGGGAGAGGGGAGAAGGAGAGTGGAAAGGGAGAGGGGAGGAGAGTGGAAAGGGAGAGAGGAGAGAAGGAGAGTGTAGAGGGAGAGAGGGGACGGGGGAAGGAATTGGAGGGAGATGGGAGCGAGAGGGCAGGGAGTGAGGGTAGAGGTGGGAGAGAGGGTAGATGATGGAAACGAGGGTAGTTGAGAGAGATAGGAGAAGGGATGAAGGAGAGGGGAGAACGTGGAAGGAGAGAGAGGGGGTGAAAGAGGGGGATAGGGGAGGGAGAGGGGAGTGAGAAAGAGGGTAGGGGGTGGAGAGAGGAGTGGGGAGAGAATGGAAAGGGGAGGGAGAGGGCGGAGGGAGCGAGAGGGGCTATAGGGGATGGAGAGGAGAGGGTAGTGAGAGGGGAGGGAGAAAGAGGGTATGATATTGAGAGAGGAGAGGGGGAAGAGGGTAGGATATGGGAAGGAGGGAGAAGGGAGTGGGATGGGACGGAAAGGAAAGAGGCAGGGCTCCGTGGGAGGGGGAAGGGAAAGGATGTAGTGGAAGGAGGGGAATGACGGAGGAGGACAATACAAGTGAAAGGGGAAGAGAGTGCAGAGAGAGAGGCTGGAGTAGTAACGACGGATGGAGAGGGGTGGGGAATGGGGAGGTATGATAGGGGGGTGATGGAGGTGGGGGTGTTATCACCCTTATGGCACTATAGTCCGCTCCACACCACACCGATAAAAGATCCTACTGCGACAAAGCCTGCACTCACAACGAAATGACGACAGCCCAATTGCGCGCAATAAACTACGACATTGTCTGCTATCTCTCTGAATGACAACATCGAGCGTCCAGTCTCTCGGCGCTGACAGCAGACGACATTTTTACTGCCTCCCCAAATTACCGTTTTGGTGAAAGCAGATGGAATGTCTGCTCAGTGAATCGGCACTGCAGCTCCGTGTGGGTTCCACACTCACAGACGACCTTTCGACAGAGCAGACGGCAGTATGCTATGGGTTAAAAATAGGGGGGTTATGACCGGGATGGAAATTTACTATGGCGAATGGTGTACTAGAGTTATATATACCAATTGTAGAACATAAATAAATCAACAAGTACTCTATCTGCTCTTACACTATAATTGTATTATTTCCTATTTTAGCCTACTTATCTAATTGATGTTATTTGCTATATTACTTAACTTATTGATATTATTTGCTATATTACTTGCTCATCCTCATCATCATCATGCTGTTGGTCGCGATGCGACAAAGACTGCTTTCATTACTTGACTGTCGCTCTCCATTTAGCTCTCTGCTCTGAGAGTGATGTCAATGCGTCGGTCTTAATGTCTCTCAGCTTCAGGTTTCTCTTGCTAATCGTCTCGATAATCCCACTGGGATCATCGCCTTGAACCAAACGGGGCGGCCGAATTGGTAGAGTACAGGCTTCCTTCCATGTGGAAGGTCGGGAGTTCGAATCCCAGCCGAGTCAAAGCAATGACTTATCAAATTGATACGTGTCGGTACCCAGCTTGGTGCTTGGCATTACTAGGATAGGACAAGGACTGATTAGCACAGTATCAGGATAATGTGACTGTGTGGGATATCAAGTCATGGTGCCAGCAGCCTAATCTCCCAGAGCGGAAGCACTATAATGTTGCCATGCATGTACACTGTCAAGTTGGTACTCGTCCCGATATCACCTTTGATGGTGCTAGGACATAAAACAACAGCAAGCAAATAATGATTGCCCTCTTATACATATTTGCTATATTAATTAGCGAATCGACAGAGCAGTCCCAATTTGAATTTTCTCGGACGTAGAATTTCTGTGAACTTGTTTGGTAATAGTTTGACATATTCAATTAAGAACAGAAGACAATATATAATTGTGATGTGGTAATTGACAGAAAGAACCAACATCAATTTCAATGTAGCGAAGTACATACAGTGGAGGCATTCAACTGGGCCCTTTGTATCCACAAGATTTACGGATGGAACGGATGGAGCAACAACACACATCCGAATCATCGGTATATGAGCCCACTTCCGGTCCCAGTCGAATAGGAATTTGTTAGGAAATATTTTGATATTCGCATAGAGAGGCCCAGTCGAATGCCCCCAATGCCTATCTTGCACACTCTCCACAGCCTACCCATATCCCCAACAAACCTACCCCAACCATGATAAACCCTAAAATCTAGTGTGTGTTTGTTTGTTTAACAACCCCCCCAGCACAAAAAGTAGACATCGGCTATTGGGGGTGAAACCCTAAAACCAACCAAACTAATACAAAACAAAAAATCAATTTAGTGTTGATTACATTTTTTTATTTTTTTTATATATTTTTTTTAGAAGTAACAAAAATAGATGTTCCCGTTCAAATAAAGTCATCCTTAAATAGTTATGCTCATTAACTGATGAACACAATGATGAAGACATCAATTCTCCAACCAAGTTCGATGGCAGATGACCTTATCCGTGCTCATGACCAGACTGTAGTACCTCAGTTTCCTCTCTTAGGTCACTTGTGCTTCCATCGATACAATATTGCTGACACTTCCGGATATGTAACGGACGGTAACGGACGGTAACAGGCGGTAAAGGACGGGACCGGACGGGACCAGACGGGTAACGGACAGGTAACGGACGGGTAACGGACGGGAACAGACGGGAACGGACGGGAACGGGCGGGAATGGAGGGAACGGACGGGTAACGGACCGGTAACGGACGGGTAACGGACGGGTAACGGACGGGTAACGGACGGGAACGGACGGGGGACGGACGGGGAATGGACGTAATGGATAATAATCGCATACGTCAGTCCAGCGCAATCAGTTGCAAGTTTTGTGCATGCTCAAAACTTGTAACGGATCGGGCCTGATATCAACGGTTATCAACGGATATCAAAGGATATCAACGGATATGCAACGGACACAAACCGGAACTTTGCCGGATATCAACAGACTTTGTTCCATTTCAATCCGTTTCCTCAATCCGGTAAAGTGTGACAGGTCCTTTAATCGAGCGGTGCAAGACACTGGTATGGATTCAGGCTGGGGCCCAGCTCTTCGCTCATCGGCTAGCCACCGGGCGCCCCTCCCTCCAGTTGCCAGTTGCAGGAATTTAATAAATGAATCTTAGCCGGATTATTGGACAGGAGGTAGGTGTGGCATCTGACCTCTGCTTCGCGCGTATTTCTAAAGGACATCCTGCATCCAGACCAAGGTTCTCCTAACATAGTAGGTGTCCTGCCCTTGGAAGGACAGTGAGACATGAGTGGGTTTTTTAATGTAGACCCGAGCAATAGACATTTTCTGGAGTTATCATTAGATTCATTCAACCATTAATGATCCTTCTCATATATTAGTGTGATGTAGGCTAAGGAATACATAATATGATACAGTATGATAGGCATGTCAAATGAATGTCTGTCATTTGGACACTGTTACTTAAAGGACTGTCAGCTGGACACTGTTTACCTGAAGGACTGCCAGCTGGACACTGTCAAATGAAGGACTTTCAGGTGGACAGTGTCACCTGAAGGACTGTCAGCTGGACGCTGCCACTTAAAGGACTCTCAGCTGGATACTGTCAAAAGAAGGAGTGTCAGCTGGACACTGTCACATGAAGGACTGGCAACTGGACACTGTCACCTAAAGGAATCTCACCTGGACACTGTTACCTGAAGGAGTGTCAGCTGGAGACTCTCACCCAAAGGATTTTCAGCTGGACACTGTCACCCAAAGGACTGTCAGATGGACACTGTCACCTGAAGGACTGTCAGCTGGACACTCTCAGACAAAGGACTGTCAGCTGGACACTGTGCCCTAAAGGACTGTCAGCTGGATACTGTCACCCAAAGGACTGGCAGCTGGACAGTGTCACGCGAAGGACTGTCAGCTAGATGCTGTCGACTAATGGATGTCAACTGGACAGTAAAAGTAAAACCCAACCACTCACTGGTTGACGCTGTCACTCTTTAACGTGCAGGTTGTAAATGACTAGCACTTCACTAACGTACATGTATTTGATTTTGACTCAGTCGTTACTAAGACATAAAGCCCCAATCAATCACTCACTCACAGACACACACTCTCTGTCTTTCTATCTCTATATCTCTCTATCCCTCTGTTTCTCTGTCTGTCACTGTCTCTTTGTTTCTCTGTCTCTCTGTCGCTGTTACTTTGTCTCTCCGTCTGTTTCCCGTCCTGGTATGACCTTATATGTTGCCAGGACGTAAAACTCCAACAAACAACCAACTGTCTCTGTGTCTCTTTCTGTATATCTATATGTCTCCTTGTCTCACTGTGTCTGTGTCTCGCTGCATCTCTGGCTCTCTTTCTCTCTGTCTGTCTACCTGTCTGTCTCTTTGTCTGTATCTCTCTCTGTCTTAACGCTTTAACGTGCAGGCTGCTATAACTATAACGAACGGCAACGGACGTGTAACGGATATGTAACGGACGGTAACGGACGGTAACAGACGGTAAAGGACGGGACCGGACGGGCCCAGACGGGTAACGGACAGGTAACGGACGGGTAACGGACGGGAACAGACGGGAACGGACGGGAACGGACGGGAACGGACGGGTAACGGACCGGTAACGGACGGGTAACGGACGGGTAACGGACGGGAACGGACGGGGGACGGACGGGGAATGGACATAATGGATAATAATCGCATACGTCAGTCCAGCGCAATCAGTTGCAAGTTTTGTGCATGCTCAAAACTTGTAACGGATCGGGCCTGATATCAACGGTTATCAACGGATATCAAAGGATATCAACGGATATGCAACGGACACAAACCGGAACTTGGCCGGATATCAACAGACTTTGTTCCATTTCAATCCGTTTCCTCAATCCGGTAAAGTGTGACAGGTCCTTTAATCGAGCGGTGCAAGACACTGGTATGGATTCAGGCTGGGGCCCAGCTCTTCGCTCATCGGCTAGCCACCGGGCGCCCCCCCCTCCCCCCCCCCGCTGCACCGCCCCCCCCCCCACCCCACCCCACCCCACCCCAACCCCACTGTGGGCCCTTTGCCTTCACGTCAGTCAGTGCTCGGCCACCTTCGTAATCCGGGACGCTGTATGTGGCACATCGCACTTCCGGTTACACACCGGTTCCGGTTCCGCTAACACACTCACGGCTAAGGACGAGAGAGGGAAGGGAGGAAGAATGAGATGGAGGAGCAAATTCTAATCAGGGATTGGTTGGTTAGGATTAGGATTTGGTAGGGAAATGTGCCCCTCCTCCCTGCCTCTCCTTTCCTCCCCCATCTTCTGCAATCTTCTCTCTTCCTGTTTATTGTTCTCCGGTGCAGTCCCTTGCACTCTCTTGCTTTCTCTCGCTTTCTATTGCTTTCTCTTGCTTTCTCTCGCTTTCTTTCGCTTCCTGGCTCCTCTTTGCCCTTCCAAGCTCTCCCTGCCGCTCCCTTGCTCTCCCTAGCTCTCCCTTCCACTCCCTTCCTCTCGCTCCGCTCCCTTGCTGTCCCTTGCGCTCCCTCCGCTCCTTTGCTCTCATTTCCCGTCCCTTCCCCTCCCCTCACCTCCCGTCCCTTCCCCTCCATTCCCCCCTTTCGGTCCCTTTTCTCTCCTTTCCTCTCCCTTTCTTTTATTCTTCTGTTCTTCTGTTCCTCTGTTCCTCTGTTCTTCTGTTCTTTTGTTTTTCTGTTCTTCTGTTCCTCTGTTCCTCTGTTCTTTTGTTCTTCTGTTCCTTTGTTCTTCTGTTCTTCTGTTCTTCTGTTCTTCTACTCTTCTGCTCTTCTGCTCTTCTGATCTCATATCCTCCTACCTTCCTCTCATCCTGTGCTCCCCTGCTCCCATCCTTACGTCCTTCGATTCTTCGATTTTCCATTCTGCTATCTTGCTATCCTGCTATCTTGCCATCCTTCCATCCTTCCATTCTTCTATCCTCCGATCCTCCAATCCTATCCTCCGGCCCTCTTGTCCTCCTCTCCTCCTATCATTCTATCGCCCTATCCTCCTAACCTATCCTCCCAAGCTCCCATTCTTCTATTTGCTGTTCGATTCTTCTATTCACTCACTCCAATGCGGTCCAAGATTTCTATTCTTTTACTTCTTAATGCTTGTCTTGCTCTTCGGCAGCAATGTATAACAAACTGTATTTGACACACGCAATACTAGGGGGGTGGCGCCACCTAGCTGTATACGCACTAAGCAGCTACATGCCGCCTGGACCAATGCCAACAACTGCAATAATTTCCTCCAGTGTGCTTTCCTTGTTCTAGGAAGTTCTGGTGATCGTCCCCGCCCGTGCCTGACAAATCTCATGCCCCTCATTTTTTGTACTAAAATCTTTTGTTTATGAACTTATACAAATACGTTGGCCCAGCCCCAATTCAACTTTTGTACACATTGTTTAAGTCATTAGTTTGACTCAGCTAGGGTTCGAGCCCAAGAGTTAGATTCCCCCAACCTACCAGAATGGGAGGCAGACAGTGTACTCATTCAGCCATCGCATCTGGTTACGTATTACGTCTATGTCATATGCCAGAAAGACAATAAAAACATTCCAAAACCCACCTGGTCGACCCTGATTTATGCGATCAAATGGACGATCACAAATTCTTTTTTTTATTTGGCCTAACTACACTTGGCACCCAGCAGGCAAAACCACGCTTCACTCACCATTATTAATTATTAGCCAATGACATCACATTTTCGTCTGCTGGAATGGCGGGCTTCTCTAACACAATGTCGTCTGCTGTAACAAAATGTCACCAACTGTTGCGATTTGGGACCTTCTGACAATGAAACTGCATTTACTAAAAGTATGCTTTCATTGGCTCTCCCTAACACTAATTTCAACGAAGACTAGTGATATTTGAAGTTGTATAGTCCGATGGTTTTCAGTTTGTGTAATTTTTATGAGAAATATATATTAAATTGTTGTTATTATTTACCTTTCTTTAATTTGAAGTACATTTTATTTTACATGGCTAACCTTTGATATATTTGAAGTGCAAACACGTAAATTAATGTTTGCAAGAATGCCAAGATTGTAACACCATAGGCTTCAGCATTAACATATTTAAAATAATTAAATTGCCTCAGTGGGCTCTTCTAAGTTCTATGTGGCAACAGATGCGTAATAAGTACAACAGTGCAAATACTTAATAAGAGCATCAGTGTCTAAGTTAGAAATGTAGAATCAAATCTAGATACAGTATAACCCCGTTAAACCAAACTTGAAGGGACCCTAGAAATGTGTTTGGATTAACCGATCATTGGTTTACCCGAGCTTTGGCTTCAACTTTGACTTTGAGTAAGCGTGTATTGCACATGTAATATACAATGTATGTGGACAATTTGATATTTTTTTTTATGTATACAGTATAACCTCCGTTAAACCAAGCTCGGTTAAACCAAACGATCGGTTAATCCAAACAAATTTCTAGGGTCCCTTCAAAATACTACCATTTATCATAAAGAAAAGTCGGTGGGGGTCTCTGATGACCTTATATTACCACATGAAAGATTGGTTTAACGGTATCGGAAGAGGGCTGAGGTCCGACAATTTTGTTTGGATTAACCGATAATTTGGATTTAACAAACTTCGGTTTAACCAACTTAAAAAAAAAAAAAAATGATGATAAATGGTAGTGTTTTGCCGGGCCGCCGAAAAAAGTTGGGATTAGCCGATCGTTTGGTTTAACCGAGCTTGCTTTAACGGGGTTGTACTGTAAGTGTTTTGCTTTTGAAAATTTGATGCTTTCATCGGACAATGCAGCTTTAATAACTAGACTTTCATCAAGGACCCTATAATACTAAGACGGCTCACTCAGCCTGTACTGTGTAATCAAAATGATCAAACCCACCACTTGGTGCGCTGGCTCTCTTTGAGTTAAACAGGTGCTATATTATATGTATAAATGTATATATGAATGTGAAAGATGTGTGATGATGGTGATGCTGATGATGATGCTGATGATGATGTGTATTTGTTCATTGCAATTTCATATTGATGTGTATTCATACTCACCTATCTCATGTATAATATAATTGTATGCGTTTACATGTGAAACATCAACCGGCAGCTGGGCTGATCAAACCCACCACAAGGTGGCACTGCGAAATTTACATTACCATTGGAGAGATAGGGAGTGAGCCGTCTTAGTATTATAGGGTCTTTGCTTTCATTGTCTCTCCCTAATTTCAACTAAAACTAGGGATATTCAAGCTGTACACACATCGTGTTAAGTCGCCATTGTGATCGAATGCAGCCAGACATTTTGAAATGTGGCGCTGATTATCACTTGTGCTGTGCACAGGTCAAGTGAACATGACAGGAAAAGCAGCGATTATAACTGGCTGCTGGTGGACGCGTTAAGAGCGTGGACATCAACATGCACAGCTAGTCTGACCCTCACCGGGATTTGGCTCTAATAGAATTCCACCAGCGTCGCGTTGTCATGGCGATTCAGATGTCTAACTAAATAATCGCCGACCATCTTTTCTCTGTGAAATTGTAGCAATACGCAACAGATCTCTCTCGTTTGCCTTCCGATGCCGATCCACACACGGTAGACAGTCTTTTATAAGTGTATTTCGCTAAGAATGTTCCTCACACAAATTGCATTTGTATAAAGCATTTATGTTGTAAGGAAGATATATATATAAATAGCTGTCTTTTGGTGTTTTGGTGTGTTTCTTGGTTTAATGTATTAGAGCTGTGTCTAACGCAATCCAACGTGTGACATTGAGTGGGAAAGTCGGTCGAATGTTCGTTCTTTCTTTCACGGATATCCCATTTCTCAGCGATATTTCACTGATTTCAGTTCAAACTGAGTTTCCAAATCAGTGGGCAAAAAAAATCCCGTGCACGAAAACACTGGGTAGGGTGGTGACATCAGGGAGCCTAGGTGGTGTAATGGTTAACACACTGGCCCGGAGTGCAAGAGATGGGGGGTTCGATTCCCGCTCTAAGTGCAATATTTTCCATTTTCATCATTCCCATGCCTTATACATATACACACACACACACACACACACATATATATATATATATATATATATATATATATATATATATATATATATATATATAAAAACACAGTTTCTGTGTGTGAATGTTCTCCACCCAGCAGATGGCTGAGAAGCCAATCCTCAAAGACTGCCATCTCTGAGGTAACCCAATGCTTTGTTCTACACTGGCCTCCTTTCTTGAAATTGCATAAGCTCGAAGCAAAGTAAGATATGTATTTCCTTGTCTCATTTCACTATGCTATGCACTGGCACCAATTCTGTCAAGCTGAAAGGACATCAGGGAATTCTATGATGAATAAATAAAGGCCTTGAACCCCTTCGTTAAAAAAAGGGTACCAGTAGCCCAGAAAAAACCTCAGAAAAAACCCACGACGCATACAAACAGGTGCAGCAGACAGGCATTCAGTGGGTTTTCTAATTCTAGTGACATCAATACAAAAATTCAATAGACATCCATGCCATGACAACTGCTATTATGACCTTAGATGTTGCTAGGACGTAAATCAACACCAAACAAACAAACATTTGGTATTATGTGTTGTGTAGTTCATTACTTTAATATAAATAAGCAATGTGTATCATTGTTATATTCCGGTATGATTTGTATTCTGTTATCATCGCATCGTGAAACTGTGAACAAGTGGGTCATCAATGGCGCCATCTGTTCGTCTACTTCTCCCAATGGATGATTTACACCATCAACCTGCCATTTGTATAATATTATTAACTTATTCAAATCTCATCGTGAAACTGTGACCAAGTGGCTCATCAATGGCACTGTCTGTTCGTCTACTTCTCCCAATGGATGATTTACACCATCAACCCACCATTTGTATAATTATTAACTTATTCAAATCTCACTGTGAAACTGTGAATAAGTGAGTCATCAATGGTGCGATCTGTTCGTCTACTTTTCCCAATGGACGAGTTACACCATCAACCCACCTTCTGGTCGCAGTGGAAGCAATTAATGTTGTTGGTAGCAGTTAACTGCAGCATGATCTGTATGGATTAATTTCCAATGGTTCCAATGGTCCAATGTTCACAACAGTAGTTCTTGGCATTGCCACCAAAGGGCAGGTTGGTATCAGAAATCAACAGAACATGTTGCACAATGGGACGATGTTCACAGCAGTAGTTCTTGCCATTGCCACCAGGGGGCAGGTTAGTATCAGAAATCAACAGAACATGTTGCACAATGGGCCGATGTTCACAACAGTAGTTCTTACTATTGCCACCAGAGGGCAGGTTGGTATCGGAAATCAACAGAACATGTTGCACAATGGGACGATGTTCACAGCAGTAGTTCTCATCATTGCCACCAGAGGGAAGGTTGGTATTGGAAATGAACAGAACATGTTGCACAATGGGACGATGTTCACAACAGTAGTTCTCATCATTGCCACCAGAGGGAAGGTTGGTATTGGCAATCAACAGAACATGTTGCACAATGGTCCGATGTTCACAACAGTAGTTCTCATCATTGCCACCAGAGGGAAGGTTGGTATTGGAAATCAACAGACCATGTTGCACAATGGGCCAATGTTCACAACAGTAGTTCTTGCCATTCCCACCAGAGGGCAGGTTGGTATCGGAAATGAACAGAACATGTTGCACAATGGGACGATGTTCACAGCAGTAGTTCTTGCCATTGCCACCAGATGGCAGGTTGGTATCAGAAATCAACAGACCATGTTGCACAATGGGCCGATGTTCACAACAGTAGTTCCTGCCATTGCCACCAGAGTGCAGGTTGGTATCGGAAATCAACGGAACATGTTGCACAATGGGCCGATGTTCACAACAGTGGTTCTCATCATTGCCACCAGAGTGCAGGTTGGTATTGGAAATCAACAGAACATGTTGCACAATGGTCCGATGTTCACAACAGTAGTTCTCATCATTGCCACCAGAGCGAAGGTTGGTATTGGAAATCAACAGAACATGTTGCTCAATGGTCCGATGTTCACAACAGTAGTTCTCATCATTGCCACCAGAGGGCAGGTTGGTATCGGAAATCAACAGAACATGTTGCACAATGGGACGATGTTCACAGCAGTAGTTCTTGCCATTGCCACCAGAGGGCAGGTTGGTATCGGAAATCAACAGACCATGTTGCACAATGGGCCGATGTTCACAACAGTAGTTCTTGCCATTGCCACCAGAGGGCAGGTTGGTATCGGAAATCAACAGAACATGTTGCACAATGGGACGATGTTCACAGCAGTAGTTCTTGCCATTGCCACCAGAGGGCAGGTTGGTATCGGAAATCAACAGACCATGTTGCACAATGGGCCGATGTTCACAACAGTAGTTCTTGCCATTGCCACCAGAGGGCAGGTTGGTATCGGAAATCAACAGACAATGTTGCACAATGGGCCGATGTTCGCAACAGTAGTTCTTGCCATTGCCACCAGGGGGAAGGTCGGTTGTGGAAATTGATAAAGCATGCTGCCCACAATATCAGTTCTGTTCCACTGCCTCTAGAGGGGAGGTTGGAGGTGGAACTTATCTTTTTCATCAAAGTTATGGGGACCTGATGTTAGATAACCCAAGTGGAGCAATATCAAATGCACACATATAACTGGAATTCTAAGCTTTACTGTCCAACTACCCCCCCCCAACACTAATTACCAGCCCCATTTTACTAGTCACGTGTAGGACAATTTGCGTACAATTTTCTACACATTTTCACTAATATTAATCATTGTACATTTTTTGTAAAAAAAAAAAGCTGTCTATTTGATTATTCAATTTCATATGAACGGATGTTTTGTGGAAAAAAAAAGGAAGAAAGGAACAAATCATCTGAAATTACTTGTAATAGCCTGATGGTGAAGATGCACTATGTTTGTCTGCGACAATCACGTTATCATTATGCAATTGCAGAGCTATTGAGCTTTCATTTAAAAAAAAGAAGAAATCACTCAAAATGACTCAACTATTTCTTGTTATTAATAGCCTGACGTTGAGGAGGGGGCCTATTTTTGCCTGGGATACGCACATTATGACATTGTGTAGGGTGACTGTGTTTTCCTGGGACACTCACATTATGACGGTGAGGAGGGGGACTATTTTTTCCTGGGACACACATTATACCATTGAGGAGGGGGACTATTTTTGCCTGGGATACTCACATTATGACATTGTGGGAGGGGGACTATTTTTGTCTGTGACACTCACATTATGATGTTGTGGAGGGGCACTATTTTTGCCGGGGACATTCATATGATATTGTGGAGGGGGACTATCTTTTTCTCTGACACTCACATTATGACGTTGTGGAGGGGGACTCTTTTTTCCGGGGACACCCATATTATGATATTGTGTAAGGGGACTATTCTTGCCTGAGACACCCATATTATGACAGTGTGGAGGGGGACTATCTTTGCCTCTGACACTGACATCATGAGGTTGTGGAGGGGGACTATTGTTGCTGGGGACACCCACATTATGACGGTGTGGAGGGGGACTATCTTTGCCTCTGACACTCACATTATGATATTGTGGAGGGGGGACTATTTTTGCCGGGGACACTCATTATGATATTGAGGAGGGGCACTATTTTTCCCTAAAGAACTCACATTATGATTATACAATTATACATGTTACATTTTATGAAATAACTCGAAATGACTGAACTATTTATTGTGTTATTAACACATGCGATGGCCGAATGAGTTGAGCGTCCGCCTCCCATTCTGGTAGGTCGTGGGATTCGAACTCCCGGGTTCTAATCCTGGCCGAGTCAAACCAATGACTTAAAAATGCATACTTGTCGCTACCTAGCCTGGTATTTGGCGTTACTAGGACAGGGCAAGGAGCAGTGGAATGAGGAAGACCAATTGTCCGCGATTGAAGTTTCTCCTGCGTATTTAACTAAGATAGAAACAAACAAAAAATAGTCGGGTGTAGGAGAGAGGGGGGACTACTTTTGCCTGCGACGCCCACATTATGACGAGGCATCACGTCAGTGTTAGCCCGGAGGGGACACTGCAACAATTACAGCCCCTGTCCCAAGAGAAAACGTCTTTGTTTCCATGGCAACCACAGTTGGAAAGGTGGGGGGTGTGGGTTAGGGGCACCTTCGCACTAACAAATCCTCAACTGTCCTTTTTCACGCCCAATTCGAGCACTTTGAGCGGCTTCTCCTGGAGCCGAACACCGCCATTGCAGACATTTGCATACTGCGCATGCGAAGTGCGCTATAGTGCGCTCGCTTGTAGAATAATTACCCACATTTCCCTTTCTGCATTGTTGTTTGTTTATTGTTTGCTGTTGTTTTACATCCTAGCAACATCTACGGTCATATCAGGACGGGTACCGATTTGTGACAGTGTGCAGTCATGGGGGACTTTTTATTGCTGCCCCATTGGGAGAATAGGCCTCCAGCACCATGACCTGATATCCCACTCTGTCACATTATCCTAACAGTGAGCCAACCAGTCCTTGCCGTATCCCAATACTGCCGAGTGCCTGGATAGGAAGCGACAAGTATTAATTTTTAAGTCATTGATTTGAACCAACCAGGGTTCGAAGTCGTGGATTCGAATCCCACGATCTCCGAAAATCGGAGACGGACGCTCAAAATGATATCCAAGAGCTATAAGAGCCATCCTTGCCCTGATCCTTGTACATACATATATATATAAATGTTCTCAAATGTACTACACAGCCCTGCACGCTGATCCCATTCCCATCCCTACCCCACCCCTACTACACCTTCTTTCAAAACCTATTACCTAACATTTTCCTATAAATTGACATAACACCTGTCTGATGTAAGTCCCCACTGCAATCTGAGACTTCCAATCACATCATTGGGCCACACAATACAGAACACTTGTGATGGGATTGAAAAATGGGCAGGTTTCTTGCATTTAGTATTGGTGATTGGATCCACTGATTTGCATATTTACAATATAATATATATATGTGTATTGGAGATATGTTATATCTTATGAAAAAAGAAGAGAGAAAGCAAAGGAAGAAAGAAGTGTTTAAAGACAATTCTAGAATCATGCAATACCATGTGATGCATGCTCACCAAGTGCATAATACATACGTTGAACTGGAATTGTATGCAGTTACTATTACAACTAATAATCAATTCATATTATGCTTCTATTATCGAACAGGATTTTCATGTGATTATTATTGCAACTGATATTGTCATTTATGTACCAACAAATTGTAATGAACGGCTGGAAGACCAGTGCTCTGGCGCTGACAAAAGACATTATTCGCTGAATAAAATACATTTACTAAAAATAAATAATAGGAGAAGACCCATCCAAATTCAATGCGTTGGTGTTCAGTGAATGTTAAACCAAAAATATCACAATTGTCGCCATATTATGTGCAGTGTATGCTTACCTTAATGAACGGAGTTAGTGCAGGTTTTTTTTACTAGTAAAGCGAGCGCATTAATCCATCACTATGAGGGTTTATCGAGTAATGCAATTAGCCTACATTCTTTGATTACCATATATATATATATATATAGCTTATTGAAAAAGTTGATGGGTCGTGACAAGTGAGGCATTTATATGCTAATGAGATTTGATGTGTAATCACAACACTAAGTGATCTAAGCAACTTAAATACTAGCTTACCTAGTCAACTTAAAGCTACATAATCATCAAATTTATATATCCAACTTATATACCTGATGTACTCATTAAACATTTATTGTAATTTGGCGCTCTTGTGGTTTTTTAAGAAAAAGAATAGTGCTAAGCGAAGCATTTCAGTATCATGCCAACATCAATTTTTTTTTTTTTCAATTTAACTATTGCCTATATTAACTGTTTAAAAATGAAACTTACTTCAAACAAATGTAGATTATATCAATCAACCTAACATATTTATCTCAAATATATCACTGAAATTCGGTGACATCAGAGTATAGCACTTTAAGCTAAAGCTGCATAGTCCGCTGAAAGTTTCAATTTGTCGAAATCGAACCTTTCATCTTTCATATTTATATTGGTGTGCGATATTGCAATGTTCTTCCATCACATTATTTATAGGAACGGGTCATAAACAAGTTTGTGTGTTGTTGTTTTACATCCTAGCAACATCTATGTTCATGTCAGGACGCGTACCGACTTGTGACAGTGCACACTCATGGTGCTGCCCCACTGGGAAATCGGGCTGCCAACACCATGACCTGATATCCCACTCAGTCACATCATCCTGACACTGAGCCAACCAGACCTTGCCCTATCCTAATAATGTCAAGCGCAAGGCTAGGAAGCGACAAGTATCAATTTTTAACTCATTGCTTTGACTCGACAGGGATTCAAACACACAAACTCATGGATTCGGTCTCCCAATCTCCCCAAACAGGAGACGGACGCTCTACTCATTCGGTCACCCCGTCTGGTTCCCTAAACAAGTAGTTAACTGAAAGAGAGCCCCCACTCCCTGAAGTAAACACATCCTGAACTAATTGCATTGATGGAACCTTTCTGGTGTTGGCCCCACAACTACCACCCATAGACACACATTATCCTGACACTGACTCAACCAATCCTCACACAATCCTAGTAATCCTGAATGTAATACTCGTTATTGAAGGGTATCAATTTTGTAAAGCTTCGGCTTCAATCTGACTCTGCCTGCGATCGAACCCTCGACCTGTCGTATCAAACGGTTGCTTGCTACCTACTCCTCTATCCCATCTAGGCGAGGTGGGCAAAGATGGCGCCACCGGTACAGTGTTGCATCTTATGGAGTGTAACAATAATCATAATAATAAGTAATATTCCATTCTGTATATTTATAATCACATAATACGTTATATATCACATATATAAATATATATAAATATATATAAATATATATATATATACATATATATATATACATATATATATATATATATATATACTCGACACGTACATGCAATGTATGGACATATATATGTGTATATATATGTGTGATGTATAACGTATGGTACGAGTATAAATGCTTGAGGGGAAATAAATCATATCCCTTCCTCCTGAGTACCCGGAGCGGGTCGTAGCTCAGGTGGTAGAGTGTCCACCTGTGAAGGTGTGGGTCATCCGTTCGATCCTGCTCAGTGGACACATTTGCAGTTTGGTCCACAACTGGTTCATCAAAGGCTGTGGTATGTGCTGTCCTGTCTGTGGGAAAGTGCCTATAAAAGACCCCTTCCTGCTTATCGGAAAGAGTAGCCTATGTGGCAGCAGCGGGTTTCCTCCAAAGAAATATGTCAGAATGACCATATGTTTGACACCCAATAGCCGATGATAAAAAGCAATGTGCTCAAGAGGCGTTGTTAAATAAAACTAACTTTTGTGTGTGGAGTACCCCCCTCTCTCATGTTTGTAACTGGGTGCCCCCATCCGCCATTCAGGCAGGATGAATTAGTATACCAACATAAATTACACTGCATACACATGTAGATTATATTCATGCCCGATGCTATATAACTTTTTCTAAACAACAGAATTAGAAACAATATACAAAGTAAACATTCATAATTATGTACAACCGGAAGTCCTTAAACAATAGTAAGAATCAAATGCAGTAAAACCGAATAAGTTGTGTACTAGCTCTCCAGTTATGGCAGGTGGTGGGATTTGAAACCCTGGCAGAGTCAGCCCAATGACTTTTTTCTTTGTTCTCGAAGATTTATGCTGCCTATCATAGATAAATCTGAATAGACTTGTTTTCACCATTAGACAGTTTGTCGATAGAAAGCCTGAGCCTACACTTTTACCGACCCAAGGGATTTTTAACCTCCCACACCACATACACATGGTATGAGAGCAACTGGCCTTTGATGGCGCTGTAAGTTATACACATCGGTGGAAATCCAAATTGGCAGAGGGGGGGGGGGGCACATGGAATCGAACCACCAACCTTCAGATTAGGAGTCTGACCTAGAAAAAAGTCAGACACTCTAACCACTACGCCACAGAAAAACACCACACCATTGAATATCGTTGCATGTCACTACCTAGCCCGCAGCTAAGCATCAATAGAATAACACGAGGAGCAGTGGAATGAATAAGACCCAATTTCCTGTGATTGAAATTTCCCCCGGCTTTCTAAAACAATGACAACCACCTGAAATAATCTCGCTCACCATCTTGAAAGCAGATGCAACGTGTGCATCCATGAATGCATTTAACCGGAAATAATTAAAGCAAATACATTAAACAGAAACAAACAAAAAATATTTCGGTAGCTAATTTTGGAGGAACCTATCGATTATCTGCCGAGGAGATATGGCCTGCATATCCCTCACTTACTCTCCACACCGGAAGTAGTGAATATGTATGAAGCTATACGCACCTCGACGATATGCAAACCTTCCACACGATCACCCATCAGCTTGCTTTTGGATTCCCAAAAGAGGGCAGCGAAGGGCAGCGAGGGCGAAGAGGGTGGTTGAGGTTGGCCTCGGCTACAATACTGCCCAAGTTGCTGTGATGTTGTCGTATGCGAACTGGAATGGAAGGTAAATGGCCTTAAAGTTGCATAATCCAATGCTTTTGGGGTTTATATGATCTTTTATTTAGATGAAGAGATTAGATTGATCATTCTAATCTACTTTATTTTAGTTTGAAGTGACTTTTATCTGAGACGGTCAGCTCTGAAGATGTTTGAAGTGAAAATATGCCAAAGTTAATTTTGGCCTTTATGTTGAAATGCAGGACACCGCGGGGTTCAAAGACGACAGGTTCTATTAAATATAGCTAGTATTCCTTTTTGATGTGGCAATACATGTTTAATAAGTGCAACACTCTCTAAGTTGAATACGTAGAATCAAATCTAGGCCAGTGTTTCGGGTTTTGAAAAGTTGCCGCTTTCATCGGACTATGCAGCTTTACGGACTATGCAGCTTTAATGTCGTGCTGAATTTTGAAATCTGAATATCGAACAGGAATAAATCATGTGGGTAGGCAGCAACTTTTTTAGGAATGTCGTTGAGGATTATTTATTTATTTGGGGGGGGGGGGGGATTGTATTTGCCAAGGGGAGGGAATGATGTGACAATGTTTATTTTTAGCTTCATTAACCTCAATCGTTGCATTTCAGAAATGAACATTTGAACCTTGGAAGAAATGTTTTCGCAGAGAATGCATCTTATCGATTGGATATATTGCACACTGTCGAGGCCAGTATGTTTTACTCAAGCGAAACCTGACACTATACGAGTCTCGTTCCTCATCCTGGTGTTGGTATTCGAAGGTACTTAATGTTCCTTTGTATGCAATGATGATATTTATATCCTTAGGTGATTGCCGTTCTTTAGTGATGTATTGAGTGTACAGTCCTTCACTGTAACTGTCTAGATTATGTATCAGTTATTCAGGTCCTGGAACAATTGACTAGCAGAATACCAGTTCCAATGTGGCTTTCAGAATAGCAGTTTCCAATTATCTTTCAGAATACCAGTTCTCCCATGGCTTTCAGAATATTAGCTACCATGTGGCTGTCTGAATACCAGTTCCTCTGGAGCTTTCAGAATATCTGTTTGCCAGTGGCTTTCAGAATATTAGCTACCATGTGGCTGTCTGAATACCAGTTCTGGAGCTTTCAGAATACCAGTTCGCCAGTGGCTTTCAGAATATTAGCTACCATTTGGCTGTCTGAATACCAGTTACTCTGCAGCTTTCAGAATACCACTTGCAGGGTAGCTGTCAGAATACCAGTTATTATGTGGCTTTCAGAATATCAGTTACCATGTGGCTGTCACACTAGCAGTTACCATGTGGCTATCAAAATAGCAATTATTATGTGACTGTCAAAGTACTAGTTACCATGTGGCTGTCAGAATACCAGTAATTCTGTGACTGTCACAATACCAATTACACTGTGGCTATCACAATACCATTTACTCTATGGCGATGAGAATACCAGCTACTGTGTGGCTGTCAGAATACCAGTGACTTTGTGGCTGTCACAATACCAGTTACCATGTGGCTGTCAGAATGCCAGTGACTCTGTGGATGTCACAATGTTAGTTACTCTGTAGCTGTCACAATAACAGTCACCATCTGGCTGTCACAATACCAGTTACTCGGTGGCTGTCACAATACCAGTGACTGTGGATGTCACAATACCAGTTACTCTGTGGCTGTCACAATACCAGTCACCTACTTCGGTTACTTCGTGGCTGTCACAATACCAGTTACTCTATGGCTGTCACAATACCAGTCACCATGTGGCTTTCAGAATACTAGTTACTCTGTGGCTGACACAATACCAGTTATTCTGTGGCTGTCACAATACCAGTCACCATGTTGTTTTCAGGATATCCGTGATTCTGTGGCTGTCAGAATACCAGTTGCCATGTTGCTTTCACAATACCAGTTGCCATGTGCCAGTTATCGCGTGGCTCTCATGCCGTTCATCAATCTATCCCATAGTCCACTTTGTCTACAATCAGCCCCAGAGATGGGCTCCTACATTCACATCGCGTAGTCCACCATTTATCTATAATCTTTTTATATGTATTTCCTTGAAACTATGAAGCATAGGATATCTGAACTGACGTAGTAATTGATCGTGCTCCTTCCACTTATCCCATAGAGTGTGTTTTTTATTTGCTTTGTCGCGAGTAAAAATTTGCAGAAGTTACTAACAACCATCTGTCATCCATTATTACGCCTCGTGGCACACCCTCCCCCAGACACCCGCCCCCGCCCCCCGCCCACACCGCCTACAGCCTTACATGCTGCTGGGTTCTTGCTTCACTGTTTGTCTGTTTGTTGTTGTACGTCCCATCAACATCTAAGGTCATACCCCCTCCTGATATGACCTTAGATTTGCCAGGACATAAAACTCCAACAACCAACCATCTAAAGTCATGTCAGGACGGGTACCAACTTGTGACAGTGCATACTCATGACAATTTTATAGTGCTGGCCCACTGGGAGAACAGGCCACTCGCACCTTGATCTGATATCCCACCTAGTCACATTATCCTGACACTGTGCTAACCAGTCCTTGCCCTATCCTATTAATGCTGAGTGCCCTATCCTATTAATGCTAGGTAGCGACAAGTATCAATTTTATAAGTCATTGACTTGACTTGGCTGGGATTCGAATTCCCAACCTTCCGGACGGGAAACCGGCGCTTTACTGTTTCGGCCGCCGATTCCGGTCCTTTGCCTCCACGGACCGTGAAAGAAAAAAAAAGAAGATATATATATAATTAAAAGAACACACATTGAATTGCAGTTTGTCCAAACCAAATTTAAATAAAAAAAGAAGAAGAGAAAGTTGTTAATGATTCGGATGTCACGTAAGGAGTGCTTAGCTGCAGTATATTTGACAGCCAGTAGGACTGGTCTCTATCGTCCAATTCGGAATATTGATCGGTGTTTTAACCGAGTCTGTATGTTGAGAATGGTTTTGTGTTGATGTCCATGCTATTTTGGGATGCCGTTATCAACTTGAGGTAGGAAGCACTATCCGCGTGGAGACAACAAACTAAGAGAAACTAGGAAAAAAAAGAAAAGAAGGCGAGAAAAGATCTTGGATTGTTTCTTTCCCCATCCTGGTGTAGCTACATCCGGGTAGCTGCCACTGACGCCATCTCTTTCCAGTGGAACCACAGTGGGGCGGTGCCGTAGCTGCTAGTTTGCACCTGGGAGTGTACACTTCCACCCCTGTGACATAACACTTAGCCGCACCAACATCAGTGTGTCAATAATTATGGCAGATTTCTGACATGAGGACAACGGTTGTAGGTGTGTAGTGTTTTTCCTATCAACCGCTTTGTGCAGATTGGCAGAGTTAGCAGGGTCAGCATAGTTGGGATAGTTAGCATAGTTGGCAGAGTTGGAACAGTTGGAACAGTTGGTACAGTTGGAACAGTTGGCAAAGTTGGAAAGGTTGACAGAGTCAACAGAGTCTGCAAAGCATGTTAAGTCTGCACAACCTGTCAAGTCTGCAAAGTCTGCGAATTCTGTAAAGTCTGCAAAGTCTGTGAATTCTGTACAGTCTGCAAAGTCTGTGAATTCTGTACAGTCTGCAATGTCTGTGACTTCTGTAAAGTCAGAGTCTGTCAAATCTGTAGAGTCTATAAAATCTGTAGAGTCTGTAAAGTATGTAAGGTCAGTAAAGCCTGTACGGTCTGCAAGGTCTGCAATGTCTGCAAAGTCTGCATGGTTCACAAGACCCACAATGTCCAACTTAGCTGCATCACTGTCATCATCATCATCATCATGCTGTCAGTCGCAATGCGACAAAGACTGCTTTCATTTCTTAACCATCATCATCATCATCATGCTGTCGGTCGCGATGCGACAAAGAGTGCTTTCATTACTTAACCACCACTCTCAATTTAGCTCTGTGCTGTGAGAGTGATGTCCATGAGTCGGTCCTAATGTCTCTCAGCTTCAGTTTTCTCTTGATAGTATTCTTGAACCGGAGAGGAGGGCGTCCTCTCTTTCTCTGACCAGAAGACATGACTGTACAACTGTTAAATACCACGTTGCTCTCAGCATAGCCCAATCATGCTCTACCATCTAGCAGTGCACTCTGTATTACTGTGACCTCTCTACACCGTATTGTATGCCAAACAAGCACCACCGTGTACCATAAACTTACACAGCAGATCAAACTGGAGCGCTGCAACTCGTATATATTGCTACATTGTCCGCACTTAACCATTTTATGTACCGTCCATTAAATACTTCCTCATCGGAAAGAAAGCCTCCTTTGTCACATTAAAAGGACCGTCACGTGACGAACATAACTTTTACTTATTGATCATGATTGACTATGACTACTCATGGTTTGTATAGCTCTTCTGTGGGAGTTATCTACACCCCCATCATATTGTATAGCAATACCCCAGGGAGTTTGAAGCCCCTGCCTTGCAGAGTTGTAAACCACTGCCTTGTGGTACAGGTTCTTGACAGAACCGAAGGCTAAGGGAGCAAACCCTAAACAGAAAACCATGTCACTGTGGCAGCATTAAGGGCGGTTGATGTATGGAACTCCCAACATCTTCCGACCAGCCACTGCAGCGACAAATAGTTTTGTGCCTGTCTTGACATGTTCTTGCTGGTGGGAAACCTCTATTTGCTCCCCAAGAGAGTGTGGCTGGTAACTTGCAAAAGCCAGCAGCACTTCAACACTTTTGCAGGCAGCTTTCATGAAATGTACCATCAAGAGAAACCTGAAGCTGAGAGACATTAAGACCAACTCATGGACGCAACTCTCACAGCAGAGAGCTAAATGGAGAGCGGCAGTCAGGTAATGAAATCAGTCTTTGTCGCATCGTGACCGACAGCATGATGATGATGATGACACCAAACTAGCTCTCAAACCGTCCGACCATGTTCTAAACCGGGCTGTCGTCGGGTAGAATGTGGCTGCACAACAATGTTGGGCATGCTCACAGTTCTGGAGTACCATTCCATTCTAGCCCATCCATACCGTTCATAAAAAGACCGTAAAAAGTTGCTACTATGTCCATTCCGATTGCACACAGTTTGAATCCATTCAGCAACATTTTCAAGAACGTAGTGAGAACCAGTTTGGTGTGATGGGGGTATTAAGACCGAATCAAGGCAGATATAGGGTCCGTGAGAAAGAGGGGAGTATTGATGTCATTTAGTTTGAATGGTACCTCCTCAGCCGGTAGAATGATGTAGGCCAGTGAAGACTTAGACACTTTGACACTTCTCTATTAGTATTACATAGAACTGAAATATGTTAAGATGCATGGGTCACTAATTATAGAGACGGGTTATAATATAAATAAGCACTTCACTGCAATAGAACTCACCCTGGAAAACATCACCAAGCCTGTGTTGACTAATTATGAATTTAAAGCCCTTTGACTTTATTTTATAACTTTATCTTATAGCTTTATCTTATAACTGTGTCCTATAACTTTGTTTTATAACTTATCATGCCAGTGTAGCAGGAATTTGCAAATCCTGTAAATCGCAAACCCCCACTTGTGATTTCCTAGGAAATCGCAAACCCCCATACCATATACGGGCATGGGGGGTTTGCAATTTCCTAGTAAATGACATATCCCCCCATGGACATCGCAAAGCCCCATGTTTGGCAGTCTTAAAGCAAGCACATGTGCTTTGTTTTGCTTTTAAAATTCCCACAATGCACTGTGACGCTGGAATTACAAACTTGTCTATTGTAAAAATTGTATTCATGTAAGCATGATTAAGCCACATATATTTTTATATAAGGGGGATCCCATACAAGATGGATTAATTGATTATTTTTAATTTCATGCCTGTCACAGCAAGGGCCATATTCACTGCGATCACTCACAAGAAGGATAGCGGAACAGGTCAATTTTTGTCAAAGATACTAGACTATATCATTAAGAAAAGCCAGTACAACTATCTGTATCATTATCCTACATGATGCTGAAGTGAATAAAGGCCAGGTGACCAGGATACCATTTTCAGCATATGTGTGGTCGGAATTACGAACTGGACTATTGCAAAGATGTTTTCATTAGGATTAATCCATCTTGATCCTCCTTGAATCCATTTTATCCCCCCAGATATGGTAGAAGTTTAAAATCAAACATATAGGTGCCATGCTTGGGGTGATAAATGCTACAAAGCATGGGGGGTTTTCGATCTCCAGGGGGGTTTGTGATTTCCTAAGAAATTGCAAACCCCGGGCGTGTGATGTCCAGGGGTTTGCGATTTCCTGCTACACAGGGATGGAATATCTGGAATTATATCAGAAAACGGACCTTTTGCGCTCCAACCCAGTAAGTAGGGCCAGATCTGTCCAGTGCCATTGGATTGAGTATTCTGGGGGTTTTACATCCTAGCAACATCTATCTTGGAAGTGTGGTCAACAGGCTCGGAGGGACAGATGCTGATGTGAAGGTTCGGATTGGAAAGGCAAGGGCAGCTTTCCATCAGCTGAAGAATGTCTGGGGATCCTCGGAGCTGCCTAGAAACACCAAGATCAGGATATTTTGCTCCATGGTAAAGCCTGTTCTTCTGTATGGTGCAGAGACTTGGAGAACAACGGTGACCACCATGAAGAAAATCCAGTCCTTTATCAAAACCTGTCTCAGACGAATCCTAAGAGTACGCTGGCCAAACACCATCAGTAACCTGGAGCTATGGCAGCGAACAGGACAGCAGCCTGTTGAAGAGGAGATCCTTCGGAGATGCTGGAGATGGGTTGGCCATACCCTTCGCAAGCCTGCATCCAACACCGCAAGACATGCACTCTACTGGAATGCACAGGGGAAAAGGAAGAGAGGCAGGCCAAGAAACAGTTCGGCGCTGTGACCTGGAGGCAGATGTGAAGAGGTCTGGCCATACATGGAGACAGCTGGAGAAGATGGCCCAGGACCGGGATAACTGGAGAGCCCTTGTTCGTGGCCTATGCCCAAAGTTGGGCGGTAGGCGTAAGTAAGTAAGGAACATCTAAGGTCATATCAGGGTGGGTGCCAAATTGTGACAATGCACACTCATGCCGATGTACAGTGCTACCTCACTGGGTGACCGCACGTCCAGCACAATGACATGATATCCAACTCAGTCATATTATCCTGATACTGAACACACCAGTTATTGCCCAATCCTAGAAATGCTGAGTGATAAGCTAGTTAGCGACAAGTATCAGTTTTGTAAGTCATTGATTTTACTTATTTGGGGTTCGAACGTACAACCTTCTGCACATGGAGATAGCTAGCGATTTTACCAATTTGGCCAAATAAATTAACATAATTTGATTACACTACATGATTACTGTACTTTCTATAACACATGAAGCTAACATATGATATTGCTAAGATCCCTTTTGGAACATTATGTTAAAAAAAAGAAGAAAGAATTGTGTAAATACTGAGATACCTGTTATACTTACGACCGGATGACCAGTGCTATGGCGCTGACAAAAGATTTACATGAATAACATTCATTTACCAAAATAATAGGAAGCCTTTGCCTGATGCAGACGCCAATACTTTATACTACTAGGGTCTGAGGTAGTAGTATAGAAGAATTGCAGTATGGGTCAGGCCAGACCAGCCACTCGGGCTTAGGCCGAACGTGGGGCGGGACTTCTCTATATATTTTCTATAAAAGGCTGTTTTACTTAATGATGCCCCTAGAGCGCATTGATTTTCATCATCAGCTATTGGATGTCAAACATATGGTCATTCTGACATATTTCGTTGGAGGAAACCAGCTGCCACCACATAGGCTACTCTTTCCGATAAGCAACAAGATGTCTTTTATATGCATTTACCCACAGACAGCACTTCACATACCACAGCTTTTGATCAACCTGTTGTGGACCACTGGTTGGAATGGACAATATCCCAAACTGCAAATGGGTCCACTGAGCAGGATTGATTGGATGACTGACACCTTCACAGGTGACGTTCTCTGTGGCGGAGTGGTTAGAGTGTCTGACTTTTTTCTAGGTCAGACTCCTAATCTGAGGGTCGGCGGTTCGATTCCCCATGCCCCCAGCTCTGCCAATTTCAATTTCCACCTCTGTGTATAACTTACAGTGTCATCAAAGGCCGGTTGCTCTCATACCATGTCTATGTGGTGTGGGAGGTTAAAAATCCCTTGTGTCGGTAAAAGTGTAGGCTCAGACTTTCTATCGACCAGCAGTGGAATGCGGAAGACCAGTCTTCTATGACTGAAATTTCCCCTGCTTAAACAACTAATGGACCAAAAAAAACACAAAAAACACAAAAAAACATACTACTGCCTGAGCTATGTCCCGCTCCCCCATTGCATGTAGACATTTATAGACAGATTACACAGATTTATATATAATATGCTAACATTTTGCAGCTAAGTGCAGCTGAGTCAAACCAATGACTTTCAAAATTGATACTTGTCACTTCCTGGCCTGGTGCCTGGCATTAATAGGATATGGCAAGGACTGGTCAACTCAGTATCAGGATACTATGACTGAGTGGGATATCAGGTCATTATGCCAGCAGCCTGGTCTCCAAGTGGGACAGCACTATAAAGTCACCATGAATGTGCACTGTCACAAGTTGGTACCCATCGTGATAGTACCTTTGATGTTACTAGGACGTAAAACCCCAACAAACAACCACGTGACCTGGGATGGAGGCTAAGTGGATTCATGGCTGGGGTGAAATCTTTACTGCTGGGAATGTTCTATACAGTCAGTTGAGCTATTGCACCTATGTAGCTTCAAGTCTCCTCCTATTCACTCGCCATGAAAAAGATTCTGATGTTCACAACCAGACGGGGTGGCCAAATGAGTTGAGCATCCGTCTCCTGTTTTGGGAGATCGGGAGATTGGAACCCATGAGTTTGTGGGTTTGAATCCCGGTCGAGTCAAATCAATGACTTAAAAATGTATACTTATCGCTCCCTAGCCTGGTGCTCAGCATTATTAGGATAGGGCAAGGACTGGTTGGCTCAGTGTCAGGATAATGTGACTGAGCGGGATATCAGGTCATGGTGCTGGTAGCCTGGTTTCCCAGTGGGGCAGCACTATAAAATTGTCATGAGTGCGCACTGTCACAAGTCGGTACCTGACCTTAGATGTTGCTAGGACATAAAACAACAAACAAACAAAACAAGCTGATGTTTACTTATTGACAGTTGCAATAACTAAGGCTAGAATAAAAGCAAACTCCTCTTGTTAATTTCAATTAAGTTTTAATAATCTCAGCCTTTGGATCCGGTGATCTCGCCGCTGTTTGAGTTTGGATTGCTTTTGGTTTTAATTGTACATGTCGTCTTAGATTAAACTAAATCACAACAACAAATCTATCTGATTTGCCACATCAATTACAGTGGGTGCTTCTCCGTACATCAACATAAATGCTGTCTTCAAATTGAGGCATATTCGCAAATAATTAAGTCGCAGTGGACATAATATATACGGGAATGGATGTAACATAAGATGGCCTGAAGATCAGTGCCTCGGCGCTGAAAAAATATACCTTTATTCGTTGAATAAAATGATCATTTACCAACAAGAAAATAGTGATGGAAAACACAATTAAGACATGCTACGGTCTCCCGTGCTGGTAGATCGTGGGGTCGTGGGTTCGAACCCTGGTCGAGTCAAACCAATGACTTTAAAATTGATACTTGTTGCTTCCTAGCCAGGTGCTCGGTATTATTAGGATAGGACAAGGACTGGTGTGCTCAGTGTCAGGATAATGTGGCTGAGTGGGATATCAGCGGCCTGGTTTCCCAGTGGGACATCACTATAAAGTCGCCATGAGTGCGCACTGTCACAAGTTGGTACCCATCCTGATATGGCCTTAGATGTTGTTAGGACATAAAACAACAACACACAAATGAACAAACGGTTGTGTGTTACGGCTTTCACGTTGTAGCAAAACGACAGTGCACATTCATGCTGACTTTATAGTACTGCCTGACTAGAAGACCAGGCCACAGTCACAATTACCCGATATTCCACTCAGTCACGTTATCCTGATACTGAGAAATCCAGTATTTTCCCCTATCCTATTAATTTGGAGAGCCAGGTTAGGTAGCGATATGTATCAATCTTGTAAGTCATTGGTTTGACTCAGTCGGAGTCTGAACCCCTGCTCTCTAACAGGGAAACAAACCACCGCTCTGACCGGTTCGGTGACCCCGACTGGCCATTAAGACATGCCGATTAAGGGGGCTATTTTTAGTTGTAGTTTTTAGCTGTGATTTAAAAAAAATGCATCCTAGAAGTAAGATCTAAGATTATATCCAGACTGCTTCCGACTTGTGACACCGCCCCCCTCATGTCGACTTTATAGTAATGCCCCATACAGTAATTTACAGCCGGGCACCATGACTCCATATCCTAGTGATTCTAAGCAAACCATCATCAGCCAATATTGCCAACCAAAAATAGCTCCTAATTGTAATAGATTGTTTTGACTCGGCCGAGTCTCGAACCCACAACCATCGGCACTTTAACACCAGCGCTCCTACCACCTAGGCCTTCCCGTCAATAACAGATCGGAGTGTCTCTCTAACCTGCCTGCTGATTGCCTGCTCTGCAGTGACCTCCTTCAACGGTTTGCTTTGACAATGTCGGCAGTAATCGATTCGTTGGAGTCCATAGCTTCTCAGCGCCACACCGGACGCGATGGCCGATTCGTTACAGCGCAGGCTGCCCGTGCTGAAGATCGGGAGTTCGAATCCCAACCGGTTCAAAGCAATGGCTTATCAAATTGATACTTGTTGCTACCTAGCTTTGCGCCTGGCATTAATACGATAGGACAATCACTGTTACTACAGTATCAGGATAAGGTGACTATTGGATATATAGCCATGGTACTGGTGACCTGGTCTCCCAGTGGGGCAGCACTGTGAAGTACCATGAGCGTGCACTGTCACAAGCCGGTACACATCTGGATATGACCATAATTGTTGCTAGGATGTAAAACAACAACAAACAAACAATCTCAGCGCCAGTTATCAGGAATGCGCTGTCAATATTTAACCATTGCTTGCGCAGTATTTTGCAGCCCCACAATTACCTGGCAGCTGCAGCACCTCCACAACCACCTCCTCCAGTTTTCTGGCTAGACTTCTCCAAAACCTCAGTCCACCTCCCCCCACCCCTCCGCCCCCCCATTCCTTCGCCCCTCGCCCTCCGCCCCACCGCCCATCCGCCCTTCCGGCCCAACGCCCCTCGGCCCATCGCCCCTCCACCCCTTCGCCCCTCCGGCCCACCACCCCACCACCCCTTCGCCCCTTCGCCCCTCCGCCCCTTCGCCCCTCCGCCCCTCCGCCCCTCCGGCCCACTGCCCCTCCGCCCCACCGCCCCTTCGCCCCTCCGCCCCATCGCCCCTCTACCCTTCCACCCTCCAGTAGGTAGCATGTTCTTGCTTTACCTTTGGCACCCTGTCGCAACCAGAAATGGATTTTACAATTAACCTGGCATCACCTACAGGGCCGGAGTCAAATAGTCAAACCACCTGCTGAAATGCCCGGAGCGCTTTATCGACTTAGCCGAAAGGCTGAACCACTTACCTGAATAGCTGAGCAACTTATGAAAATGGCTGGGCAACTTACCCAATTGGCTGAGCAACTTACCCAAATGCCTGAGCAATTTACCCAAATGGCTGAGCAACTTACCCAAATGACTGAGCAACTTACCCAAATGGTTGAGCAACTTACCCAAATGGCTGAGCAACTTAGCCAAATGGCTGAGCAACTTAGCCAAATGGCTGAGCAACTTAACCAATTGACTGAGTGACAGGGAAAAATGGCCAAGCAATTTACACGAATGATTGAGCGACTTGTCTGAATAGCTGTGAAACCCGCTCTAATTTCTGCGCATCTTTCCCTGATGGTTGAGCTATTTGCCCAAAAGGCGAAGATACTTGACAAATGGATGTGACTTTCATGAATGGTTGCGTGGCTTGCCCAAATGACTGCGAATTGCCTAAAGGGCCGAGATACTCACCCAGGTGTCTGTGCAACTTGCATGAATTGCTGGGCAATTTTGTTGAATGTCATCTGACTTGCTTGAATGGCTGTGCGACTTGCCCAAATGGCTGTGCAACTTGTCCAAATGGCTGTTTGACTTGCGCAAATGGTTATGCGACTTGCACAATGCATAATTGGATGTGCAGTTTACTAATATGGTTATCTGAATTGCTGTACAACTTGTCCAAAAGGCTACGTCACTTGCCCAAAATGGCTGAGCGACCTCACCAAATGGCTAAATGCTTAACCCAATTGGCCGAGCGCCTTATATGAATGTCTGAACAAGTTGTGTAAATTCAATAAACAACATTGCTGAACGTATCGAAGAACTTGTTTGAATGACTGTGTGACCTGCCTGATTGACTAAGTGATTCGTTCAAATGACCTATCGACTAACCCACATGGCTGAGCGATTGGCACAAGTAGCCAACCGAATTATGCGAATGGCAAGCCAATGCGTATGTGTGACTTGTCCGAGTGGTTTAAGGGGCTGCTGCTCAAATAGTCAGATTTGAGCATTATTTACACATGGACTCGACTGTCTTCTCAATGAAGGCTACCAATTCAGCAACATATAATAATTTAAATTAAAAACATCACAATTTCAAAAGCAAAACAGTTACCCTTATTTGATCCTACATATCTATCTTAGACATTGGAGCACTTATTAAGCAGGTGGCGCTACAAAGAAGGGCATACCTAAGTCAATTTAATAGAACTTGTTACTACTGAAATCCTGGAGGTAGGTTTTGTTCCCCCATATTCGTCCGTAGCAGGGTAGCACAGGAGCACCAAACTGCAATATATTTTAATAAGCGCACCAGTGTCTAAGTTGGAAACGTAGGATCAAATCTAGATAAGTGTTTTGGTTTTGGACATTTTCTGATTTCATCGAATTATGCAGCTTCAATCAGTCTCAACTCAAAGAGCTCCTGGTATTACTTTTATTATCTCAGCAGTTTTCTATTTAATTCAGATACAAGATTAGGGGGGCTGATGTAATGCTTTCAAGTTGAAACCGGTTAATGGAATGACGTTAGCCTTTAGCCATTAAATAAAACAAACACACACAGAGAAAATGATTAAATTAAACACAGGAACACGCGTGAAATGAACGAATGCTTTCAGGTTGACGGCATCGGTTGGGAATCCATTCTCAGAAATAAAGTGGCAGTGTAATAAAAAAAGAAGCATTAACTCTGACAAGTTATTTAAAAAAAGAGAGGAACAAATGTATAAACAATTATCGACAACAGATTGATGACGTAGCTTTATCCATTATCCCAAGACAACAAATACAATAAAGTTGGTCGGTTGTTTTATGTCCTGGCAACATTAATGGGCATATCAGGACGGGTGCTGATTTCTGACAGTGCGTACTCATGGCGACTTTATAGTGCCACCCCTCTGAGAGACCACCCACCAGCACACCATGACCTGATATCCTACTCAGTCACATTACCCTGACACCGAGCCGATCAGTCCTTGCCCTGTCCTAATTAAGCTGAGCGCCTGACTAGGAAGCGACAAGTAACAATTTTTAAGTCATTGGTTTGACTCGACCAGGGTTCGAACCCGTGGGTTCGAATCCCACGATCTACCAAAAAGGGAGACCGACTTTCAGCTCAAGGGGCCATCCCGCCTGGTCCCCTACATGTGGATGCCATTTAGTATTTTTAATCAAAAGTTGGAACAAAATATCCCCAAAAGGCAGGACATGGTCCCACAAACTCAACTTGGGCGTGATCCAGAAGTGCACACTATTTATATAAGTATTGACTCAAACTAGACGAGATGGCCAAATGAGTTGAGTGCCTGCTTCCTTCTTGGCAGTCCAGAGGATCTAAATGCCTTCACCCAAACCCTGGTCGAGTCAAACCAATGACATAACAAATTTATACTCGTCACTACCTAGCCGGGCACTCGGCATTAATAGGATAGGGAAAGGAGCAGTGGAATGAGGAAGACCGATCATCCGCAATTGAAATTTCCCCTGCTTAATCAACTAAATAAAAATAACAAAAGTCATATTTAAAAAAAAAGAAAAAGTACTGTGACTTCTTGGTTCAACCTCCACCTTGGGTCAGGGGGGGGGGGGAGGGGGGGGGGGGGGGGGGGGGGGCGGGGGGAGGGGGGGGGGGGGCGGTGAGGCCCAACTCTGCGCCCACTCTAAGTCTTGTACCAAAACCAATTTTCTGCGGATACATGGGTGCCTGTGTCTCGACCCTACGTGGATATCTCGGGGGGGGGTGGGAGTGGGGTGTGGGTGTGTGTGGGGGTGGGAGGGTGGGGGAGTTTATGTCAGGGTCGAGGTGGCACGAAGACATCAAGTGCCAAATGCACGAAGCTGCATTTGTTCGCCCCGTAATTCATCAAACTGGTCAGGATCACAGTCCGGGTTTAAATTCACTGCATTTGCTTACTTCAAGATTGGCATTTAAAGAAAGAAAAAAGGACAAAGACAAAAGAAAAAAAGAAAAAAATTCCACTGAGTCTTGACTGGATAGAAAGGTTCCTGGTTTATTTGCGCATGCGCGCTGGTGTTTTATTTTGTAGTTGGGATCCTTAAGGTGTTGTATCCGACACTGAGCTGTCCAGCTTCATATACCCTAGCGCCACCCCACGGCTCCTTCCACTGGACCGGGCGCGATGGCTGAATCAGTTAGCGCGAGCCTCGAATGCGGGATATTGGGAGTTCGGTTCCCGGTCGAGTCAAACCAATGGCTTATAAAATTGATACTTGTCGCTTCCTAGCCTGGTGTTCGGCATTAATAGGATATGGCAAGGACTCTGTTAATGTGACTGAGGGGGATATCGGGTCATGTTGTCAATGGGCTCATTCCCCAGTGTGGCAACACTATAAAGTTGCCATGAGTGTGCACTGTTACAAGTTGGTACTCATTATATTTGTTTAAAATTATCAGTCGACTGATTTGTTCAGACATAATCAGGTAGCAAGATTTATTTGTTTTTGCTACCAATTATTCACAAGTTCCTGATATCTGAATATTCACAAATTAATTAATTGTGAATATTCATAAATTAATTAATTATGAATTCGCAAATTCATCAATTATAGTATTCGCAAATTCATCAATTATGAGTATTCACAAATTCAGCAATTATCAACATTCGCAAATTCAGCAATTATCAATATTCACGAATTCAGCAATTATCAATATTCACAAATTCAGTAATTATCAATATTCACAAATTCAGCAATTATGAGTATTCACAAATTCAGCAATTATGAATATTCGCAAATTCAGTAATTATCAAAATTAGCAAATTCAGCAATTATCAATATTCACAAATTCATCTATTATGAATATTCACACTAAAAGAACTAGTAACATTCCATATCATGATTATATAAATTAAATGTATAAGTTTATGAAAACATACCCATGCTATTTTTTGCCTGAAAGTGTTCTTTTCGATCTCGCAAAGAAACACAAGGCGAACATTGTGCTTGTGAATATATTGGTGCTTTCGAGGAGTTACGGTAATCCTCCTTCCCCCTTTGTATGTGTAACTCCAGTGTGTGGATCAAGCTGGTCTACTTTGGGTGATCCACTGCGCAGAATATGCTGATAGAAGTCGCAACTGGTATTTGGGAGAAACTCTACCAGATAAACTCACTAATAGATGTGTAGTAGTATGCACTGACCTCTCAAAGTAACAACTGTGGTAAAATCACATATGGTACATGAAAAATAAAACCAACAATAAACACATTATTTTTCCAAGTTATTTGAAAATAAATTTATGATTTTGCATTTTCTTTTGTTCAAAATATTTTTTTTAAAGTGTCAACGCAGTAGTGAGGAATCCAAACTGGCAAAGTCCTCCCAGTCAACCATGGATGTAAGAGGAACAAAGGAAGTGCCACTTCCGGTTACTGAGGACTCTGGGACCTATTTGTTTGTTTGTTGTTGTTTTACGTCCTAGCAACATCCAAGGTCATATCAGGATGGGTACCGACTTGTGACAGTGTGCACTCATGACAACTTTATAGTGCTGCCCCACTGGGAGACTAGGCCGCCAGCACCATGACCTGATATCCCACTCAGTCACATTATCCTGACACTGAGCCAACCAGTCCTTGCCCTATCCTAATAATGCCGGGCGCCAGGCTAGAAAGCGACAAGTATAAATTTGTAAGTCATTGGTTTGACTCGACCAGGGTTCGAACCCACGTCCCCGCGATCTACCAACACGGGAGATGGATGCTCTAACTCATTCGGCCATCCAGTCTGGTCTCTCCCAGAACTAACTAAGCTGTGACTGCTCCATTGGTAATGTTGTGAGGCCAGACGTTCTGGTATGCGGCGCTACACGTTGACTGCCCAAACCCACCTATGTGTGGGAGCGTTGGCATGGGGGATTGGACCGGACGGGATGGCCGAATGAGTTGAGTGTCTCCCGTTTTGGTAGATCGGGGGAATCGAATCCATGTGTTCGATCCAGATCGACTCAACCCAATGATAGTATAAAAATGTATACTCGTTGTCTTCCTAGCCAGCTGCTCAGCATTATTAGGATAGGGCAAGGACTGGTTGGCTCCGTGTCAGGATAATGTGACTTAGTGGGATATCAGGTCTTGGTGGTGATGATGACCTGGTTTTCCAGTGGGGCAGCCCAATAAAGTCACCATGAGTGTGCACTGTCACAAGTCGATACCCGTCCTGATATGAGCTTAAATGTTCCGAGGATGTAAAACTCTAACAACTCTAACAACCATAGGGGATTGGTCAGCCTTTTACATAAGGGCACAGTATAACCACACATGGTCTGGGAACCAATGGTTGCCTGTGACAAATACATGGGAGTCAATCCATGACCAAACCTTCGACCAGGGTTTGAAGCCGTGTGTTTGAATCCCACGATATACCTAAACGGGAGACAGACGGTCAACTCATTCGGCCATCCCGTCTGGGATATCGGGTCACGGTGTCAATGGTGAATAATACTGACATATTGAAATATATATCATGAAGATTTATGGAAAATGAGTAATAATTACTAGTCAGAAAGCATAGTCCTGTGAATACTAGATGGGGTGGGGGAATGAATTTAACGCCTGCTTACTGGTTCGCAGGTCATAGTGTAAAATATTCTGACGGCATAGGGGGAATGCAATTGTTCTCTTACTGATCGGTGTAGGTGACCAGGTGCATGTATGTATATATATATATATGTAAGGGCTGGTGGTGCCTGAGTGGGATGTAAATAGACATAGTGGTGCTGGCAGGGCTGGGTGTGAGTGCCCTCAAGGCCTACCCCCTCTGCTGAGATAGGGATCACCACACTCAAAGGTCAAGGTTGGTGGTGGCCATAGGGCTTGTGGTGGTGGGTAGACCACTGTTACCCATGGGGACCAGGAATGCTGGATCCCTATTGGAAGGGGCAAGAATGCTTGTTTCCAATTGGGGAAAAGGGGTGGGGTGATACTCTACAATGAACGCCTGTGACCATATAAATAATAAACCAGAAGGCTGGACTCTTTCTTCTTCTTTACACTTTATACTCTTCCTTTCTCTTTGTCTGTATTGATTTCACTATAGCCTCCTACACAGCCACAGATCCAAGCCTTAGCCATTTTACAAAATTGGTAACCACGACGAGAGAATTAGTTGAGTAAGTGGATTCAATTATTTTACAATAGGATTCAAACCCCATGTATGAGCCATGGCCAAGTCAAACCAATGACTTACAAATTTGCACTTGGCACGACCTAGCCTGACTAACCGGACGCGGTGGCCGAATCAGTAAAGTGCAGGCCTCCCGTGTGGGAGACTGAGAGTTCGATTCCTGGTCGAGTTAAACTAATGACTTACAAAATTGATACCTGTCACTTCCTAGCCTGGCGCTCGGCAGTAATAGGATAGGGGAAGGAGTGGTTAAGCCCAAGTCACACCTACCCGGTCAAGCCCCTGATTTTTAGCTGGACCACCCCCGGACCACTCCCCGGTGGTCCCGGACAGCCCCGGATAAAATCGCTATTTTTGCCTCACTCTCGCACCTACCCAGATGAGCCATGGACTACAAGCCGAGATCACCCCAGATGAGCCCCAGACAACACTCAGACTACCCGGATGAGCCCCGGACAACCCCCGGACGAGCCCTGGACAACCCACGGGTGATATCCTGAAATGCGGGACTCATCCTGGGGTAGTCCGTGAATAATTTGTGGTGATATGTGGCTATCCGTGGTGATCCGTGGTTACTCCGTGGTCATCCGGCCTGTCCGGGTCTTATCCGGGCAGTCCGGGAGTGGTCCGTGGCTCTGTCAGGGCTAGTCCGGGCTAAACTGGGGCTAGTCTGGGCTAAACCGTGGCTAAAATGTGGCTCTTCTGGTTTAAAAATGACCCGGACTGCCCCGGACGGGACACCGACTACCCTCAGACTACCCGGACCACCCCCGGATTACACCCGGATGATGCCGGATCGAGGCCGGATTGCAATATTCCCCGGATCGCCCTGGATGTTTTTAACATTTTAAAACATCCGGAGCCGACCCCGGATGAGGCAGGACCATCCAATGATCACCAAGGATGACGAAGGGCCATAGATGAGCCACGGAGCACCATGGATCACGCCGGATCATGGGTCGGGGCTCGTCCGGCCCTTGATCCGGGTAGGTGTGATCTGGGCTTTAGCGCACTATGAGGATGATGTGTCTGGGTGGGATATCAGGTCATGCCAACATGGTCTCCCAGAGGGTTAGCATTATAAAGTCGCCATGAGTGTGCATTGTCACAAGTCGCTACACATCCTGATATGACCTTAGATGTTGTTAGAATGTAAAACAACAACTACCAAACAAATCCTCTAATTCTCCCAATTGGGGAAGCAAATTGCTGGGCACTAATATGTCCTGGAACGACATCTATATATATCTCATTTGCAACACCGCTTGGCAATGCCTTAGCTGAAGAGGTGGAAGGCGCCACCTCTTCCTTCGGTGTAACATCACCATCGTCAGACATAAGGCTCAGCTTATCAGTTAGGCGTGCAGTTTGTCTTGTCTGCATAACTACCGCAAGGCAACTATCGTTGACTGGACCGTCAACTGCACCGGCAAAGTAGATAGCCGCACCGTACAAGGTCGCCAAAAATAAACAATAATAATAAAGTACAGTAATCGTATGGCGTTTCTGGCGAATGGCGAAGGGAAGCAGCCTGCGCCAGATCAGTGGTGTATATGTATCGCGGGTCGCGCCGGCTGGTGGAATAGCCGACCACCTCCCGCCCGGTTCGTCGAAACGGCGGGAGGGGGGGCAGCACCATGCGATTCTTACATCAGCATATACTTTAGTATATACGTTGTTATATATCTCATTTGCAACACCACCTATCACTCCACCGCACTGCAAGTGCTACCAGCTACTTTCGCTTTCCACTAGAAAATGCTGGTAAGGCGAAATTATTGTGATTTCTTATGCTTCCATAATTACAGAATTATTAGTAATGTACATGTTCCACATACCGGGCGTGGTGGCCAAATCGGTAGAACGCAGGCTTCGCATGCGGAAGGTCTGGAGCTCGCATCCCAGCTGAGTCAAACCAATGACTTACAACATTGATACTTGTCGCTATCTAGCCTGGTGCTCAGCATAAGGACAATGACTTGTTAGTTCAGTATGAGAATAATGTGACTGAGTGGAATATTGAGGCAAGGTGCCGGCACCCCAGTCTCCCACTGGGACAACACTATAAAGCCATCATAAGTGTGCACTGCCACAAGTTTGTAGACGTCCTGATATGACCGTAGGACTTTTTTTCCCAGGGGGACATAACAAAACCAACAAACCAACAAACAAAACTGTATATGGAATCACTAAGCTGGAGAGATACTCGAGTACTGATACAAAATCGATTATCCACTTAATGTGAATAATCTGCCTGATCGCAGTCCCTAATTGAATGGGCAGCGACCATGGTAATTAGTGAGTGAGGGGCCTGCGTTATCTAAATCACCCTACACCACAGACATCACCAAGCCAGCCTTCAAATCTGTCTCATAATACTATAGGGGAGTGGGACGTAGCTCAGGCGGTAGAGTGTCCACCGTTGACGGCATGGGTCATCCTATTGATCCTGCTCAGCGGACACCTTTGCAGTTTGGGCTATTTTCTGTCCCAACCAGTGATCCAGAACTGGTTCATCAAAGGCTGCGGTATGTGCCACCTACTGTGGGGTAGAGGTGTGGGAAAGTGCATATAAAAGACCCATTGCAGCTCATTGGAAAGAGTACCCTATGTGGTGGCAGCGGGTTTCCTCTAAAAGAAATATTTCAGAATGACCATATGTTTGACGTCCAATAGCCGATGATAAAAATCAATGTGCTCTAGAGGCGTCGTTAAATCAAACAAACTTTCCTTTCCTAATACTATTGGATCCTTATAACCAAAGAGCCTGGGTTTCCACATTGCTACAAACCCACTCTCACCTTCTATTCCCAGTCGCACCAGACGGGATGGCCGAATGCGTTGACCGTCCGTCTCCCGTTTAGGTAGATCATGGGATTCAAACCCACAGCTTTGAACCCTGGTCGAGTCAAATCACTGACTTAAAAATTTATACTTGTCACTTCCTAGCCAGGCGCTTGGCATTATTAGGATAGCGCAAGGACTGGTTGGCTCAGGGTCAGGATAATGTGACTGAGTGCGATATCAGGTCATGGTGCTGATGGCTTGGTCTCTCAGTTGGGCAGCACTATAAAGTCCTTCTGAGTGCGTCTTGTCAGAAGTCGGTACCCGTCCTGATATGACTTTAGATATTGCCAGAACGTAAAACTGCCCCCTCCCTCCAAAAAGCCTATTTTATTTAACAACGCCTCGAGAGCACATTGATTTTCATATTATCCGCTATTAGACGTCAATCATATGGTCATTCTGACAACATTCTTTGGAGGAAGCCCGTTGCCACCACAGAGGCTACTCTTTCTGATAAGCAGCAAGGGTACGTAAGAGTGGTGTTTTCTGTGGCGGAGTGGTTAGAGTGTCTGACATTTTTCTAGGTCGGACTCCTAATCTGAAGATCAGTAGTTCAATTCCCTGTGCCCCCACCTCTGCCAATTTGGATTTCCACCACTGTGTATAAATTACAGCAACATCAAAGGCCAGTTGCTCTCATGCCATGTCTAAGTGGTGTGGGAGGTTAAAAATCCCTTGGGTCGGTAAAAGCGTAGGCTCGGGCTTTCTATCGACAAAGTGTCTAATGGTGAAAACAAGTCTATTCAGACTTATCCATGATAGGCAGTATAAATCTTCAAGGAAAAAAACACCAAACTCCAACAACCAACAACCAATGCCCAAGACGTTAACCTTCAACTCTGTTTCATAATACTATAGCATCCTTACAGCCACAGAGCCTTGGGTATCCATATTGATAAAGACTCGCTCTCATCTCCCATTCCCCCAGTGGAATTCAATATAGATTTGACCAGACAGCTGCCTGTCGATTATGCATACAGTTATCAGGATATATCGCATTTCCACGAGAAGTCCTTGAAATGTTTGAAGACAGTGAATCGATTAGTAGAGGGGAGAAGCTTTCTTTTCTAGTTCCATAGTAGCTAAGGCTTTGGTGAAAAGGTTTGGGATAGGCAATCGAAGGAGAAGATAGGCAATCGAAGGAGAAGATAGGCAATCGAAGGAGAATAGCCAATATGGCAAGTGCTGAAATTGTGCCCTGGGTTTAAATATCTGATACTCGTGTTTTAGGTGATTTTTGCATAATATCGGCTAAAGAATAAAAGTCAAATTCGTTGTTTTAGTTGTGTTAAGTAGGCGTGGAGGTAGAGATATGCGTTTAGGTGGAGGTGGAGATGGGAGAGGTGGAGGAGGTGGTGGAACTGGAAGTGGAGGTGGGGTTGGAGGTGGAGGAGCCAGGGGTGTAGTTGGCGGTAGAGGTGGAATGGAAGGGGAGGTGGGTGTTCGGGTGGGGGTGGCAGTGGGCGTGGAGAAGGTAGGGTTGGAGGTGGAGCTGGATATGAAGGTGAGGTGGGGGTGAGGTGGAGGTGGGGGTGGGTGTGGAGGTGGAGGTGGAGAAGGTATGAGTGGGGGTGGAGGTGGAAGGTGAGGTGAGGTGGAGGTGGAGAAGGTAGGGGTGGAGAACGTAGGGGTGGAGGTGGGGGTGGAAAGTGAGGTGGAAGTGGAGGTGGAGGTGGAGGTGGGGGTGAGGATGGGGGTGGAAGGTGAGGTGGGGGTGGGGGTGGAAGTGGAAGGTGAGGTGGGGGTGGAGGTGGAGAAAGTAGGGGTGGAGGTGGTGGTGGAGCTGTAGAAGGTGAGGTTGGGTAGGGTGGGGGTGGGGATGGGGGTGGAGGCGTGGGTGGAGGCGTGGGTGGAGGTGGCGCTGTAGCTCGAAGTGGAAGGTGAGGTGGGGGTGGAGGTGGAGGTGGAGGAGGTAAGGGTGGTTGTTTGTTTGTTGTTGTTTTACATCCTAGCAACATCTAAGGTCATATCAGGATGGGCACCGACTTGTGACAGTGTGCACTCATGGCGACTTTATAGTGCTGTCCCACTGGGAAAAAAGGCCGCCAGCACCATGACCTGGTATTCCACTCAGTCACATTATCCTGACACTGAGCACACCAGTCCTTGCCCTATCCTAATAATGCCGAGCGCCTGGCTAGGAAGCGACAAGTATCAATTTTAAAGTAATTGGTTTGACTCGACCGGGACTCGACCGGGACTCGAACCCACGACCCCACGATCTACCAGCACGGGAGACGGACGCTCTAACTCATTCGGCCATCCCGTCTGGTCCCTGGTAAGGGTGGTAAGGGTGGAGAAGGTAGGGGTGGGGATGGAGGTGGTGGTGGACCTGGAAGTGGAAGGTGAGGTGGGGTGGGGGTGGGGGTGGAGGTGGGGTGGAGGTGGAGCTGTAGCTGGAAATGGAAGGTGAGGTAGGGGGTGGAGGTGGAGGTGGAAGTGGAAGTGGAAGGTGGGGTGGAGGTGGAGGTGGTGGTGGAGCTGTAGAAGGTGAGGTGGGGTGGGGTGGGGTGGGGGTGGAGGTGGGGGCTGGAGGTGGAGCTGTAGATGGAAGTGGAAGGTGAGGTGGGGGTGGGGGTGGAGGAGGTAAGGGTGGGGATGAGTGTGATTACAACTTGCCTGTGGGTGTGAGTCAGAGTGAAGTGTGGCAGAGGCCTGGCTTTCACTCGACTGGTGGACCACTTATCGATTAGTGTGCCCGGGCTCATTACACGCGCCGATTTATATCCCAACAATTAGTTTCTCCTGTTTTTACGAGGCCCGACCCCGCTCCCACGCGCCCACGCGCCCACGCGCCCACACCCACTCACACACACACACCGCTCCCAGAAAATAATGCCGCAAGACATGGAACTCATTTAATTTCCTCGCTACAGTTTGCTCTCACCTTTACACCCTTCCAAGGCCACTAGGCTGGCAAGCCTCCTCCCCCTCCACCCCCACTTATCCCCACATACCCACCCCCACCCCCCTCATCCCCACCCGCTCTCACCCACCCCCACCTACCCCCAGCTACACTGCCCCCCACCCACTCTCACCCAGCCCACCCAGCCCACCCACCCTCACCCCCACCCGCTCTCACCCACCCCCACCTACCCCCACCTACACTGCCCCCACCCAGCCCCACCGACCCCACCCAGCCCCACCCACCCTCACCCCCACCCGCTCTCAGCCACCCCCACCTACCCCCACCTACACTGCCCCCCACCCACTCTCATCCACCCCACCCACTCTCACCCACCGCACCTACCCCCACCGAGCCGCACCCACCCCCACCCACCCCTACCAACCCCCACTCACCTCCGCTGACCCACAATGCAACGCCCGACTGTGACAGAAACAAATGTCTGCTCGTGTGACTGATGCCTTTGTGTCGTCACCCGACCTGTCACAAACTGCCACTCAATCTCTCTCTTTAAACAAAAAGTACTTGTTTTTATTTCTTTTCAGAGATAAATAATCCATTTTTTAATAACCAATTTGAGTAACAACGAGTAGAATCAATATTAAAGGTACCTATTGTTAATTTCATTCCTAATAACTATTGCCATTCTTCAATTCATCATCATCATGCTGTCGGTCGTGGTGTGACAAAGACTGCTTTCATTATTTGACTGCCGCTCTCCATTTAGCTCTCTGCTGTAAGAGTTGCACCCATGAGTCGGTCTTAATGTCTCTCAGCTTCAGGTTTCTCTTGATGGTATCCTTGAACCAGAGACGAGGGCGGCCTCTCTTTCTGTAACCAGAAGACAGTTGAGAGTAGAGGATCTGCTTTGGTAGCCTGTCTGATGACATCCTCATGAGGTGTCCAGTCCACCGGAGATTCTTTTTGATCAGAAGATCTTCCATAGAGGGCAGCCCTGTCTGTTCGAGTATTTCCTTATTTGTCACTTTGTCCTTCCAGGTTAGCCTCATGATTGAACGCAGATGTCGCATCATGAAGGCATGCAGCTTTTTCACCTGTCGTCTGTACACTGTCCAGGATTCTTCACTTACCATTCGGATAACTCTTGTATATTTCACATAATAGTGGTTCCATTGCCAGTACATTATTTCTGGTATATTTCACTTAATAATTGTGCTATGATCATTTCGATAATTCTTGTATATTTCAGTTACTAGTTGTTCAATTACCATTCCGATAACTCTTTTATATATCATCTAATTATCGTTCAATGGCCATTCCAATAATTCTTGTATATTCTAATTAATAATTGTTCAATTGCAATTTTAATTCTTACATACTTCACGTAATAATTCATGACACGAAACAGCATTAGGTAACACTTACCTACATCGGCTTTAATTCACATATAGGTATATCATCAGTACAGTGTATATGAGTAATTCTTGAGAGCAACACATATGAGTCACTGAACCGGAACCACCATCGATCTGCTTCTTCTTCGCAACCCATGCTGTCGGTTTGAATTTGGTGGGACTCGAGCCCTCAACCCTATCGAGTCACTTTTATCTAGCTGTGTGGGTGGGTGGGCAAAGAAAGCTGGATGGTGCGAAGATGGCGTTGGCTGCGACGGTTGTGCAGGGATTTCAAAAGGCTGTTAGGTCACATGACCGAAATGGTGGGAAATTTGATCTGGTTCGGCCACTTAGCATTTGAATGGGTGAGGAGAGAGGTTCCTTCAGATGGCACCACCATAGCAGCAGTGGCCGCTGGGAGTCGCAGTTAGTTCATGCTGGAGCTGGGAGGTGGCGCCACAGTGTCATTTTGTGAATGTTATCGGCTGTCCAGTCTCGTGTCCGAATTACCGATGTTACTTATAACATGTACAATTATTCAATTGTAATTCCAATAATTCTGGTGTATTTCGCATAATATTCAATTCAGGTGTCATTCTATTAATTCTAGCTTGCCTAAAATGGACATTATCCTTCATTTGGCCTGAATAACTCCCAGAGAATAGGTTGTTTCGAGACATCGACAAAAAACAATCAATAATCATATTTGTCCTTATAATTGTGAATGAGCAAACTTGTGTAAGTCATGTAAGTCATTCAACTGAGAAATCGAGTGGAAGATTAGTTAGGTGCACTGACTGACATACATTATTCAATCAATAAACAAAATTTACTTTTTCTTTAATATAAAAAAAGTATGCACCCACAATCCATTTATTCCAGTGCTCTATTTTCACTAACACCACTATAATGACATACTGTTGGCTTTGTCTGAAAAAGGTCTAGTCAATCGCCTTGAAATATACTGCAGTATGTTGCGGGGGGGTTCATATGCTTATCAACAAAGGGTGGCTTTGTGTTTTCCTTCGCTACCACTGTTTCACTCTTTAGATTGCTTTTCTATAACAAAATCAACCTGTCAAGCCCTTATGCATCTTCCCATCCCTGAAGGCTTCGAGAGAGAATTCCCACTATGGGTAATGCAACATACATTCTTGCTTAAAACCTTAAATTATGCATATGTATACCATGACAATCAATCATGTGAAAATCTTAAAGTTGCAGTTAAAGTTGCAAAGTTTGAAGGTTTTCAGTTTCTCTCATTTTCTGAGATAAATATATTAAATTGATTGTTATGATCGACTTTACTCTAGCTTGAAGTAACATTTGATTATAAATGATTAACTTTTGAGATCACTTTTGATATGTAAACATGCTAAATTAATGTCGGCGAACATGCCAAAACTCTGACACCATTGGCTATGCGGTGACATGTTCGATGAACTTGACTGTGTCTAAGTTAGAAATGTAGAATAAAATCTAGATAATCGCTTGGGTTTTGAAAATTTGATGCTTTATCGGACTATGCGGCTTTAATGCATGCCTTGAACACACATACCAGAATAGAAAAACGGCATTTTCTCGGCCATCTAGTCTGGTGCTGGCCATTTTAATCGGGGCAGGCAGCACCGATTGCCTTTATTTAGTCAGGGCAGGTGCCATAATAAAGTCTGCTGCGAATAGGTTAGCTATTTAGATTGTTTGTCAGGCGCACTTCTGCGCATGCGCACGTCTTGCACGCATACCGCACTGGGGCTATGCATGCTACGTTATATACATCCGAATATATCACGGTTATGAGTATGAATACAAATAGCATTATATCACATTCACCACAATGTAACATAAAAATTTGTAATCATAGTTTTAACTATGTATGCATACACAAGCAATTATATCACAGTTATAACTATTCATGCATACATTAACTGGTATATCACAGTTATACTTATAGCTACGTATACATATACAACTATAGCAGTTATAGCCATTGGTGCATACACAGGTATATCACGGTTATAAGTATGAATACATATATCATTATATCACATTCACCACAATGTACGATTAAGCATTTGTAATCATAGTTTTAACTATGTATGCATACACAAGAAATTATATCACAGTTATAACTAATCATACATACATTAACTAGTATATCACAGTTATACTTATAGCTACGTATACATATACAACTATATCAGTTATAGCCATTGATGCATACACCGGTATATCACGGTTATAACAGTACTGTGATATGCTATAATAGGTATGATATATGCTATGATGTATGCTATAATATGTATAATATATATCTATGTCAAAATAAATATCAGCGTTATAGCTATGTATGCACAAACACATATAGCAGAGTTAGAACTATGTATACATGTTACAGTATATTACAGCTATAGTTTCCAGTGTGGAAGGTCGGGAGTTCAATTCCCTGTCGAATCAAACCAATGACTTATGAAATTGATATTTTTCGCAACATAGCCTGGCGCTCGGCATTGCTAGGTCAGGGCAAGGACTGGTTAGCTCAGTGTCAGGATAATTTGATTGAGTGGGAAATCAGGTCATGCTGCTGACGGCTTGGTCTCCCAGTGGGACATAACTATAAAGTCACCATGAGTGCACACTGTCACAAGTCGGTACCCATCCTGATATGACCTTAGATGTTACAATGACGTAAAACTCCATCAAATAGCAACAATATGTTACAGCACATTATAGCAATATATATATATATGTATATATATGTATATATATATATATGTATATATATGTATATATATGTATATATATGTATATATATCTATATATATGTTATATATGTATATATATGTATATATATGTATATATATGTATATCTGTATATATATAGTCACATTGTAAAAAATCACATCCATTTCCACTTTAATATATATATATTTACTCTGGCATTAACAAATTTATGTCCCCATCTGCTGTCTGCGACACTATTGATACCAGTGGGATGGATCGGGTGAATATGTCTCTGTGGAAACCATACAACAGACAATTCTGTTGGCTGGAGACAGATTGTTTCCTCGTGTCCCCATACCCTCCCTGCCACACACATACACACACACATACACACACACATTTACATCACAAGAAGTAATGGATATAGCAGTCCTCCGGGGACTAGGTCTTACATAGCACACATCTGCTGTATTGAAAGCGAAACAACAACAATAACTGCAAAACAGTTTCACTTTGACAAATAGACCGGCTGTGTTTAAGCAGTGCATATTGTTAATGGGTAGTTCACGATTTGCAGGCAGTAGGACTAGGAGTATTCAGTTGATTTTCAATATCATCACAAAATAATTAATATACAGTTTCTGGTGTGTGTCAAGTTTATTTCAATCATCATCAACACCATCATCATCTGCCATTCTGATATGACCTTCAGATGTTCCCAGGACGTAAAACTCCAACAATCAACTGTCATCATCATCATCATCATCAATCCTTTAACCGTGAGGGTTAGTGACATACATGTCTTTGCAACCCACGAGTTGCAACCAGTATTCTCCATTTTCTCGTGTTTCTCCTGTTCTCCACCGCCCTCTGGGACTTGCCAAACATCAAAAGTCTGTCCATTCCCCGATGTTGTCTTCCCAGCTTTTCCATCGTCAATCTAGTCTTTTCCCCCGATCTCACTGTGTCTTGCGAGATGGCTTTGCGCAGACTTGATGAATGTGAAATATGGCCATACCACTGCACTGTGCATCTTTTCATAATTTGACACCGACACCGCATATGAGTTTAACGTTGGATTTATTTATTTTCAAATAACAAGTCTCTAGTAAGCACATGTCGATTTTAGTAAGCACATATTAAGTTTCAATGAGATAAGCACAATGAGATAAGCACAATGAGTTAAGCACAATGAGGTCAATAAGCTTTAACCCTTAGCCCTAGAAACTATTAGCAGGGGTGGGATGGCAGTTCAAAGCCAGATAGTGTCCTCCTGTGGCCATGTCGAAGTGAGCTCACCGCTGCCAAGTCAGTCCTTATATAGGCGCTGGGTCCATTAGTTCGAGCGGGCGACTGCAGATGGCAGGTCAGTAAGATAGAGTTAGCATTTCTAAGTAGTTCATATTAAAGTACAAATATATAGGCGGCGCTGACGCACAAGTCATAAGGTAGTTTCGCCGTTACTAGATAGGTGGCAGAATAAGTATTATCTTAATGCTATGAGGCTATGGCGGTGACCGATTGCCAAATTACCTGTGTTGCTGAGCATCACGAACAACCCTCAGTAGATTTTTGTGTGGTCCAATTGCCTGCCGGGTCTTGGATGGAGTTCCTTATTGGTAACGTGGTCTTTTTATGAGATGTGTAGTATCTTGCTGGTATTTCAAACACCCAGGCTCAGATACTCATTGTTGCTAGTGGCTGACTGCTGTTATATATATATATATATATATCAATCAATCAATAGTTCCGTCCTCTAGTCGAGGGTTGGATGCAATGGTTCTCCACTTGTCCCGATGGTGTGCTGTTCTGATAGACTGTGAATAATTCAAGCCTGTCCACTGTGAAATATTTGTAAACCATGATGTTTCTTGGTCTCCCCTCTCCCTCTGCTGCCATTCACCTGCCCTTCCAACAATGTACGGTATATTGAACTCTGACGAATGATGTGGCCAAAATAAATAAGTTTCTTTGTCTGTATAGTGGCAAACAAGCTTTTCTTATTTTTAATTTTTCTGAGAACTTCTTTGTTGGTGATCTTCTTTGTCCATGATATTTTCATCATCCTTCGATAAGTCCACATCTCAAATGCTGCTAAACGTTTGTACAGTTCAGTTGGCACTCACCTCTGCCAGATGCAGTGCCAATGACTGTGAACAAGATGGGAGAGTGGGGGGGGGGTGTGGAGAAAGTTGGCTGAGAGGTCCTGACCTTACCGTGCACAAACAGTTAAGCAAAAAAGGTTATGTCTTACAAGAAAAAAGTTGAAAAGTTGGGTGAGTGCATGGTGTCGAAATGCACATTTTTACATTTTCACTTTAGCACATAATCATATAAGCATATTTTTGATACATTTTGTGGGATAGATTAAATACATGTAGTATGGCTAAGATACTTAGTTTGTTTGTTTGTTGTTGTTTTACGTCCTAGCAACATCTAAGGTCATATCAGGACGGGGATACTTAGTAGTATAGCCCACCCAGGCAGCAATAACTAATTGACTTGCTACCCAGAGTACACTTTTAGTGTAGCTGTGGGTTGGAAGGTCAGTCTGGAGCTCCTGGCAATATCGACCATTAATTTACCAAGTTGCACGGGCGTGGTGCCCTAATCGGTAGAGCATGGGCCTCGCATGTGGAAGGTCGGGAGTTCGGTTCCCGGTCGAGTAAAACCAATGACTTTTAAAATTGATACTTGTCGCTTCCTAGCCTGGTGCTCTGCATTAATAGGATAGGGTAAGGACTGGTTAGCTCAGTGTCAGGATAATGTCAGGTCATGACGCCAGCGGCCTGATTTCCCAGTGGGGAAGCACTATAAAGTCACCATGAGTGCACACTGTGGCAAGTCGGTACCCATCCTGATATAACCTCAGATGTTGCCAGGACGTAAAACACCAACAACCAACCAACACCTACCAGGTGGCTCCACCAGTACTCAATCGTGACTAATTAACCACAAATAGTTCAACTCCATTACCACAATAGCATGTCATTCATTTAAATAATGTTAGAGACACGTATATTAGATTCTAATTCACACAAGTTAAAAATATTCTCAACATTTGTCTAAATCACATACGCGTGGTGTATAACCTTTGTTTGGAATGAGTTGGAGTGCTCCTTTGTGGTCATTGCGAGGTGCAGGGAACCACTAGCCCAGCTGCCCTCCTCCCCCAACAATTTCAGGCCACATCGTTAATGGTGGCAGGGATAGGGTGGCAGCGGTGGCAAAGGGGAGCAGGGCCTGCCACTCACCACGGACTCTAGATACAAGATTCATCCCATACTTGCAGTACAGGGGTGAAAACCAACCGATTAGAAAAACTGGCGAAGAATGTTGATACTTGTCGCTTCCTAGCCAGGCGCTCGGCATTATTAGGATAGGGCAAGGACTGGTTAGCTCATTGTCAGGATAATGTGACTGAGTTGGATATCAGGCTGGCGGCCTGGTCTCCCAGTGGGGCAACACTATGAAGTCGCCATGAGTGGTGCATCGTCACAAGTCGGTATCCATCCTGATATGACCTTAGATGTTGCTAGGACGTAAAACAACAAACAAACAAACACATCACTGGTAGCGCCGCCACCGGTCTGAAGCCTAACCAACGGACGCGCCACATTCTCACTCGCACCAGAGAATCTTTTGTTTATTATGCTAGGGCATCATATTCCCTATGCCAGAGAATATATCATCTCAATCCACTTCATTGTCTTGTCTATTCTGTTCTCTAGATGACTTTTATATACGATCTTGAATGCTGAAGATACCGAAAATATAATACACTCCCGTCCCGTCACCCATCAGCAAAAATCTGCAATTCCATATATACATGTCAATTGTATCCAAATTCGGTTTAAATAAAAAATCTATTTTCACTTCCATTATATGGTGTACACAGATATATATTTCCTTAATTTACATTTTCTGTCCACTATGAATATTATCAGTCCTTATGCTTCACTGCCAGTATTTTGGCACGGAATGGTCCCCAGGCGATCTATGATTGTGTGGGGCGGGGCGCTACCAAATATTGATCGAATATTGGATGAAAAATGTAGAATATTTCCCCCAAAATACAATGACTAAACTCCCATTGTTCACTGACCTGGCATTAATTTAAGAATTGATATTTGCACCTGATTGTCTCTGTTGGTTACCTTCACCTTCAGTTGACCTTGGCTAATTAGAACTCTTCTGGTTGTAGAGTGTGGGCCTCGCTTGCAGGAGATCGGGAGTTTGATTCCCAGTCGAGTAAAACCAATGACATATAAAATTGATACTTGTCGCTTCCTAGCCTGGGCTTGAGCATTAATAGGATAGGGCAAGGGCTGGTTAGCTCAGTGTCAGGATAATATGACTGAGTCGGATATCGGGTCATGGTGCTGGTGGCTAGATTTCCCAGTGGGGCAGCACTATAAAGTCACAATGAGTGTCCACTGTCACGAGTCAGTACCCATCCTGATATGAAATTGTTGCCAGGACGTGAACAAACTCCCAACCAACCAACCAACCCAACAACTTTTTTTGGTCGATGGTTTGCTAGTGACGCTCACTACCCTCGGTGACCCCCCCTCGCCACCCCACCCCTCCCGGGGCCTGCCCCTGATCGCACCCTGGGCGCCAATGGATTATCCAGGGCAGCAGATTGGGACTGGCCGATAAGCTGGGCTCATCCCCTACTAATCCCCCGACCCCCCGACACACCTCTCACTAACTGTTAGCCGCCTCTTTCCACAACAATTGAATATTATGTGACGCGGTCCCTATTCCTTCAGCGTTCAGCATATCCAATCGCCAATATGTATACAGTAAAACCTCTCTATGCCGACCGACCATGTGACCGACTTTAATTGGTCAATTTAGGGAGGTGGTCGGTTTAGGGAGTTAGAATATCCATACGATGGTATTGTTGGGACCTAAATAATGCCGAGCGCCAGGCTATGAAGTGACAAGTATAAATTGTATAAGACCGTATAATACTGACCTAATGCTGCTTCCTTGGTATACTATTCCCCCACACACTATGAATTCCTGCTTTCCACTTGCAGTGCAGCACACGCAAACCCATACACTGCCACAACAAGTTTTGTTTGTAATTGGTAATAGTGATTTCATTGGTTCGATGGTTTGTTTGGTTTAATAGTGAAGTCATTGGTTTGAGTCAGCTGTTGTTCGCAGTCACAACCGGGGGCGGTGGCCTAATCGATATAGTGTAGGCCTCGCATGCGGAAGGTGGGGAGTTCGGTTCCCGGTGGAGTCAAACCAATGACTTTAACATTTATACTTGTCGCTTCCTAGCCTGGTGCTCGGCATTAATAGGATAGGGCAAGCACTGGTTATCTCATTATCAGGATAATGTGACTGAGTGGTATATCAGATCATGGTGCCAGTGGCCTGGTTTCCCAGTGGGCCAGCGCTATGAAAGTCGCCATGAGTGAGCACTGTCACAAGTCGGTACACAATCCTGATATAACCTTAAGGCCCTGTCACACTACGATGTAACGAGGTCAGCGTAGGGAGAACGTGAAAAACGTCGAACTTCTCAGCATAGTATGCAAATTTGGGCACAAGTTGAATGTGGATGTAGCATAGTTGACGAGAGCGTAACGTCGGTAAAGCGTAGTGATAGCGTCATTCAACGAGAGAGGACAACGTAATTACGCTCATGGAACGTTATGTATGTTATTCCATCACCAGAACTATGTTGCGTTATGTTACGTGACGTTACATATGTCATGACATGGTGGTGAAGGGCTGAATATACGTTGGGCATACGTTCAGCATACGTTGGGCATACGTTCTACTGACGTTCCCATTACGCCGCGTGGACGTTTCCACTGGCTTTAATGTGGGTCAATGTAGTGGAACGTAGTGAGCAGCATTTGACTAACGGCTGTCTAACGTCATTGACGTTCACTGAACATGTACAGAACATACGGTGAACATAAACCCTTACGTTTGAGTTACGTCGAAAGTTTTGAACAGGTTCAAAACCTTGACGAGCGCCGACGTAACACAACGTAACGTGATGTAGCTCGACGACAGTCTAACGTCATTCTGACGTCATCATAACGTAACCCAACATACGTCAACGTAATGACGAAACGTGAGCACGTCAGGCTTACCTTGGCTCCTCATGTCATAGTGTGACAGGGGTATAAGATGTTGCCAGGACAGAAAACTCCAGCAACCAACCAACCAGTTCACACTCACACCTTCCCACATGGGAAGCCGCCCAGTGCTCTTACGGTGAATGAGATTATTCGGAAGAAACCCTATACCTTCATTACAGCACTGAAGACAAATCCTTACAGGCCAGCCAGACAAAGCAGTTCAGGTGTTAGTGTAGTTCTACATCTTTATTTGTAAATTGTAAAAATTTGGACCAAGCTATTGGATGTCAAACATATGGTCATTCTGACAAATATTTTGGAGGAAACCCACTGCTGCCACATAGGCTACTGTTTCCAGTAAGCAGCAAGGAGTCTTTTATAGGCACTTTCCTACAGACTGGTTAGTACATACCACAGCCTTTGATGAACCAGTTGCGGATCCACTGGTTGGAATGAAAAATAACCCAAACTGCAAATGTGTCCACTGAGCAGGATCGATCGGATGATCCACACCTTGACAGGTGGACACACTACTGCCTGAGCTACATCCGGCTCCCATATAATAATGAAAATGCAACGATGGGCAAGAACTAATTTAGCAGATAACGGTTTACTCTGCAACATATATCTCCATTATGGTTGGTGTTGCTTGGGGTTTTACATCCTGGCAACATCTAAAGTCATATCAGGACAGATACCAACTTGTGACAGTCCACACTCATGGTGACTTAACAGTGCTGTCCCACTGGGAGACCAGGCTGCCAGCATGATGACCTGAGATCCCAGTCAGTCACATTATCCTAACACTGAACACACCACCCCCTGCACTATCCTATGAATGCTGAGCGCCAGGCTGGGTAGCGACAACCATCAATTTTTATAAGTCATTCCTTTGACTCGGCTGGGATTCCAACTCCCGACCTATACTATGGAACAGAACTAATAAAGGATTTCCACCACCAACCAACACATCCTGTCCTGCTCAGCGCCAGAAAAAAAGGCATACGTGTGGGAGGGAGGCTGGAGAGCACAAGTGACACGAACACACGCATACAGCAAACCGTAAACCAGCGACCGCGAACCAGAACTGGTGCTAAAAATAGGCCATAGATCACGGCCTCGTTTTGAATTGCAGTGGAGTCCATGGGGGAACCAGCCGGTTTTATTCACCCCGCGAAGAACATATACCAAAATTGAGTTGGTCTGTTGAGTTGCTCGTCTGACTGCCGGGTTAGAAGTGAGGAATAAGGTTCGTTGATTTCCGATGAAGGGCCCATGACGTCATAGTCTCGCAAGGCGTGATCGTGACATCAGAGTCTCGTGGGGCTGGTTCTGGGTGAGACCAGTAGGAGGTCAGGTGGGGGAACACTCCAGGCGGCACTACGGTAAGGCGCCCTGTTCGCGCGCAAATTACCCATGTTGGCGAACCACCATGAACGATGGCGACAGCCGGCGGATGGGGGAGGGACTTCCCCTTCTCCCTCCCCCCGCCCCTCATCCCCAGGTACTTACCCACCTACCCACCTACCCACCTACGCACATACACAAACCACTTGGGATATCCACATGCACCGCTCCAGATATGCATAATATGTATGAAGAGCCGACAGGGATGCGTGAGGACTGGGAGGGAAAGGTTTACTGGTTGGGGCAGATTTTTTTGGGGTAAAGGGAGGGTGGGGATGGATGAGGAGGGGTGTGTGTAGTAGGGTGGGGAAGGTGGTAAAGGGTGGTGGTGGGTGGTGCGGGAGGGTGTTAGTGTCGAGGAACTGGAGGATGGTGGTGAAGAGGGGGTGTAAGTTCAGATGGAGTGTAGGGTGGTGTGTGGGAGGGGGGTGTAAGTTTATGCGGAGTGTAGGGTGGTGTGTGGGAGAGTGTGTGTAAGTACAAGAGGAGTGTAGGGTGGTGTGTGGGAGGGGGGTGTAAGTTTACGCGGAGTGTAGGGTGGTGTGTGGGAGAGTGTGTGTAAGTACAAGAGGAGTGTAGGGTGGTGTGTGGGAGAGGGGTGTAAGTCTAAGAGGAGTGTAGTGTGGTGTGGGGGAGGGTGTGTGTAAGTATAAGAGGAGTGTAGGGTGGTGTGTGGGAGGGTGTGTGTAAGTCTAAGAGGAGTGTAGAGTGGTGTGTGGGAGGGTGTGTTTAAGGTTAAGAGGAGTGTAGGGTGGTATGTGGGATGGTGTTTAAGCATAAGAGGAGTGTAGGGTGGTGTGTGGAAGGATGTGTGTAAGTATAAGAGGAGTGTATGGTGGTGTGTGGGAGGGGTGTGTAAGTATAAGAGGAGTGTAGGGTGGTATGTGGGATGGTGTGTATAAGTATAAGCGGAGTGTAGGGTGGGGGGTAGGAGGGTGTGTGTAAGTTTAAGAGTAGTGTAGGGTGGTCGTGGGATGGTGTGTGTCTGTATAAGAGGAGTGTAGGGTGGTGTGTGGGAGGGTGTGTGTAAGTATAAGAGGAGTGTATGGTGGTGTGTAAGAGGAGTGTAGGGTGGTCTGTGGGAGGGTGTGTGTAAGTTTAAGAGGAGTGTAGGGTGGTGTGTGGGAGGGTGTGTGTAAGTATAAGAGGAGTGTAGGGTGGTATGTGGGAGGGTGTGTGTAAGTATAAGAGGAGTGTAGCGTGGTGTGGGGGAGGGTGTGTGAAGTATAAGAGGAGTGTGGGTGATGTGTGGGAGGGTGTGTGAAGTATAAGAGGAGTGTAGGGTGGGTGTAAGTTAGAGGAGTGTAGGGTGGTGTGTGAGGTGTGTGAAGTATAAGAGGAGTGTAGGGTGGGAGGGTGTGTGTATGTATAAGAGGAGTGTATGGTCGTGCGTGGGAGGGTGCATGTAAGTATAAGAGGAGTGTAGGGTGGTATGTGGGAGGGTGTGTGTAAGTATAAGAGGAGTGTAGGGTGGTGTGTGGGAGGGTGTGTGTAAGTATAAGAGGAGTGTAGGGTGGTGTGTAAGTATAAGAGGAGTGTAGGGTGGTGTGTGAGGGTGTGTGTAAGTATAATAGGAGTGTAGGGTGGGAGGGTGTGTGTATGTATAAGAGGAGTGTATGGTCGTGCGTGGGAGGGTGTGTGTAAGTATAAGAGGAGTGCATGGTCGTGTGTGTGCGGGAGGGTGTACGTTTAGATTGGAGTGTGGGGTGATGTGTGGGAGGGTGTGTGTAAGTATAAGAGGAGTGTAGGGTCGTGTGTACGTATAAGAGGAGTGTAGGGTGGGAGGGTGTGTGTATGTATAAGAGGAGTGTATGGTCGTGTGTGGGAGGGTGTGTGTAAGTATAAGAGGAGTGCATGGTCGTGTGTGTGCAGGAGGGTGTAAGTTTAGATTGGAGTGTGGAGTGATGTGTGGGAGGGTGTGTGTAAGTATAAGAGGAGTGTAGGGTGGTGTGTGGGAGGGTGTGTGTAAGTATAAGAGGAGTGTAGGGTCGTGTGTGGGAGGGTGTGTGTAAGCATAAGAGGAGTGCATGGTCGTGTGTGTGGGGGGTGTAAGTTTAGATTGGAGTGTAGGGTGATGTGTGGGAGGGTGTGTAAGTATATGAGGAGTGCAGTGTGGTGTGTGGGAGGCGGCTCGAGGAGCATACCCGGCGGGGGACGCAGCCCTTTATTATTTAACAGGAATGTCTATTTTTATGCCAGGAAATTACCAATTCAAACCAACGACCCAGATGTAATTTGATAGCTGTGTTTGGGTGGTTGGTTTTACCAGGGCTCAAGTGTTTACTTTTCGCAGAGCTGATCGTGGGTTTATTTTTATTGCTATTGTTATTATTATTTGTTGTATCTCTGTGACTGTGCCGGGACCGAATGCAGTGGCCGAGTCGGGAGAACACACACTTTCCGTGCAGAAGGTCGGGAGTTCAATTCCCAATGACGTACAACATCGATACTTGTCGCTACCTAGCGTAGCACTCGGCAATGATAGGATAGGGCAAGGATTGGTTAGGTCAGTATCAGGATAATGGGAATGAGTGAGAAATATGGTCATCTCACCGATAGCCTGGTCTGCCAGTGAGGCAGCACTATGAAGTTGCCAAGAGTGCCATTCCTTTCCCTGTTCCCCCGCTATCTACCCCCCCCCCCCCCCCCCACCCACACACACACTGTAAACTCAACCAGTAGCGGCCAACTAGACCAACAAATCTATCTACAATGGAATGAGCCTGGAAATGATTCTAGTTGGATCCTACTGAGGTACATGATTAATCAATATTGACCTACTTACTAACTCAATAGACCCCACCTGAGATTACCATGAACACAAGTTCAATCACAAAGGCCCACCCTACATCTGCCATCACCCTTTCAATGAGTATCTTACTACTAGAAAGATAATGAGTTATGCCCCACCCCCTACTACCACCTACCATACTAGTCTAACATAGTTACCTCCCTGCATATGTTTCTTTTTCGCTTATCTTGTTCTTTACCTATCATTCATGTACCGATGTTTTGCTTATTTTCCTGTAATTGTCTATCTGTATATTGTTGTAGATTTGTTTACTGTGTAGAGGCAATTGTGATTCGGGCTGGAAGAGCAGGTGCATTAGCACTGACATGTTATTCAGAGGAATACAAACACTTGAACAAAAAAAAAAAAAGTGCATTGTCACAACTCGGTACCATTCCTGATATGACCTTAGATGTTGCTAGGGCGTACAACTCCAACAAACAACAGTATCTGTGCCGTGAAGGGAGAGATTTGTTACTGACTGCATATTATACTACTGGGCAAGGAGGAGGGTGGGGGAAGGGGGAGGGTGGGGGAAGGGGTAGGGTAGAGGAAGGGGGGAGGGTGTGGGAAAGGGTAGGGTGGGGAAAGGAAGAGATAAGGGGAAGAGAGAGGATGGAGGAAGGGAGGAGGGTGGGGAGAGGTTCGGGACGAGGGAGGGAATAATGTAGTGAGCTCAGAACTATATTGTTTCCTTTGTGAGATCTCTGACGAGTAAAGAGTTGAACTTTTCACAGCAAGTGATCCATACAACTTCTGAGGAATGAGTACCAAGAACTGCCGGTGGCGGCGCCACCGAAGGCAAATGAGTGCCGCAGTGAATAGATCTGGGTCTGTCAGTGGACAATAAAGGATCATAACAATAATAGGAAATAATAAGAAATACCTCATACCGATGATTTTATACACATATATACATATACTAACTATAAACCATCTTACTAGAGATTAATTTATCTGATACAATTCTCATTGAAACCAATGTTAAAGCTGCATAGTCCAATGAAGTATCAAATTTTCAAAACTAAAACAATTATCTAAATTTGATTCTACATATCTAACTTTGATACTGATGCAGTTATTAAGCATTTGGTGGTATATATAAGGAAAAGTGAGTCAATTTAATAGAACCTGTTACTGCAAAAGCCTATGGTGTCAGACTTTTGGCATGCATGCCAAAACTAATTTGACATTTTTGCACTTCAAATAGCTCAAAACTTAGTGCTTTAAAATAAAAGTCACTTCAAACTAATGTAAGTTAGATCATAGCAATCAATTTAATATATTTATCTCAGAAAAATGCTAGAAACCCAAAACCATCGGACTGCAACTTTAATGTTATAATCAAAACCAAAAATACTGCTAATGAGCTGCGCCAAACGGTAGCTCAAACTTTTGAAACCAAAACTTGAGGTGAGGTGATCTAGAATGCATCCCTTTAATAAGGACAGAAATACTAGTTTTCCTTAAATTAAAACAACAACAATTTCATAAGCTCACCCCCGAAACACGCAAACGCACAAAAAACAACACATTAGGTAGACTATTCATCTCTGTCGTGCATAGATTAATCACCGCGTGTTATGCATATGTTACGTCCTTGGATACGTGTAGACCTTTTGAGTTAGCGAAGCATCATCAGGAAACCATCATTACCGACCGGAGGACCAGGTGCAGTGGCCGAATCGGTAAGGCGTGGGCCTCGCGTGCAGGATATCAGGAGTTTAGTTGCCGGTCGAGTCAAACCAATGACTTATCAAATTTATTCTTGTCGCTTCCTAGCCAGGCGCTTGGCATTAATGGGATAGGGCAAGTACAGGGTGGCTTAGTGTCAGGATAATGTGACTGGGTGGGATATCAGGTCATGGTGCTGGCGGCCTGGTTTCTCAGTGGGGCAGCACTGTAAAGTCGCCATGAGTGTGCACTGTTTCAAATTGGTACCTGTCCTGATGTGACCTTAGATATTGCCAGGACGTAAAACTCCAACAATCAACTAACAAGCTACAGGAGGGGGAGTGAATTAATCAGGAAGCCAAATAACCAAAGAAGGTGAACAATGAAGCGCGTCTTCCTTAATGACACAAGAACCCTGTGCACGTGTACATTCTGAATTAATAGTAATATAGGAAATGACCAGATGTGGGGGACCAGACGGGATGGCCGAATGAGTTAGAGTGTCCGTCTCCCGTGCTGGTAGATCGTGGGGTCGTGGGTTCGAACCCTGGTCGAGTCAAACCAATGATTTAAAAATTCATACTTGTCGGATCCTAGCCAGGCACTCAGCATTATTAGGACAGGGCAAGGACTTGTGTGCTCAGTGTCAGGATAATGTGACTGAGTGGGATACCAGGTCATGGTGCCGGCGGCCTGGTTTCCCAGTGGGACAGCAATATAAAGTCGCCATGAGTGCGCACTGTCACAAGTCGGTACCCGTCTTGATATGACTTTAGATGTTGCTAGGACATAAAACAGCAACAAACAAGACCAGATGGGGGCTGACTGAGAAAATCACCCGCTACCCATAAAAGGTTTGTTGTTTGTTGGAGTTTTATGTCCTAGGCCAAATTAGGATGGGTACCGATTTGTGACAGTGCACACTCAAGGCGACTTAATAGTGCTTCCCCACTGGGAGACCAGGCCACCAGCACCATGACCTGATATCCCACTCAATCACATTATTCTGACACTCAATCAACCAGTCCTGTCCGTATCCTAATAATGCCGGGTGCATGGCTAGGAAGCGACAAGTATCAATTTTTAAGTCATTGGCTTAACTCCACCATGGCTCGAACCCTTTGGAGCCATGCATGTATTCCTTACATGAATATTCTTAGTCACATGATTCTACTATGTATTCCTGAAATGAATATTCTATGCATAAATCCATGCATACTGAAACATGAGTCTCTGCATACTTTGACCTAAATCTCTGCATACTGTCACAGAGAGTGCCTCATACTGAAACACAAAGTGCCCCATACTGAAACACAAAGTGCCTCATACTGAAACACAAAGTGCCCCATTCTGAAACGCAACGTGCTCCATACTGAAACACAACGTGCCCCATACTGAAACACAAAGTGCCCCATGCTGAAGCACAAAGTGCCCCATACTGAAACACAAAGTGCCCCATACTGAAATACAAAGTGCCCCATACTGAAACACAAAGTGCCCCATACTGAAACGGAAAGTGCTGCATGCTGAAACACAAAGTGCCCCATACTGAAACACAAAGTGCCCCATACTGAAACACAAAGTGCCCCATACTGAAACACAAAGTGCCCCATACTGAAACACAAAGTGTCCCATACTGAAGCACAAAGTGCCCCATGCTAATGCACAAGTCCACCATACTCAAACACCAAGTGCCCCACACTGACACACAAAGTCCCCCATACTGAAACACAAAGTGCCCCATACTGACACACAAAGTCCCCCACACTGACATGCAAAGTCCCCCATACTGAAACACAAAGTGCCCCATACTGAAACACAAAGTGTCCCATACTGAAGCACAAAGTGCCCCATACTAATGCACAAGTCCACCATACTCAAACACCAAGTGCCCCACACTGACACACAAAGTCCCCCATACTAAAACACAAAGTGCCCCATACTGACACACAAAGTCCCCCACACTGACATACAAAGTCCCCCACACTGAAACACAAAGTGCCCCATACTGACACACAAAGTGCCCCATACTGACACACAAAGTGCCCCATTCTGAAACACAAAACACCCCATACTGAAGCAAAAAACACCCCAGACTGAAATAGAAAATCCCCCATACTGAAACACAAACCACCTACCGCAGATCTGCCAAGGTCAGTCAGTCATCTATTAGAGGAGGTGGGGGGGGATTGTTATGGTAATTGGATTCAGAAATATGGCTGGCTGTCGTAGAAAATTTGCTATTATCTGGTGTATTAAATTCGCCCCAAGTCTGAATATACTTTGTGCATACGTCCTTCTTATCAGAGACCTCCATACCTCTCTTATCGACGTCTCCACGGTTCCAATCCTTTCACACCCATGCTTTCCTCACCTGACGCGCGGCATTGTTACTGGGGGGGGGGGGGAATAAACAGTGTTTCGGAATGGTATTACAGTCTTCAATACCGGACGCGGTGGCCGAATCGAGAGAGCGCAGATTTCCCGTGCGGGAGATCGTGAATCTGGTTTCCGGTCATCAGGAATTTGGTTTCCGGTCGAGTCAAACCAATGACTTACAAAATTGATACTTGTCGCTTCCTAGCTTGGCACTCATCATTAACAGGATGTAGCAAGGACTGGTTTAGCTCAGTGTCAGTATAATGTAGCCGAGTGGTATATCGGGTGATGGTGCTGGCAGCCTGATTTCCATCCAGTAGGGCAGCACTATAAAGTTGCAATGACTGCACACTGTTACAAGTCGGTACCCATCCTGATATGACCTTAGATGTTGCCAGGATGTAAAACTGCAACAACCAACCAAGCACCAGTGTTCAGTGCCTTTGAGGAGTAATATTACCAACAGGTTTATACTTTCAATTTTCAGTGAAACTACACTGACCTTTGATCTTTTGGTGAAGCAATGCGAGTACAGTAGGTTGGATGCAGAGTCCGGTGGTGACTGGGTTAATGTCTGTAATCAGTGTACTGTACCAACAGTCACAAGAGATTCCCAGCACTAGAGAGAGTGGGGGTGAGGGGAAGTAAGGGGGCGGGCTACCAACAAGCAACAAGGCTTCCAAATATTCATCAAAATCTATGACTTCCTTTATTTCACAGTCGACTTATCCGGCAAATAGTTGTGGTACATATAGATTGTTACATATCAAATTAAAGCTCTAATCGAGCATAATCGAATGGTTTCACTTAAAATAAGTTTATTTAAAATTTTCTTTTTTTTAAATGTAGATTTTGTTCGGTGGCTTTCTATAGTAGCGGCGCTGCGATTGACGCTGCCCGATCTGCGGTATGTTAAAGAAGGGAGGGCTGCCTGTTGTTAAAAAGAGGGAACCACAATTGCTTGCACGTGGTTGGCGGCACAATACCTCCCTGGAGACTTTACTCACACAAGCCATTGTTTGCCCGCACGCAGATGAACGGCCGGTTTATTTAAGCCGAGCGGAAAATCCCTCATAAAGGAAAGAAGGTGGGTCGGGGGAAGGGGGAGAGGATGTGGGGTTATCTGGGGAAAAGAGGATTTACTATTAATTTTTGTTGTGCTCGCGGAATTAGTTGGGGAATTAGTTGATTAAATTTTAATCGCGGACAATTGCTCTTCCGCATTCCAATGCTCATTGTCCGGTCCTAGTCGTGCCAAGTGCCAGGCTGTGTGGAGGCGAGAAGTTTTCAACTTTGTAAGTAAGTAGGCTCTGGTAGTAGATAGAGCAATGTGGGGTCACCAGGTCACCGCTCTGTCCATTCCGCTATCACTTCCGCTTAATGGCAATCTTGAACTGATACCATTTTGTTTAAAGCGTCTGCTTTTCAAGTATGGTTTTAATAAATTCGCTTCTTATCTACAGATGGTAGATCTTGGGATTTGAACCCACCGGTTTAAACCCTGGTCGAGTCAAACCAATGTATGCTTGTCACTTCCTAGCCTGGTGCTCAGCATTATTAGGGTAAGGCAATGACTGGTTGGCTCAGTGTCAGGATAATGTGACTGAGTGGGATAACAGGTCATGGTGCTGGCAGCCTGGTCTCCCAGTGGGGCAGTACTATAAAGTCACCATGATAGTCGGTACCCGTCCTGATATGACATTAGATGATGGTGGAGTTTTATATCCTGGCAACATCTAACAGCCAACTTTATCTGCAGTAGAATAATGATGGTGATTATTATATGATACTATGGTAAACACAAATGCTCTGTCCATTCCACTATCAGTTCTAGTTAATGGCAATCTTGAACTGATATACTTTTTGTTAAGCACCTGCTGTATTATTGTCGTTTGAATAAATCCGCTGCTGATCTATAGTAGAATAACGCATGTGGATTATTATATGACAGTATGGTAAACAGAAAAGCTCTATCCATTCCGCTATCACTTCGTGACCTTACTATAAAGAGGTTCTGACAAAGTACACAATTGGTGTTATGGATGTAAAAATGTTCTATCTACAAAAGGCTATCATGCAGTTACAGAACTGTTTCTCAACTGGTATTTTTCACTGAGATATATTAAAAATAATATTGTTCTATCTGCTTGGCTATCAGGCAGAGTTACACGGCTTCCGTCCTCATTATCTCGAAAGCACCAGTTTGTCAAATAGAATGTTTTTATAGTAAGGTCGCAACTTCTTGTTTATTGACTAATATCATTCAGTTAAAATGCCTGCTTTGTTTGAATAAATCCGCTACTCATCTGAGGTAGAATAACGCCGCATGGGGATTATTATATGATACTGTGCTAAACAGAAACACTCTGTCCATTCCGCTATCACTTATTGTTTATTGACTAATATCATTTTGTTAAAACGCCTGCTTTGCTTGAATAAATCCGCTACTTATCTGAGGTAGAATAACGCCGCATGGGGATTATTATATGATACTGTGCTAAACACAAACGCTCTGTCAATTCCGCTATCACTTAGTGTTTATTGACTAATATCATTCAGTTAAAATGCCTGCTTTGTTTAAATAAATCCGCTACTTATCTGAGGTAGAATAACGCCGCATGGGGATTATTATATGATACTGTGCTAAACATAAATGCTCTGTCCATTCCGCTGTCACTTCCGGTTCATGGCAATCTGGAACTAATTTTAGTTTTAAGCACCTGCTTGACTATTGTGGCTTTAATAAAACCACTGCTCTACAGTAGAATAACTCCAGTAGATATCTATATGAAACTACGGTAAACACAAACTCTCTGTCCATTACGCTATCACTTCGACTTGATGGAAATCTTGAACTAACATCATTTTGTTTAAAACGTCAGCTTTGCTCTTATGGCTTTAATAAATCTACTGATTATCTGTGGGTTAGTATATGACACTGTGGTAAACACCCTTGAGTTCTAGTTATTCCTAGACGGGATGGCCGAACCGACAAGAGCGCTGGCCGCCTTCTTATAAATGGGGAGGTGTAGGGAGGGGACCAGATGGGGTGGCCGAATGAGTAAAGCGGCCGTCTCGTGTTTTGGGAGATCGGGAAATCCAAACCCATGAGTTTGTGGGTTCAAACCAATGACTTAGAAATGTATACTTGTTGCTTCAGCATTATCAGGATAGGGCAAGGACTGGTTGGCTCAGTGTCAGGATAATGTGACTGAGTGGGATATCAGGGCATGGTGCTGGTCACCTGCTGTCCCAGTGGGGCAGCACTATAAAGGCGCCATGAGTGCGCACTGTCACAAGTGGGTAACCGTCCTGCTAAGACCTTAGATGTTGCAAGGATGCAAAACAACCATACAAAAGGGGTTGGGAGGGGGATGGGTGTGGACCTTTGAACGTCGACTGAGTTAAACTAATGAATTATAAAAAAATATAGTTATCGCTACCTAGCCTGGTGCTTAGTATTAATAGGATATGGGAGGGTGGGAGGGTGGGAGGGTGGGAAATGAAGGAGGGTTTGAGGCTGGGAGAATGGGAGGGAGAATGGGAGGGAGGGTGGGAGGGAGGGTGGGAGCGTGGAGATATGCTTGGTCGAGACTGGGTCAGTAATAATAATAACATATTTATTTCCACATGATTTTTTTCTTTTTTTTTCTTGAAGATTTATACTGCCTATCATGGATAAGTCTGAATAGACTTATTTTCACCATCAGACGGTTTGTCGATAGAAAGCCTGAGTCTACACCTTTACCGACCCAAGGGATTTTTAGCCTCCCACACCACATAGACATGGTATGAGAGCAACTGGGCTTTGATGTCGCTGTAAGTTATACACAGTGGTGGAAATCCAAATTGGCAGAGGTGGGGGCACGGTGAATCGAACCACCGACCTTCAGTTTAGGAGTCCGACCTAGAAAAACGTCAGACACTCTAACTACTCAGCCACATGATCAATGTAGAATGTGACAATATACAATGTTATATACCCGGACTTCTCTTTGTGTTTTTCCTCTGCAGTCACACTGGGATTCTCATCTGAATCACTGATAATGTGACTGAGTGGGATATCAGGTCATGGTGCTGGCAGCCTGGTCTCCCAGTGGGGCAGCACTATAAAGTCGCCATGAGTGCGCACTGTCAAAAGTCGGTACCCGTCTGTGATATGGCCTTAGATGTTACTAGGCCGTAAAACAACAACACACAAACAACAAACAAACAGCAGTGTGGCCTTGTCGCTGCCTTTTCAGCAGACTAGCTGGTAAGAGCACTGGCTGACTTCCTGTGTGAGAGATCTAGGGTTCGAACCTCAAATGGGTCAAACCAATGATGTACACACTTGACATGTGTTGCTATCTAGCGTGGCGCTCGGCAATACTAGGATAGCACAGGGATTGACACTCAGACACATTCAGCGTAGATTTCATGGCCTTGCGCCAGCAATGTTTTTCTGTAAGTACGATACCAGTACAAGATCAAAGTATTTTTTTTAGTTCTTGCGAATAACTGGACTCCATCAGTTTTTAGGTACGTTTCATGGGCTAAATTCTATTGTAATTTTATTCAATTTTTACCATCTTAAAATTGGATCTGAGATTTAAAAAAAAATTTGCTATCATTTGACACTAATCTGACAATTTCAGATTTGTGTGTACATTTCAATGTTGGCACATACATGTGTTTAACTAAGCTGACAGAATAAAGACCACTAACTTTTCACCAAGAATATGGCCGTCGCTTCTGACACCGATTTAAGCCATGAGTAATCAATCACTAAATCAATTAATCCAGCAATATCTGATATCAAACGATAATGTAATGACGAATTTGATATATATATATATATATATATTTTACCTCGGTAAACAGCCTCAGGCTAGCCTCAGGCTAGGGAGAGGTAAGCACGTCCGGTACCAGCAATTAGCATATACAACTCACGACTGGATAACGTGTCGTTGGGTTGCTCCGGCAAAATTAGTCTACATACAAGCAAATACGCAGTAAGTATAATAAAAACTGTGGTTAGCTTAATTATGATGCATTAGAGCATCAATATGGAAAGTTTAGACTTTCGTTGGTCCAATTTGGACGAGTTATTTGGTTATAAACAACCAAGGATAGAACACTCGAGTGGGTTTCGCGAAGGAACCAAACCGGTCATTAGCGGTTATGTCAACACCCGGGTCACCGTGTGACTATGGGTAGAGATGTGGGTTTCGCCCTATCTCATGTGGAAATTCTCTCGTACTCTAATAGAGAGTAATGTTGGAGATGCTCCTGGGTTTCTTTTATAGACTCCCCTAGACAAAACTTTTTCAGGCGTTTCTCCGAGTTTCGTAGCATTTTCTCCAACTTGTTGACGTAGTAGTCACAGGTGGGAGAAGTGTGCGGAACAGAGGGATGGGCGGGCCGATACACTGGTCCCGACCCCGCGTAAGGTTTGGGCTTGACCCACAACCCACGCACAAATTTAGCTTATTACGCCTGTGTTATAACGGTATAAACACGTTCTTTAACACCAATAGATGTCCAAATGAGTTTGAAACAACCATATTGTGACATATATATATACCGGGACTGATCAAAAATGTTTGTTTCAGTTCCCGATGGCCACGAAGCGGAGTAAGCGCGGTGCAGCAGCAGCCGAGGGGCGTGTTCCGAGTGGAGTGGACGAGGAGTACGACTCCTCACCCGTGTTGTCGGCAGGGCCGTCGACACAGCCCCGGGCGCATATCCTCTCCGACCCGGACGAGGACGCAGTGCCTGATGTGCCTGCGCCTCCAGATTGGGAGGCTCGCTTTGCAAGATTGGAAAGCCACATCTTGACTGCCAAATCGCCTGTGTCTCGGAAGCGGCGTAGGCCGAGTGTCCAAGAGGATTCATTTGAGGATTTCTTGGACACAGACTCGGCGGTGGAGCTTAAGGCTCCTCCTCCTCCTTCTCCTAAACGGAGGAAGAAGAAGAAACAGGTGATTTCTTTGGGTGATGAATTCACCAAGGAGCGGGCAGAGTCTGGTTTGCGCAAAAAGCGGAAGACTAAGTCCAAAAAGAAGAAGAGGAAGAGGAAATATTCTTCTTCTGAGTCGTCCACTGAGTCTACTTCTACGGAATCAGACTCAGACACCGTATATGAAGGGGTCTATGCGGACATTGGCACTAAAGTGGCTAAGAAGGTGGAGAAGCCAAAGGCTAAGCGGGTTAAAACCACTACGCTTATGCGCGAGACCGTGAATGGTCATTTTCGCACGTTCAAACCGGCGGAGGTTATCTCCAAGTTAGGAGATGAGTTAACAGGCATAAAGGGTGTTCCCAACTCCATCATTAAAGAGATGGATCGGGATGTCAATATGACGGATGACCGTAAGAAGTTTGAGGATGTGTTGCACACAGTGCATAAGGCAGTGTTGGCTACCCTAACAGCTATTGTTCCTGTGGCTAATAGGATGCAGAGTGAAAATAAGTTCTCGTCTTTGGCTAAGACAATGGACAAAGGCATTGCAGTACTAGCGGCGGCAGGTAATTACCTGTCGTTTCGAAGATATGAAAATGTCTTCAAGTCAGTTTGCACAGATGCTGGCAAAGAAGTGGCTCGCTCTAAGAAGGTTACCGATAATGAGGGGAAGGAGTTTACGCTCTATCTTGCTCCAGAGCCGATTAAAGGGAAACCTTTAGATAATACCAAGATGTTTGGCGGTCAACTACAATACCTCTATAAAGAGGTAGAGACTGCAGCCAAGAGTGGCAAAAACATGGATGGCAAGAAGAAACAGGAAGTTCCTCGTTTCAAAAAGTCACGAGGGGATTTTCGTCCACGACGGTTCACCAGAGGAACCAGACCGAGTTCAAACTTCGGTCAAGGGTTTCGGGGCCGGGGCGCTCGCCCAGGCTGGACCGACAACACCGCACGGCCAATAGGTCGAGGGTTCAACTCGGCGAGACCTTTCCCCAGGGGCGGGTCCAAGTAGAGGTCCAAACACAAACTTTACAAGTCCCTGCAGCCTCTAAAAACACACAAACTGTAAGCAACTTTGTGGCTGGTAATATTAGTAATCATATTTCTGAGTGGCACAAAATTACTAGTGACCAAGAAATTATAGAAATAGTTAGGGGTGTTCAAATTCCTTTTACACAAATTCCTGTACAAAGTATAATACCTTTTCCATATAACATTCAACCAGTTGAACGAGACGCACTAACTAAACAGGTACATAAATTCTTTGAGAAAGGAATTATACAAAAAGTGACACACTGTTCAGGACAGTTTATTTCAAACATTTTCTCGAGACCGAAGCCTAATGGTGATGTTCGAATGATCCTGGATTTAACAATCCTTAATAAAAGGGTGGAATATCGACATTTTAAAATGTTCTCTCTAGATACGGCACGGGATCTGATTACACCAGATGCGTGGATGGCTAGTGTTGATTTACAGGATGCATATTATACGCTTCCCATAATGGAAAAATACCGAAAATTTCTTCGATTTATTTGGGATAACCAACTCTATGAGTTTACCTGTATGCCGAATGGCTTAGCTTGTGCGCCACGTTTATTTACTAAATTGCTTAAACCTGTTTTCTCGGTAATGGCGAGGAAGGGTCATATAATGTTTCCATACATAGATGATTCTTTTATTATAGCATCAACACAAATTGGTTGTGTGAATGCAGTTTTGGATTTATGTGCATTACTCACTAAATTGGGGTTTTATGTACATCAACAAAAGTCAGTGTTTAAACCAACAAAACAACTTAAATGTTTAGGGTTTATTCTGGATACACAGTCCCTTACAGTGTCGATAACAGAACAAAAACTAATTAAGTTTATGACTACAGCGACTCAGCTTATTAAGCTATCAAAGCCAAAAATTAGACAGGTTGCTGTTCTTATTGGCATAATGACCTCATATGCACCTGCGGTGTTATATGGGAAGGCCCATATTAAGTCGCTAGAAATAGATACTATATATATATATATATATATATATATCAATATATGAACAAGGAAAGTAGTGGTATTAGTTATATATTCTCTGGCTAGGAATATCACTTATCAGCCTAACCTAATAAAAGAAAAAAAATCCTCTGACGCGAGTGATGTTTTCAGGGTATGAAGGTACTGGGGAGCGCCGGAGCTGGCGCCACCAGTCATGACACATGAAGGAGGCAGTGCAGTATATCATGTAATAATAATAAACACAATAATAATAATAAGGAAATAATTCCCTTCCGCGCCTTTATACTCGCATAATGCATTATACATCACATATACAGCAGAGCAGTATCTGTTCTGCAATACAGATGATTGGGGTCTTCGGGTACATACAGGATATCTAATGCTAGGTACACACCTACCGTTTTTCCGCACCCACCTACCGTATACAATCTAAAACTGCCCAAAAGTCGTGAGGTGTGCACTCCCCTAGCACACCTACCGATTGTGATTCACGACTAAAAACTAATTTTTAGGTCTAAAACGGTAGGTGTGTACCCAGCATATGATTGCGATTCGCGATTCGAAAAATGAATCGGCCCGTTTTCAGTTTTAAGCGGGTCGGGTCGAGTCGCGAGTTTTAGTGCGCGAATCCTATACGGTAGGTGTGTACTTGGCATAAGCAGTGTGTATTGTTTGTTGGTGTTTTTACGTCCCCACAACATCTAAGGTCATATCCAGATAGAAATATATCTCTGGGCAAGGTAGCAAATACAATATTATGTTTGTTTGTTTGCTTAACGACCGCCCAACACAAAAAGTAGACATTGGCTATTGGGAGTCATGCAAATAGAATAGATGAATACTAGCAGCTGAATTACATTTATGTTGATATAATAGATTATAGATCACATATATGACATTTAATGCTCTTTCTACATAGTACATATCCTATATCTATGAGTGGCCGAATTGGTAGAGCACGATCCTCGAGTGCGGGAGATTGGGAGTTCTGTTCCCGGTCGAGTCAAACCAATGACTTATAAAATTGACACTTGTTGCTTCCTAGCCTGGTGCTTGGCATGGTTGGGATAAGGCAAGGACTGGTTAGCTAATGTGACTGAGTAAGATATCAGGTCATGGTGCAAGCAGCCTGATTTACCAGTGGGGCAGCACTATACAATTGACATGTGTGCGCACTGCCACAAGTCAGTACCCATGCTGATATGACCTTAGATGTTGTCAGAACGTAAAACGCCAACAACCACCAAGCAACTTATCTTCAGTAGAATAGCGCAAGGTAGCAAATCAAATAAATGAATACAATTAACTGTCTTCCAAGTATTTAGACCTAATAGGTTATATATCACATATATGCGATTTAATTCTCTTTCTATCGTAGATAGTAATATCCTAAATATACGAATATAAGGTATCATATTTATCTCAAGTGTTTCCAATGTATTTCTGGAATGTAATGCATCTATATTTCATGGCTGCCATTATACTCCTTCCACCCAACCCGCCTCCCCTTCTTGAGCAATTATCTCCCCTCATTGGTGGCGTTCTCAAATGGCCACCATGGTAACCATCACGTGATCACGTGAGACATTTCACTAACGATTCATCAATTATAGCATTCAGCTTATTATGTTCGCTTCACTACCTGAGGTTCAATTTCCGGTCGAGTCAAACCAATGACTGACAAAATCGATACTTGTCGCTTCCTAGCCCGGCGCTCAGCATTATTAGGATAGGGCAAGGACTGCTTGGTTCGGTATTAGGATAATGTGACTTGAGTGTGATATCAGGTCATGATGCTGGTGGCCTGGACTCCCAGTGGGGCGGCACTATAATATCGCCCTGAATGCGTACAAGTCCTGATATGACCTTATATGTTACATGGACGTAAAACTCCAACAACCAATCACTCGTTTTATTTAAATAATGTCCTCCAGTTTGTGATGCGAATGGGGGGGGGGGGGCGCCCGCCCGGCAATTTACCCGATATCTGGGAGGGGGGGGGGGGCACTCCACCAATCCAATGCACAAGAGGAAATATAGGATGTACATGTTACCCTTGTATTTATACTCGTATAATGCGGTATACATCACACACATATACATATATATATATATATGTATATATATATATATATATATATATATATATATATATATATATATATAGCAAAACAGTGAAATTGGTTATGGAAGATCTCGGGACCTGTCTATCACCTGACAACACCTGTTGACCACTTAATCAAAACACTCTCCTAGCGGAGATTACGGGACTCAGTGGCCGAATAAGCAGCCCGCAGGCTTCCCCTGATGAAGGTCGGGAGTTCGAATCCCAGCAGAGTCAAAGCAATGACTTTTAAAATTAATTCTGGTCACCTAGCCTGGCGCTTTGCATTAATATGATAGGATAAGGATGGGTACCGAGTTGTGGCAGTGTGCATGCACTCATGGTGATTTTATAGTGCTGCCTAACCGGCAGACCAGGCCATTGGCATAATGACCCAATATGCCACGCAGTCACATCATCCTGATAACTGCGAAACCGGTCTTTACCCTATCCTATTAATGCCGAGCACCAAGCTAGGTAGTGGCAACTATCAATTTTGTAAGTCATCACTTTGACTCGGTCAGGGTTCGAACCCATGACCTCTCACATGAGAAGCCAGCCAGCCAGCCAGGGTTCTTTTCGATTCGGTGATTGATTGTGATTTGCAAATATTTCTCCTCCCATACACTTTCTTTCAATTTTCTTTCTTTACAGAAACTAGCTAGGAATGTGCTGGCAAGTGTTTGTAAACAAGTTCCTTGGTTGTTGGAGTTGTCCGTCCTGGCACCATCTAAGGTCATATCAGGACGGGTTGTAAAGAAGTACCTTCTCTCAGACCCTTTCTTCATAGCTGGTGGTTCCACATAGCATCAGTCATGCCATAGCAGCCTGACACCCTATTGGATTACACAGGCTTAGACATAATGCACATTCCAAGTTCCTCATTAATTCTAAGTTCACTCTATCTAAGTGCCCACAGATTTCCTGTCAGCTTTCGCGTTTAGACTAAAGATCCTAGCCATATTACAGCGCTGATATATGGTGGTTGTAAATCTAGCAGCTTACGCCTTTGATTCATGAATGACGGCCCATGTGGGTGATGTCTCACCACTTTTACAAATGCTTTTCCTAGAGCGCCTCTTTTCCCAGCACAATGGTACTACTACTACTACTACCTACGCTACTGATCTGTCATTGTCATTGCCAGCTATTAGATAAATTAGTGGCCACACAAAGAAGCACAATGGGGAAGGTACTCTTTTTACCACCATCCATTGCAATCTTCACTACTATAACCGCCTTACTGATAAGTATGTGACTAACCATAGACCCCCCCCCCCCCTCCATCCACATTTTGACAAACAACTATTATAACTCAATGATATAATAACACTCAAGACCCATTACCACTCAAATCTAACTGATATACAAACACAGCATATGACGTTTTTTTAATTTATTTTTATTTTGTGGTCCATTACTTGTTTAAGCAGGGGAAATTTCAGTCATAGACGACTGATCTTCCTCATTCCACTGCTGGTCGATAGAAAGCCCGAGCCTACACTTTAACCGACCCAAGTGATTTTTAACTTCCCACACCACATAGACATGGTATGAGAGCAACCGGCCTTTGATGACGCTGTAAGTTATACACAGCGGTGGAAATCCAAATTGGCAGAGTTGTGGGCATGGGGAATCGAACCACTGACCCTCAGATTTAACCACTAGTGTACATTACTGTGCACTCTATGTTGATGCATATACCTTGCACTATGTTGAGTACATATGCTGTACACTATACAGCATAGGCTGCTCCCCCACCTTCTTTTTATGTTCAGAATGGGTTGTGCCGCACACAATGCAACACATTCCACTTCCACTATGTACAAATCAAATGTGATCGCTCCAATGGCTGGAAGACCAGTGCCTCGGCGCTGACAAAGTATGTATTCAGATGAATACAAATATTTACCCTAAAAACCACAATAATTGTTATAACCCGTGGAGACTTCTAGGCAATTCACTACAGACAATGTGAACTGAAATGATGATAATGGACTTTTGATTTTGATTGGCGCAATTTGTTACAGTCAGATGAAGTAAATACATGAAATTCTGAATTGTGTAAGTCAAGATCAATAGATTTCACCACTGACTATGCCTCGATCCTGATGTGACCTTAGATGTTGCTAGGTCGGAAGACAACAACCAACAAACAACAAATAAACTGACTATGCTCAATGTGAGTAGCCCTTGTTGGCTTTCAGGGTGGTCAAACTAGTTGAGTGTCCGCTTCCCATGTGACACCGGGCGCAGTGGCCTCATCGGGAAGAGCGCGGGCCTCACGTGCGGAAGGTCGGGAGTTCGGTTCCCAGTCGAATCAAACCAATGACTTATCAAATTGATACTTGTCACTTCCTAGCCTGCCACTCGGCATTAATCGGATAGGGCAAGGACTGGTTAGCTCAGTGACATGATAATGCGACTGAGTGGGATGTCGGGTCATGATGCTGAGTGGGATATCAGGTGATGGTGTTGGCGGCCCGATTTCATATTGGGGCACCACTATAAAGTCACCACGAGGGCGCACTGTCATAACTCGGTGCCAGTCCTGATATGACGTTAGATGTTGCTAGGACATAAAACAACGACAAACAAACAAAACCCATGTAGCAGGCTGTGTATTCGTTCCTCGGCCGAGAGTCAAACCAATGACTTAAACATGTATACTCGCCACTACCTAGCCTGGCGTTTGGCATTACTAGGATAGGACAAGGAGCAGTGGAATATGGAAGACCAATTGTCCTCGATTGCAATTTCCTCCGTTTACTCAATGAATGAATGTAACCAACGGGGTGCTCCATTGACAACTCTGATTGTCACGTTGAATAGTGGTAGCCCTTTCTGTTGGAAATCCATCCATCAGGGGACATTATTATTGATGACTGACATTGTTAGTAGCCTTCTGCCTGGTTATTTCTTTGGTAAAACATGTGTTATTTACCTATCACAATACATCACACACATTGTTGTTAAATTATTGACGATTTTGGGCGAGGCTTTGCAAGGTGCAAGGTATGTGTACTATGAATGCCATGCATGTGAGGCATACCAGAGCGGTCACGTGCCAGCGTGCAGCGCGTGATCACCATACTGCAATAAAGCAGTCGTTCAGTAGCTCTCGTGTTGTGCACATCTGTTACATACATTACACAAGTTATAGATGTTGGTTGGTTGCTATGTTGTATGTCCTTGCAATATCTAAGGTCATATCAGGATGGGTACTGACTAATGACAGTGTGCATTCAAGGTGACTTTATAGTGCTGCCCAACTGGGACATAAGGCTGCTGGCACCATGATCCGATATTATCCTGACACTGAGCAAACCAGCGCTTCCTTTATCCAAGCTATGAAGCAACAAGTATCAATTTTATAAGTCATTGGTTTGACTCGACCAAGAACCAAACTCCCGAACGGTTGGTGGGTCACTGCTTAAGTGCCTGTCACACCTTACCGGATTGAGCAACGGACATAACCGGATAAAGAGTTGTCTAGTCCAGTGGTGGTCGGTATCAAAATGTACCGAAATGTGTCGAAATGTTGCAACGGCTGCTGGACGAAATGGACGCTAAACGGACAAGGAATGTACATTAATGAATAGCGAATGGACAAGAACTGGACGGCAACCAAATGTCAAATGTACGGACTGAACACCAAATGGACACGTACCAGACGGTTCACGGATGCACTGAAAAAAAACGATGGGCTGAATTCCCTCAACACCATCAACCGACTATTCAGGAAGCAAACCGGAGATGTAACGGATGGGTAACAGACATGAACCGGACAAAATGGACTAAACAGACTTAAACCGGACACCAACCGTACACGTCAGTCCGGCGGTGTCCGGTACAAGTCTTGTACATGTTCAAAACTTCCCACCGTACACACCGGACAGATAATGGACACGCCGGATGCCAACCATATTTAAACCGTACATTGCCGTATTTCACCGGATAGTGTCCGGTTTCTGTCCGTTTCTCCAATCCGGTGATATGTGACAGAGCCTTTAGGTCCTTCTTGAGCGACTAGGGGAACTTGTAATAACTGTAATTCAAAATACTGTTATTTCAATACTGTTAATCCTCATCAGCATCCCTCAGAGCACTGACATGGTGGCCGAATCAGTAGAGAACAGGATTTCGGTCTGGAAGTGCGGGAGTTCGATTTCCAGTTGAGTCAAACCAGTTGAGTCAAATTGATATGTGTCACTACCTAGCCTGGCGCTTGGCATTAATAGTGGAGTAGTCTGCACTGACCTCTCAGGCAAGTAACCACATAGAGAGGTAGGCGTGGGTAGTATGGCGATATCAGGGAGCCTAGGTGGTGTAATGGTTAGCACACTGGCCTGGAATGCAAAGAGAGGTAGGTTCGAGTCGCGCTCTAGGTGCAATATTTCCCATTTTCATCCCCCCCATGACACTGGTTGCCGTGACCATGATCCTATACATGCTACATGCTGTATGGTTGTAGAACCTGCCCTGTGTATGTATGTGTAAGTGCATTGCCTGTATGTATGTAATTGTAAGCATTAAAGGACTTACAATTCCAGGGGGATGAGTGTAGTAGTCTGCAGTGACCTCTCAGGCAAGTAACCACATAGACAGGCAGGCATGGGTAGTATGGTGCTATCAGGGAGCCTAGGTGGTGTAATGGTTAGCACACTGGCCTGGAATGCAAAGTGAGGTAGGTTCGAGTCCCACTCTAGGCGCAATATTTCCCATTTTCATCACCCCCATGACAATAGGATACCACAAGGACTGGTTAACTCAGTGATAGCATAATGAGACCATTCAGCTATCAGGTCATGGTGCCAGCAGCATGTTCTCCTCCCAGTTGGCAGCACTGTAAAGTCGCGATGAGTGTGCACTACCACAAGTTGGTACCCATCCTGATATGACCTTAGATGTTGCTAGGATGTAAAACAATAACAAACAAACAAAACAAGCATCCATCAGTCCATCATTTCCGGAAGTCTATCGTCCGCGCTCTTTGATTTGATTGGCCATCAATGGACTTGGCCTCCAGTACCCACCAATTGTGTGCCTCCCGTCGACTACCCACGTATGCGGTTCGTCTTCGTCACCCATCAATGGGGCTAGTCTGCATTACTCATCACTTGCTGGCCTTTTCATTCCCGGCTTCTGCACCTTGCACTACATTTACCTGTCCGTATTCCTCATTGGCATACTCTAGTATTCTGTATTCATCATCAATATGTACGCATGCCCCTGTCAGTGGTGTGTATTCATCAATATGTACACATCTACTTATCAGTAGTGTGTATTCATCAATATGTACACATGCACATGTCATTATTCTGTATCTATATGTGTGTATATATATATATAAATATATATAAATATATATGTGTGTGTATGTAATTATACTGGTTGTTTTATTTCTAAATAAAATAGAGGGAGGTGGAAGAGTGGGACGGGGGTGGGAGGGGATGGGGATGGGGATGGGAGGGTTGTGATTTAAGATAAGATTCCATATATGTGGGAGGCGGCATGCCATTTGCATTCGCATTTGCATTCGCATTTGCATTCGCATTCACATGCGAATCGATCAGTCCATTGAGCGATCCACTTTGCTGCAATTGCATTCTCATTCGCATTCTCATTTGCATTCGTACATATGGAAGCACCACCGTGCATTTACATGCTTTTCCAATGATGTCACATTCACATTCGCATTCGCATTCGCATTTGCATCCCACATATGGAATCTTAGCTTTATAGGGAAGGGAGAGAGGGACGTGGAGGAGGTGAGGTGGGAGGTGGGAGGGTGAAGGGATGAGGGAGGGAGAGGTGAGATGGGGAGTTAGGAGGTGAGCATCTATAGGTTATACACTAAGGACTCTAGTTTCCTGTATATATATATATATAAATATATATGAGTCGGCCTCACGGAAATGGGCCAATTGGTGGTTAACTTAAGTTGTCGGCTTCCCAATTCTTAAAGTGTAGTGCATTTCTTTGTTTCATATTAAATTATCCTAGAAACAAATATGGTTGTATTGTCTCTACCTTTACATTCAGGATAAATTTAAGGACTTTTCAACACCTCTGTCAATGCTAAACTATAATTATTACGTTCGACGCCGACATCCAATGCTAGCCACGGACAACCTTCCCCAATTGACCTATTTTCGTGAGCCTGACTCATATATACACATATGTATATGTATACTTCGATGTGGGCAACAACTGTAGTTGCTACAAGGAAAAAACTCCAACTCTTATTTAATATTTAAGCAGAAAAAAGCCTAGCAGTGGAGTAGCTAACGTTCATTTGGTAAGATGTAAGTAGAAGCATGGTGGAGGGTGGCGCCACCTGAAGGGATATGTCGGAACTACAGCCCCGCCAGGCGGCAAATCGGAAAAGCTCTACTTCCGGTATCCATCCAATACTTGCATAAAGGCAGACACCGACGTTATGATTTACGGTGCAGCCTGGTAACGAACTATCTTAGTGCTTGCAACGTGTGATGGCTGGTTTTCTATCCTTCTTAGGTGGTAACCAGACGTTGTGGCTGAATCGTAGAGTACAAGCTTCCGGTGCGGAAGTTCGGGGATTCGAATACCAGCCGAGTCAAACCAATGACTTATCAAATTGATACTAGTCGCCACCAAGCCTGGTGCTCGGCATTAATAGGACAGGACAAGGACTGGTTAGCTCAGTGTCAGGATAACGTGTCTGTGTGAGATATTGGGTCATGGTGCTGACAGCCTGAATTCCCAGTGAGGCAGCACTATAAAGTCACCATGAGTGCACAGTCACAAGTCGGTACCCATCCTGATATGAACTTAGATGTTGCCAGGACGTAAAACCCCAACAACTAACAACAGAACCACAACTACTACCCACTACCCACCACCCCACCCAACCAATCTGTCACCCTTCGACCTCACCACCGCCCCACCCAACACGCCGCCCCCCCCCCCCCCCCCCCCCCAACCTCCCACCCTCCCACCCTCACACCACCCAACCTCCACTCCATCCCATCATTAATCCGTCCACCAACCAACCTCCACTGCCCACTTCCATTTCCTGGTCACCCTCGCGCATGTCAGGCACACATTGGACTCCCTCCCAACCCTTACCTCCACGACACCTCCGCTCCCCCACCCGGTCATCACCCTCCCTCCCCTCCCTCCCCTCCCTTCCCCCCCTTCCTCCCCTCCCTCCTCTCCCCTTCCTCCCCTCCCCTCTCTCCCCTCCCTTCTCTCCCTCCCCTCCCTCCTCTCCATTCCCAACCTTCCCTACCCTTCTCCTCCCTTCCCCTCACTTTCCCTCCCCTCCCCTCCCGTCCCTTCCCCTCCCTTCGCTTCCCCTCACATTCCCCTCCCTCCCCTCCCTCCCCTCCCCTCCCCCTCCCCTCCCCTCCCCTCCCCACACCTCCCCTCTCATCCCCGTCCACACCCTCCGACTCCCCTTCTCCCCTCCCCGACAGGTGGCATTACAGTGGCGTCTGCCGTTGCCAAGTGACGGTTCCAAACGGTCCCCACTCACGTCTCTACCTCCGAAGTCCGGAGGCTCATCCTACACGAGTGCTAGCCCACCATCACCATCAAGCCGTTAAACTATGGCCAGCTGTTGCTCGCCGGCTCTTTTTCCATCCTCTTCGTCCTTTTCCACTGATCACCGTCTCTTTCCGGCCCTCTCCGTGTCTTTCCCACCCTCTCCGTCTCTTCCCCACCCACTCCCTCTCTTTCCCACTCTCTCCGTGTCTTTCCCACCCTCTCCGTCTCTTTCCCACCCTCTCCGTCTCTTTCCTACTCTCTCCGTCTCTTTGTCACCCTCTCCGTTTCTTTGCCACCCTCTCCTTCTCTTTGCCACCCTCTCCGTCTCTTTCCTACTCTCTCTGTCTCCTTCCCACCCTCTCCATCTCTTTCCCACCCTCTCCGTCTCTTTCATAGTCTCTCCGTCTCTTTGCCACCCTCTCCGTTTCTTTGCCACCCTCTCCGTCTTTTTTCCACCCTCTCCATCTCTTTCCCACCCTCTCCGTCTCTTTGCCACCCTCTCCGTTTCTTTGCCATCCTCTCCTTCTCTTTCTCACCCTCTCCATTTCTTTCCCACCCTCTCCGTCTCTTTCCAACCCTCTCTGTCCCTTTCCTACTCTCTCCGTCTACTTCCCACCCTCTCCATCTCTTTCCCACCCTCTCCGTCTCTTTTCACCCTCTCCGTCTCTTTCATACTCTCTCCGTCTCTTCCCCCCTTCTCCGTCTATTTCTCACCCTCTCCGCCTCTTTCATACTCTCTTCCTCACCCTCTCCGTCTCTTTCCGACCTCCCCATCTCTTTCCGACCCTCGCAGTCTCTTTCCCACCCTCTACATCTCTTTCCGGCCCTCTCTGTCTCTTTCCCACCCTCTCCGTCTCTTTCTGACCCTCTGCGTCTCTTTCTCACCCTCTGCGTCTCTTTCCCACTCTCTCCGTTTATTTCCCTCACTCTCCATCTCTTTCCGACCCTCTCCGTCTCTTTCCTACTCTCTCCGTCTCTTTCCCACCCTCTCCGTATCTGCTCAAGGGGGAACCTCCCCCTGAATGTATTGGGTGTCAGTCCCCACTGACACTCAAACACATTTGACTAAGTTACATTGATTTTTTGGCCCTGCGCCAACAGTTCTACACTGCAGACAGTATGCATGACCTATTTACTAAGGTAAAACAGGAAAACATTTTAGCCTTTTTGAGGGCAGCTGGACTGTACCACCTCATATAGTTTACTAAATAGATTCTATCAATTATTAATCAAACTTTTCTTTTTCTATGGGAATTTGTTTCCCTTGACCACAAATATATGATTGTGTGCTTTCTAATTTAATGAGTGTCTATTGGCACATAATTGATTGTCTGCTTTTACATGTAAAAGCGATAGTTTGAACAAAAAACAAACATTTCTCGCCGTGAATATGGCCTATGCTGCCGACACGGGGTAAAGCAACCACCAATCAATCAATCAATCAATCAACCGTATCTTTCTCACCCTCTCCCGCTCTTTCCTACTCTCTCCATCTCTTTCCCACGCTCTCCATCTCTTTCTCACCCTCTTCATCTCTTTCCTACTCTCTCCGTCTCTTTCCCACCCTCTCCATCTCTTTCCCCCCACTCAGTCTCTTGCCCACCCTCTCTGTCTCTTTCCCACCCTCTCCATCTCTTTCCCACCCTCTCAGTCTCTTGCCCACCCTGTCAGTCTCTTTCTCACCCTCTCCGTCTCTTTCCGACCATCTCCGTCTCTTTCTCAAACCGTCTCTGTCTCTTTCCGACCTTCTCCGTCTATTTCTGACCACCACAATCTCTTTCCAACACTCTCCGTCTCTGTGTGGCAATCTCCGTCTATTTCTACCTCTCTCCTGCTCTTTCCAGCCCTCTCCATCTCTTTCCAGCCCTCTCTGTATCTGTGTGGCCCTCTCCGTCTATTTCTACCTCTCTCTGGTTCTTTCCAGCCCTCTCCATCTCATTTCCAGCCCTCTCAGTCTCTGTGTGGCCCTCTCCGCATATTCCTACCTCTCTCCTGCTCTTTCCAGCCCTCCCTGTATCTGTGTGGCCCTCTCCTTCTATTTCTACCTCTCTCGGGCTCTTTCCAGCCCTCTCCACCTCTATCCGCTCCAATCCCCCAGCCTATACGGCTTGGGTTTTAGTATATTAAAATACCTCTCAGATTGCCAATTACGCCTTCTTAAAGGGGAATCCAATATATCCTGCATATAACTTATAAGAAATGTGTGCAAATATGGCAACCGATATATGCACGAGGCTTTTGGAATTAGAATCAGCTCCAAACGAATCCGGCCAGAGAAGGGATGGCCGAATGAGTAGAGCGTCCGTCTCCCATTTTGGCAGACCGTGGGATTGGAACCCATGGTTTTGAACCCTGGTCGAGTCAAACCAATGTCTTAAACATTGATGCTTGTCGCTTTCTATTCAGGCGCTCGGCATTATCAGGATATGGCAAGGACTAGTTGGCTTAGTGTCAGGATAATGTGACTGAGTGGGATATCAGTTCATGGTGCTGGTGGTCTAATCGCCCAGTGGAGCAGCACTATAAAGTCACAATGGGTATGCACTGTCACAAGTCGGCACCATCCTGATTTGACCTTAGATGGTGCCAGCACGTAAAACTCAAGCAACCAATCAAATAAACGAATCGGTGAGAGCGCTAGTTGGTTTCCCAATTGGAGGTCATGGGTTCAACTCTCCCAGCCAGGTCAAACCAATGGCTTACACAATTAAATATTGCCACTACCTAGCCTGGCGTTATTCTGCTTTAATAGGATAGGGCAAGGACTGGTTTGCTCAGTAACAGACTGAGTGGGATATCGGGTCATAGTTTGTTTGTTTGTTTGTTGTTGTTTTACGTCCTAGCAACATCTAAGGTCATATCAAGACGGGTACCGACTTGTGACAGTGCGCACTCATGGCGACTTTATAGTGCTGCCCCACTGGAATACCAGGCCGCCAGCACCATGACCTGATATCCCACTCAGTCACATTATCCTGACACTGAGCCAACCAGTCCTTGTCCTATCCTAATAATGCCAAACGCCAGACTAGGAAGCAACAAGTATGAATTTTAAGGTCATCGGTTTGACTCGACCAGGATTCGAACCCACGACCCCACGATCTACCAACACGGGAGACGGACACTCTAACTCATTCGGCCATCCCGTCTGGTCGGGTCATAGTGTCAGAGGACCGGTCTTCCAGTGGGCTAGCACTATAAATTTGTATGAGTGTGCACTTTCACAAGTCAGTACCTGTCCTTGTATGACCTTAAATGTTGCCCAGCAAACAAACAAATAGATTCAGCTCCTGATGTGCACGTGTCTTCCTGAACATTCCTTGACATACATTGGGGTACATTGTTAAGATTCAAATTCATGCCGACTGGAGTTTACAAACTAGATTCTTATCCATCCAGGTTGCTAGGCCTGTAGTAGGCCTGCCGATGTCTACTCATGTATCGAGACTCCATCGTGGAGACATGTCACTTCCGACTTCCTGCCTACGCTTCCCAACCAGGTCCCAAGGGCCCTCTCTAATGGGCGGGAGTAGGGGGTAGATCGGTATTGGAACGCACAGGATTCATTATGGTTTACAAGAAATTACTAAGTAAACAAGAGTAGTGGTGTACTGTAGTGGTGGCATATCACCTGTTGGAACGTCAACTCTCCGGCCGAGTTAAACCGATGACGTACACAATTTACACATGTAATTATCTAAGGTGGCATTTGGCTGTATTATGATAGTCCAAGGATTACTTTCTTTACTATCAGGTAACTATGATTGTGGGATATCAGGTTGTAAGATTTTCCGATATTATGAGCGATGGGATATATGAACTCTACTATAATAAATTGCAACTTGTCTATAAAATGGTAAATAGTATAACACCAAAGGCATATGAGGGATATGTGGAGTTGGTATACTATTACTCATAAAGGATAGAAATTGTATAGTAAAATAGTATAGAGAGAGAGTCACTTCTTAGGGGGACAGTCTTTGAGAAGTTGCCTCACATACCCCCTCCCCTCAAGAGTTATTTATGGATCCCTGCCCCAGTGACAGCCTTGGCAACAGGGATATTGAACCCTCATTGGTGGTTAGAGGAATGCTTGTTAGGGATTGGAAGATTGGATCATGTGGAACCTATAAAAGTAATAAATGAGAGAGTCTCACTCTCCTACCTTTCACTCTTTATCTACTTTCCTTCCTTGCCTGTATTGATTTCTTATTAGCTTGTCCACACCACTCACACCGCCAGCCATCGACTTTACAAGCTGATGGTGTAGCTTACTGTAAGCGGCTCGGTATTTCAGTGGTACATCACTCTAAAATTGCCATATGTTTGCTCTATCACAAGTCAGTACCTGTCCTTGTATGACCTTAAATGTTGCCAGGATGTACACCCCCAGCAAACAAATATATTCAACTCCTGATGTGCACTTGTCTTCCTGAGCATTGCTTGACATACATTGGGGCAAGTTGTTAAGCATCAAGTTTGTACCGAGTGGAGTTATGAACTACATTCTTATCCATCCAGGCATGAAGTAGGCCTGCTGATGTTTACTCATGTATCTAGACTCCATCCTGGAGACATGTCACTTCTGACTTCCTGCCTACGCTTCCCAACCAGGTCCCCTTGGGCCCTCTCTAATGGGTGGGAGTTGAGGTAGGTCGGTATCGGAATGCACATACATTATCATTGTTTTAAAAGAAATGATTGCAGTAAACAGGGGGTTATTAGTGATGGCACAACACTTGTTCGAATGTCGACTCCTGGCCGAATTAAACAAGTGACTAAAAGTTCGAGGAAGGCATAAACTTTTCAAAACCAAATCATTCACTTAAATTTGATCTTGCATGCTCAACTTAGATACTGATGCACTTATTAAGCATTTGCAGCTGTATATAAAGGGATCCCAAGTAAGTTTAACAGAACCTGTTACTGCTTAATAACATTTTGACATACTTGCTCAAATTAATTTGGCACAGTTTCACTTCACATATTTCCACATTAGCCTTAGCCTATAATACTTAAAGTTGCATAGTCCGGTGGTTTTGAATTTCTGTATTTTTTCTGAGATCGATCACTAGTATCTACTTTTACATTAGGTCAAAGTTACTTTTATTTTAAATGGTAAACCTTTTAGATATTTTGAGTGCAAACATGGAAAATTAGTTTTGGCAAGCTTGCCAAAACTCTAACACCATAGACTTCTGCAGCAACATGGTGCAAATTGTGTATTCAACAGGTATTGTACACCTTATTTTATATACCTTTTTGTGTAAATAACCCTGAATTGAAAAATGGCTGGAAGACCAGTGCTTCGGCACTGACAAAAGACTTATTCAGCAGAATAAACATATTTTCCCAATAAAAACACACAAAAAAACAGGTTCTGGTAAATTGACTCAGGATTGCCTTCTACGCAGCAGAAATGCTTAATAAGTGCATCAGTATCTAACTTAGATATGTAAAATCAATTCTAGATAATTGATTCGGTTTTGAAAATTTGATATTTCATCGGACTATGTAGATAAAAGATTCACCCGGTACTTGTAGTACACGGGTGAAGACCAGCCTAATGTAAATACGGGCGAAAATACCGTCAGTATGGAAGTGAGGCTCCAGTATGGAAGTGAGGCTCCAATATGTGGCTCCAGTAGCAAATGGATACTTCTAAGGCACAGAGTTGGTGAAATGGGAGAGAATGCAAAAAGACAAGATGGCAGCCGCAGAACGCCGTCGATTTCACTTTTAAATCTTATTAAGCTAGATATTATATTATATTATTCAACTCAAAGGTAGCGGGTAAATAATAAAACAGATGTAAAGAATAAATGTTGCTTCTTAGATTGTGAAATTAGGCTCTGATTTCTTTGACCCGCATTTTCGCCACCTTTTACATAAGGCTGGTTTGCACCCCTACTGCAGCAGTACGGGGTGAATCTTCTACCTACGGACTATGCAGCTTTAACCCAACCTCCATCTTCAACTTCAAGTATGTACCCACGTACCTTTACAGACCCATCTACAATGTACTGTAATTGGTCGGACAACCGGAACCTCGGAGCTGAAAAGAAATGTACGTTTTGATAAATACATCGCTTCACCGAGAACATATGCAGTCCTTCAAGTTCTGAGAGGAGATTTGTAAATAGACTTAGTCACTTTAGATGCAATATACTGAACAGACGGGATGGCCGAATGAGTTGAGCATCAGTCTCCCATTTTGGTAGATCATGGAATTTTCGAACACATGGATTCAAACCCTGGTCGAGTCAAACCGATGACTAAAAGAATTAGGATTGTGGCTTTCTAGGCAGGCGCTCAGCATTATTAGGATAGGGCAAGGACTGGTTGGCTCTGAGTCAGGATAATGTGACTGAATGGGATATCAGGTCATGATGCTGGCAGCCCGGTCCCCCCATAGGACAGTGCTATCAAATCATCATGAATGCACACTGTCACAAATCGGTACCAGTCCTGATACGACCTTGGTTGTTGCCAGGACGTGAAAATCCAACAAGCAACCAGCCAACCACAATATACTGGTTGGACAATTCATGCCTTGTTCAAATTTGTTCTACCGGGTGCAGTGGCCGAATCCGTAGAGCGTGGGCCTAGTGTGCGCGAGTTCGGGAGTTTGGTTCCCAGTCGAGTCAAACGAATGACTTTCAAATTGATACTTGTTGCTTCCCTAGCCTGGCGCTTGGCATTAATAGGATATGGCAAGGACTCTTAGCTCAGTGTCAGGATAATGTGACTGAGTGGGATATCAGGTCATGGTGCTGGTCGCCTGGTCTCCCCACAGGGTACTGCTCAGTGGGGCAACACTGTAAAGTCGCACTCAGTGCCCACTGTCACAAGTCGATACTTCTCCTGATATGACGTTAGATGTTGCCACGACGTACAACTCCAATGACAAAGATTAGTGCCCACTGTCACAAGTCGGTACCCCTCCTGATATGACCTTAGAACTCCAACAACAAACAATCTAGTGTTTTCTAGTCTTGTCTTTTTATTTTGTGGCGCAAGTGTACTGCCCAGTGAATTAGTCTGAAGCCCCGGTCACATACACGTTAGTGGATGTAGTGATTCATAGATAGATTAAAGTGGGTGAAACATGCTATCACTAGGTTAAACTACATTAAGATACGGCAGCTTTTGGTTGATCACCCACCTAATAGATACAATAGATATATTATACATAAATACATTATGGTATAGATCCTGGTATGTTCCCGTACAGATTCCGGTATGTCCAGCTATGTTGAACTACATTGAACTACGTTGAACTATGTTACCCTCCACTATGTTCAACTACGTTCAGCTTCGTCCACTAACGGCTATATAACCACAGCAGAACGGCCAAGATTTTGTGTGGGTCAAAGTCTGCTAGGGTATGCTAGAGTACACTAGAATATGCTAGAGTACATTAAGAAGTATGCTAGAGTATGGTAGAGTATGCTAAAGTATGGTAGAGTATGGTAGAGTATGCTAGAGTAGGTTATCATCACAGAGGCTACATCTGCTTCAAACGTACCTCTCTTTTGAACATGTCCAAAGCTTAAATCGGAACTCATGGCCCACACATGTTCTTATCATGTTCTCATCACGGAAAAGTATGGATGCTGCTATGTTGCACTACATTGAACTACGTTAGCCTCCACTACGTTCAACAATGTCCACTAATGTATATGTGACAGGGCCTTCAGACTGCCCAATGAAATTTTCCAGGGAACTCAGCAGGTCAGGTCAGGTCAGGTCAGGTCAGACTTGTAATAAAATGCTTGGTGTGATTCCCATTACTATATATTACAGTTCCCAATCCAATGACCTATTTCCGTCACGCATGATCAACTTAAAGGTGCATCGTCCGATGGTTTTGACTTTCTATCATTTTCTGAGATAAATATAGGTAGTATATACACGTATATACTGGTGTAGGCACCCGCGGGTGGTTGACATAATAATAAATGAGCTGGTTTCTCGATTGGCATTTCGATCGCGCCGGCAGCGCGATGGTTCTGGCAATTTGTGCTAGGCGGCGCCACTAGTGCCGGCCAGGTTTGCTTAAGCATTGGTCGTAATGCGACGCCCGCCTCTCAGCTTTCTTCCTCCCCCCTCCCCCGGCCTTGCTTTCGCACCTCACCTGTCACCGCCCTCCTGCCCTCCCTTATAAGGCCGCCCGCCGGCCTCCCTCAGTCATTCGCCTTCCAGCCGTCCTCCACGCTCTGCCCTTTTTCCTGTCTGGCTCTTCACCACCGCTGCTTCACCTCGGACCACTGCCCCGCCTCAGGCTCCTCCACCATGCCCGAACACGGAAAGGGAAGAGGCCGCAAGAGCTCCCGGGCGACCGCCCTGGCCACACCGGGAGCCGCCTCGGGCTCGCCCGGAGACACCTCAACGCCTCCGGCCCCGGCCTTCCCCTCGGCGACCTCGGGCCACCCCTCGGGCGCCGAGACAGCCCTGATACTCGAGGCCCTGCATCACCTGACTACGCGCATGGACGCCCTCGAGTCGGGGGGAGCCCAAGGAGCACCGGAGCAACTGCAGGCGGCATACACCACGCCGCCCGCTCCAGCTCCTCGGGCGCGGGCCGCCGCCGGGGCCCGGCCCCCGCCGCCACCTCAAGCGACTCTGCCCGGGGCCGCCCAACCCCACTACCAACAGTACGACCGCCTCGCCGCCCGAGGCGGGTCCGCTCCGCCCCCCGCCTACCCCCAGGACGTCGCCGAGGAGCACAGCCCAGCATCCGCGGCCGACGCCGACCGCGACATCCTCGCTTCCGCCGAGGCGCATCGCACCGTCAGGCGCCAAGGCATTCCCTCGGACTACATCTTCCCCTCGGACCTCGTGGAGAGGGGTCCCGAGCGGAAGCCGGTGAGGTGGGGCGAGGCGACCAGGGACGAATACAACCTCGCCCTCCTCACCCTCGCCAGCCATCCAGCCTTCCCCGCGCACTCCGTCCAGGGCCTACACCACCACCACCTCACCGTGATGAGGGACATCCTGGTGCATCCGTGGCCTACCGTCCGCCGCTATTCCGAGGCCATCTTCACCTGGATAGCGGACGGGAGACTTCCCCACGGATGGCACGACCCGGTGGCCCTCAACATGCTGAGGATGGACTCCCTCACCATGCCCACCGCCCTCACCCAAGCCGCCCCGGCAACACCAGCTCCCCGAGGCGAGGATTGGGCCCCAGGCGCACACCTGCCCCGGCCCCAAGTCGACACCCGCATCGCCTACGATAGGCACACTCACGGGGACCCCTGCCCTGCCTGGAACCGCGAGCCCACCTCGTGCGATCGGGCCCCCGTCGGGGAGGCCCACGGCGAGGTGGGAGACAGGCACCGGCATGTGTGCGCCTATTGCACCAACGTACGGCGCATACTAACCATGCACAGCGAGGCCGGATGCCTCACCAAGCAAGCCCGTGAGCGCCAGACCCCGGCCGCCTCGGCGGATTTTTGATCCGCCGGCCCCCCCCCCCCCCCCCCCCCCCCCCGGCCGGCCCGGGGGGCCCTCCCCGGCGCCTCACCCAGACCACTGCCGACAGCCCCGTGACCTCCACCGACAACCCCTCAGCGACCACCGATCGAAACGCCGCCCAGACGGAGCCGGGGATCATCACCTCGCACCTCACACCTCAGACACAGCCCAGCCTCACGAGGGACCCTCCCCAGACAGCGCAGCCGCCGACCCTCACGACACCGCCTTCATCAACCCGCCCGACCCGACCCCGACTCCCACCCTGCCCAGCCCTGAGGAGTTCGCTGCCCCCCTGCTCGACCCTCGCCGGACCTCCTCCCCTCAGGCCTCAGGAGCGGGCCTCCCTTTTTTGGCCGCCCGCTCCCCGTCCACGTAGGCCCCAGACCCTCTTCTCACCCAGACCTGCAACTCCGGGCCCCCGCCTCGGGCGCCCCGCGCCCCCGCCTCGGGCACGCCTCGAGCCCTCTCCTCCATTTTGGTGGAGGGCTCCTCGGGCCCCCCCTCACCAGAACTCTTTTACCTCTGACATTGCTCCTTATGAGCCCCTGTTGTATTTATCCTTGTTTCTGCTCCTCAGGAACCTTACTTGCCTCTGTCCTTACTTTCCTTTGTTTTCCACTGTTGCTATGTACCCATGTCTAACCCCTCTGTTGCCAGAGGCGCCTCAATAAACGCCTCTTTTTCCCACCCCCGCCTTGCTTTCTTCCTTTTCGCGCATCATGCGCCAGTTACTCGCTAGTTGGTGCCACCTACAGCTGTATATAACCGCGCCGCTCGACCGGCCTGGCATTTTCCAGATACACCACCCGGCCTGGGCGCCGATTCAACTCACCCGAGCGAGAGGGAACAAATTTTTGTTAGTTATATTCGGCAGTATATGGCCAGCCAGGTACGATAATTCTCATGGTTAATAAACTGTATTTTCCACAATCTACTCTTTCTTGTGCTTAGCGGGTCTACATTAGGTTGATAGTTATAATCCATCTTACTTTAATTTGAGGTAACTTTGATTTTAAATGGCTAACTTTTGAGATATTTGAAGTGCAAACATAGAAAAGTAATTTTGGCAAGCACTCTAAAATATTGACACCATAGACTTTAGCAGTACCAGGTTATATTATTTTTAAATTGACTGAGTCTTTTATGTGGCAACAAGTGCTTAATAAATGTAGCAGTAACAGGATATATTATTTTTAAATTGACTGAGTCTTCTATGTGGCAACAAGTGCTTAATAAATGCGTCACTATCTAAGTTAGATGTGTAGAATCAAATCTAGATGATTATTTTGGGTTTGAAAATGTGATGCTTTCATCGGATTATCCAGCTTTAATTCATTTCAACGAGGTGGTCGATTCAAAGCAGTCCTCTTCTGCATCAGATTTTGTTCAGTAATGCAGCCCAGAAGCCCCCACTCTCCCCACCTACAACACAATCGCATCTACCTCAACCTATCAGCTAAGTGCTACTATCCAATACCAGGACAATAGGGCCATATTAATATATATGCAGATTCATAATTCCTTTTTTTAACACACACCACCAAAACCTTTTTTAAAAGATATGGTTGTATGTGTGTATGACCAAGTTCTGTAGGAGACTGCTCAGGCAGGTGCAAGGCATCTTGGGAAGCATTGCACATTAGTATGCTGCCTATCGCTTGTTCATCCGCATGTTAAAGAGCAGCAGGGAAGGAGTGAACTTTATGGACCACACTGGCATTTATGTAAGCATGTGTGCCAGTTGTGGAAAGATGCAGACTTCTGCAATGGCCTCCCAGTGGCGACCTGATCTATGTTTGTAGTTTGTCGACTGAGTCCCATCGGTAACCATGGCTACACCTCAAAATGTGCTCAGTCGGTTACCATGATTACACATTGAAATGTGTCTTATTAGTTTGTTTGTTGTTGTTTTACGTCCTAGCAATATCTAAGGTCATATCAGGACGGGTACCAACTTGTGATAGTGCGCACTCATGACGACTCTTTAGTGCTGCCCCACCAGCACCATGCCCTGATATCCCACTCAGTCACATTATCCTGCCACTGAGCAGACCAGTCCTTACCCTGTCCTAATAATGCCGAGTGCCTGGCTAGGAAGCAAAGAGTATCAATGTTTAGGTCATTGGTTTGACTCCACCAGGGTTCGAACCCACGATCCCACGATCTACCAACACGGGAGACTGATGCTCTAACCCATTCGGCCAACTTTCGGTCTGTCTTATTAGTAGCTAGGGCTACACTTCAAATTGTGTCCTATTGGTAACCATGGCTACACTTAGAATCATGTCCCACTGCTACCTTTGGCTACACCTCTAAATGTGCTCTGTTGGTACCCATGGTTGCACTTTGAAATGTGCCTTATTAGTAGCTATGGGTACACTTCAAATTGTGTCCTATTGGTAACCTTAGCTACACTTAAACTCATGTCCAATTGCAAACTATGGCTACACCTCGGAATGTAACCACGGTTACACTTGGAAATGTGCCTTATTAGTAGCTATGGCTACACTTCAAACTATATCCTATCACTAACCATGGCTACACTTAGAATCGTGTCCCATTGCTAACCATTGCTAACCATGGCTAACCATGGCTAACCATGGCTACATTGAAATATATATAGTCAGTAACCATGGTTACACCTCAACATGTGTCGGTCGGTAGCGATGGTTACACCTTCAAATGTAACCATGGCTCAAGTTAGAATTGTGTTCCATTGATAACCATGGACACACCATGACTATACCTCGAAATGTGTATTGTCAGTAACCTTGGCCACATCTAGAAACATATACTTTCGGCTAGAAACATAGCCTATGGCTAGAAATGTGTCCCCTCGGTAACCATGGCTACACGTAGGAATTTGTCTCGTCAATAACCATGGCTCAAAATGTGCTTTTACGTTAACCATGGCTACACTTCAAGTTGTATCCCACCAGTAACTATGGATACAACTGGAAATATGTCCTACTATTAACCATGGTTGCACCTGAAGATGGGACTTGTCAACAAACCTTGGAATGCGCCTTGTCTCTAAGTAAAGTGGCACCGTGAAATATGTGATGTTTGTAACCATGGCAACCTTGAAATGCCCTCTGGCCTACAACCACAATTAATCTTTAAATGTGCTTTGGGTGCTCTTCTTGTATTGTATTTGTACAACATATTGCATTTGTACCATTTTGTAGCCCTCTCTTTTGTTTGCAAGGTAATTAAAATATAGTTAAAAATATCATTAAATATACTTAAAATATAGTTAATATATACATAACATATAGTTAAAATGTAGTTAAAATATAGTTACAATATATCTAAAATAATGTGACAATATAGTTAAAATATAGTTAAAACATAGTTAAGATATTGTTAAGATAGAGTTCAGATATAGTTCAGATATAGTTTAAATAGACTTTCAAATATAATTCAAATATAGTTAAAGTATACTGAATTACACTTGAAGAATAGTTTAAATATAGTTTAAGTATATGTAGTAGTCTGTACATGAGCTTGACTACCACGTGGTGGCGGAAGCCACTACGCCGCACACCTACGCAGTTACACTTAACTGCGCTAGGTGGCGGCACGCTAGCCACCGGGCAGGGCCCAAACTGGGCTGCCCTCTACTGCGTGTGGCTGGCACACCCCCACCCACCTATAGAGGCGATGTGGGACCTAGCAAATTAGGGGGTGGGTCACTTGACTGTTGGTGCCACGGAGAGCATATAGGTTTTGTAATTAACCCGTGGAGGCGTACTGTCACTAAATCTTGGCGTTCTTCCGTGTGTGCGTGGCAGAGTAAAAGACTGTGGAATGGTGGACATCGTGGTCTACCACATCTAGTTCAAGAATAGTTCAAGTATAGTTAAAAAGTAGTTCAAAATAGTTCAAATATGATTCAAATATAATTCAAATATAGTTCAAATATAATTCAAATATAGTTCAAATATATTTTAAATATAGTTCTAATTTAGTTCTAATATAGTTCTAATGTAGTTCTAATGTAGTTCTAAAATAGTCCAAATATAGTTCCAATATAATTCAAAGCTAAATCAAAGCTAAATAAAATATATCGCGTATTCACCATCTTCCCTCTACTCCTGCAACCCTTAACATACCCCACCCTGTAACTCCATCGAACCATCGCATGCAACCTTTGGATTGTCTTCAAAAACCAAAACCAAACTGAAAGCAAAAATTAAAAATTAAAAAAACCAAAAACAACAACAAAAATCACACCAAGCCGATCACCCATAAATAAAACACATCGATTAAAACCCACCACCGACGGCCATCCCTCTCCCACTCTCCTCCTCAACCCCCTCTCCCCCTCACACCCACTAACTTCCTCCCCTTCCTACACCACCCAGAGAACATTTGCTGACAGTTTTATAACCTGCACCCACTTTGAACCTGAGGGTGCGCTGATGTGGCGCTTGGCTGTCTGTTAGGCCTTCTTATTGCCAGTACGCTCACGCACTCCTAAACCAGAAGGCGAGTCGGCGATGGCTTTAACGAGAGAGAAGCTGCAGAACAAAAAAAACACACAAACAATGAGCAATTAAAACAAAACACTAACAAAACTAAAAAAACTAAACCACTCAGAGTAGCATGCATATTCCATCCACTAGCAGGAGTTAGGGATGCTGTTGATGTTGTTGATGCTGTTGATGGTGTTGATGCTTTAGTTTATGTTGATGGTGTTGATGGTGTTGATGCTGTTGATGCTGTTGATGCTGTTGATGCTGTTGATGCTGTTGATGCTGTTGATGCTGTTGATGCTGTTGATGCTGTTGATGCTGTTGATGCTGTTGATGCTGTTGATGCTGTTGATGCTGTTGATGCTGTTGGTGATGTTGATGATGTTGATGATGCTGTTGGTGCTGTTGGTGCTGTTGGTACTGTTGATGATGATGATGATGTTGACGATGTTGAAGCTGTTGATGCAGTTGATGGTGTTGATGCTGTTGGTACTGTTGGTGATTTTGATGATGTTGATGCGGATGATGTTGATGCAGTTGATACTGTTGTTGCTGTTGTTGTTGCTGTTAATTTGGTTTTGATGTTGTTGCTGTTTTCGATGTTAATGTGGGTTGGATGTTGTTGGTGATGTTGTTGGTGTTGTTGGTGTTATTGGTGATGTTGGTGATGTTGGTGTTTTTGATGTTGCTGTTGTTACTGTTGGTGGTGTTGTCTTTGGTTATGTTGTTGGTGTTTGTGATGTTGTTGCCGTTGTTGTTGCCGCTGTTGTTGGTGTTGTTGATGTTGTGATTGTTGATGGTTTTGCTGTTGACATTGTTTCTGTTGTTGATGTTGTTGATGCCGTTGCTGTCGTTGATGTTGCTGCTGTTGCTCTCGTTGCTGTTGGTGTTGTTGGTGTTGTTGTTGGTGGTGTTGGTGATGTTTGTGCTGTTGGTGCTGTTGGTGTTTTGTGGTTTTTGTAGGTAATATTGGTGCTGTTGGGCTCTTGGTGCAGTTGGTGCTGCTGGTGTTGCTGCTGTGTCTGTTGTAGGTAATATTGGTGCCGTTGGTACTGTTGGTGCTGGTGTTGTTGGTGCTGTTGATGTTGTAGGTAATATTGGTGCCGTTGGTGCCGTTGGTGCTGTTGGGCTCTTGGTGCCGCAGGTGCTGCTGGTGTTGCTGCTGTTGTCGTTGGTGCTGTTGGTGTTGCTGCTGTGTCTGTTGTAGGTAATATTGGTGCCATTGGTGCTGCTGGTGCTGTTGGGGCTGTTGCTGCGGTTACTGCTGTTCCTGTTGCTGGTGTTGTTACTTCTGTTATTGCTGTTGTTTTTACAGTTCTTACTGAAGTTGCTGCTACTGTTTTACTGCAATTTGTCCTACTGACGTTGCTGTTATTGCTGCTATTGGGACAGTTTTTACTGTTACTGATGTTGCTGTGGCTGGTACTACTGTTGCTACTATTGATGCTCTTTATGCTTCTGTTGTTTCTGCTGCAGTCTGGCTACTGAATTTGTTTCTACTACTTGTGTTGTTGCTGTGGTTGTCATAGTTGATGATATTCCTGCTATTGAAACTGTTAATTCTGCTGTTGATACTCTTGCTTCTGCTGTTACCACTGTTGTTGTTATTGCAGCTCTTGCTTCTATTGCTACAGTTGATGCATTTGGTGATACTGCTGTTCATGCTGTTATTGTTGCTGTTGCAGTCACACATGTTAGTGCTGTAGTTGAAGCTGTTGGTCTGGCTGTTAGTTCCTGCTACGGCTCTTGTTGGTGCTACTGTTCCCGGTACTGCTACTACTGTTGCTCCTACTGGTACTGCTGCTACTGCTATTTGCTAGTTGATTTATTAGTGCTGCTGTTGCAACTGCTGTTGTTGCTGCTGGTGGTCTCGCTATCACTGCTGTTATTTTCGCCACTTGCTGTTCCTAGTATTGCTGTTGTTGCTGTTGACAATGTTGCTGCTATTCCTGCTGCCGTTGATGTGGGTGTTGGTTTTGTTAGCGTTGTTTGTTGTTGCTGTTGTTGCTGTTATTTTTTCCGCTGCTACTGCTGCTGCTTCCGCGGCCATCAGTTAATCATGTCAGCTTTGATTAAAATTCACACGGCCCCTAAAAAGTCATTAGCCTATTGCATTGCATTCTCAGCTTACGTAATACGGTTCTCAGCATATGGCATAAGGCTATCAGCCTATGTCTGCAGGCTCTCAACTTATCCTTATCTCAGCTCATTAGCTCTGATCCTTGGCCTATTCAATAGTTATCTCATCCTATAAGATAAAGTGATCAGCCATAGGCTTCAAAACATACCACATAATATTCTGAACCTATTATATCCGACTCTCAACCTATTACATAAGACTCCCAGTTTATTATCTCAGGCTCCCATCATATTACATAGGGCCCCCATCCTATTACATAAGGCTCTCAGCATAATACATAAGGCTCCCATCATATTACATAATGCTCCCATCCTATTACATCAGGCTCCCATCCTATTATTACATAAGGCTGCCATCATATAACATAATGCTCTCATCCTATTACATAATGCTCTCAACATATTACATAAAGCTCCCATCCTATTACATAAGGCTCCGATCCATCCGATTACATGCTACTATCAGCATACTACATAAGATCCTATGCCAGTTGCATAATATTCTTAGCCTATATCATGAAGTTATCCACCGATGACATATGGCTTTCAACCTATTGTAAAATATTCCGATATTCGGCATAGGGGGAATACAAATGTTCTATTACTGATCAGTCTACATGACCAGGCACATGTATGTATATATATATGTATGGGTTGGTGGTGCCTGAGTGGGATGTAAATAGACATCGTGGTGCTGGCAAGGCTGGGTGTGAGTACACTCAGGGCCTACCCCCTCTGCTGGGATAGGGATCACCACACTCAAAGGTCAAGGTTGGTGGTGGCCATAGGGCCATACAGCTTGGTGGTGGTGGGTAGACCACTGATGCACATGGGACCAGGAATGCTGGATCCCTATTGGTAGGGCCAAGAATGCTTGTTTCCCATTGGGGGAAAGGGGTGGGGTGATACTCTACAATGAACCCATGGAACCATATAAATAATAAGCCAGAGGGCTGGTCTCTCTCTTCTTCTTTACACTTTATACTCTTCCTTTTTCTTTGTCTGTATTGATTTCACTGTAGCCTGCCTGCCTACACAGCCACAGATTCAAGCATTGGACTTGACACTATTATGTATAAATCTGAGGTTTTAACAGGAGGTTATCAGCCTATCAGATGCCAATTCCCAGTGTATGAGGTAATGTACTCAGGGCTGTCCATTCTCTAGCAACCACTTCTAAGCCTATGAGATAAAGTCATCAGCTTACACGTATTTCAGTTAGTGTACATTTTTTATATATGTACGCATTTTAATTAAACAATTGTAGTACCTGCATCCAACCCTAAGAAGTAAGGTAGTAGGTAGAAGTACACATGTAAGGTGCTAGGTAGAAGCACACACATAAGGTGGTAGGTAGAAGTACACATGTAAAGTTGTAGGTAGAAGCACACACATAAGGTGGTAGGTAGAAGTGCACATGTTAGGTGGTAGGTAGAAGTACACATGTAAGGTGGTAGTTAGAAGTACACACGTAAGGTTTTAGGTAGAAGTACACATGTAAGATGGTAGGCAGAAGTACAGATGTAAGGTGGTAGGTAGAAGTACACATGTAAGGTGGTAGGTAGAAGTACACATGTAAGGTGGTAGGTAGAAGTACACATGTAAGGTGGTAGGTAGAAGTACACATGTAAGGTGGTATGTAGAAGTACACATGTAAGGTAGGGTACATAGGTAGAGAAGTACACACGTAAGGTGGTAGGTAGAAGTACACATGTAAGGTGGTAGGTAGAAGTACACACATAAGGTGGTAGGTAGAAGTACACATGTAAGGTGGTAGGTAGAAGTACACACGTAAGGTGGTAGGTAGAAGTACACATGTAAGGTGGTAGGTAGAAGTACACATGTAAGGTGGTAGGTAGAAGTACACATGTAAGGTGGTAGGTAGAAGTACACATGTAAGGTGTAGGTAGAAGTACACACGTAAGGTGGTAGGTAGAAGTACACATGTAAGGTGGTAGGTAGAAGTACACATGTAAGGTGGTAGGTAGAAGTACACACGTAAGGTGGTATGGAGAAGTACACATGTAAGGTGGTAGGTAGAAGTACACAAGTAAGGTGGTAGGTAGAAGTACACAAGTAAGGTGGTAGGTAGAAGTACACATGTAAGGTGGTAGGTAGAAGTACACATGTAAGGTGGTAGGTAGAAGTACACATGTAAGGTGGTAGGTAGAAGTACACATGTAAGGTGGTAGGTAGAAGTACACATGTAAGGTGGTAGGTAGAAGTACACATGTAAGGTGGTAGGTAGAAGTACACATGTAAGGTGGTAGGTAGAAGTACACATGTAAGGTGGTAGGTAGAAGTACACATGTAAGGTGGTAGGTAGAAGTACACATGTAAGGTGGTAGGTAGAAGTACACATGTAAGGTGGTAGGTAGAAGTACACATGTAAGGTGGTAGGTAGAAGTACACATGTAAGGTGGTAGGTAGAAGTACACATGTAAGGTGGTAGGTAGAAGTACACATGTAAGGTGGTAGGTAGAAGTACACATGTAAGGTGGTAGGTAGAAGTACACATGTAAGGTGGTAGGTAGAAGTACACATGTAAGGTGGTAGGTAGAAGTACACACGTAAGGTGGTAGGTAGAAGTACACATGTAAGGTGGTAGGTAGAAGTACACATGTAAGGTGGTAGGTAGAAGTACACATGTAAGGTGGTAGGTAGAAGTACACATGTAAGGTGGTAGGTAGAAGTACACATGTAAGGTGGTAGGTAGAAGTACACATGTAAGGTGGTAGGTAGAAGTACACATGTAAGGTGGTAGGTAGAAGTACACATGTAAGGTGGTAGGTAGAAGTACACATGTAAGGTGGTAGGTAGAAGTACACATGTAAGGTGGTAGGTAGAAGTACACATGTAAGGTGGTAGGTAGAAGTACACATGTAAGGTGGTAGGTAGAAGTACACATGTAAGGTGGTAGGTAGAAGTACACATGTAAGGTGGTAGGTAGAAGTACACATGTAAGGTGGTAGGTAGAAGTACACATGTAAGGTGGTAGGTAGAAGTACACATGTAAGGTGGTAGGTAGAAGTACACATGTAAGGTGGTAGGTAGAAGTACACACGTAAGGTGGTAGGTAGAAGTACACATGTAAGGTGGTAGGTAGAAGTACACATGTAAGGTGGTAGGTAGAAGTACACATGTAAGGTGGTAGGTAGAAGTACACATGTAAGGTGGTAGGTAGAAGTACACATGTAAGGTGGTAGGTAGAAGTACACATGTAAGGTGGTAGGTAGAAGTACACATGTAAGGTGGTAGGTAGAAGTACACATGTAAGGTGGTAGGTAGAAGTACACATGTAAGGTGGTAGGTAGAAGTACACATGTAAGGTTGTAGGTAGAAGTACACATGTAAGGTGGTAGGTAGAAGTACACATGTAAGGTGGTAGGTAGAAGTACACATGTAAGGTGGTAGGTAGAAGTACACATGTAAGGTGGTAGGTAGAAGTACACATGTAAGGTGGTGAGGTAGAAGTACACATGTAAGGTGGTAGGTAGAAGTACACATGTAAGGTGGTAGGTAGAAGTACACATGTAAGGTGGTAGGTAGAAGTACACATGTAAGGTGGTAGGTAGAAGTACACATGTAAGGTGGTAGGTAGAAGTACACATGTAAGGTGGTAGGTAGAAGTACACATGTAAGGTGGTAGGTAGAAGTACACATGTAAGGTGGTAGGTAGAAGTACACATGTAAGGTGGTAGGTAGAAGTACACATGTAAGGTGGTAGGTAGAAGTACACACGTAAGGTGGTAGGTAGAAGTACACATGTAAGGTGGTAGGTAGAAGTACACATGTAAGGTGGTAGGTAGAAGTACACATGTAAGGTGGTAGGTAGAAGTACACATGTAAGGTGGTAGGTAGAAGTACACATGTAAGGTGGTAGGTAGAAGTACACAGATAAGGTGGTAGGTAGAAGTACACATGTAAGGTGGTAGGTAGAAGTACACATGTAAGGTGGTAGGTAGAAGTACACATGTAAGGTGGTAGTAGAAGTACACATGTAGGTGGTAGGTAGAAGTACACATGTAAGGTGGTAGGTAGAAGTACACATGTAAGGTGGTAGGTAGAAGTACACATGTAAGGTGGTAGGTAGAAGTACACATGTAAGGTGGTAGGTAGAAGTACACATGTAAGGTGGTAGGTAGAAGTACACATGTAAGGTGGTAGGTAGAAGTACACACGTAAGGTGGTAGGTAGAAGTACACATGTAAGGTGGTAGGTAGAAGTACACATGTAAGGTGGTAGGTAGAAGTACACATGTAAGGTGGTAGGTAGAAGTACACATGTAAGGTGGTAGGTAGAAGTACACATGTAAGGTGGTAGGTAGAAGTACACATGTAAGGTGGTAGGTAGAAGTACACATGTAAGGTGGTAGGTAGAAGTACACATGTAAGGTGGTAGGTAGAAGTACACATGTAAGGTGGTAGGTAGAAGTACACATGTAAGGTGGTAGGTAGAAGTACACATGTAAGGTGGTAGGTAGAAGTACACATGTAAGGTGGTAGGTAGAAGTACACATGTAAGGTGGTAGATAGAAGGACACATGTAAGGTGGTAGGTAGAAGTGCACATGTAAGGTGGTAGGTAGAAGTACACACGTAAGGTGGTAGGTAGAAGTACACATGTAAGGTGGTAGTGAAGTACACATGTAAAGTGGTAGGTAGAAGTACACATGTAAGGTGGTAGGTAGAAGTACACATGTAAGGTGGTAGGTAGAAGTACACATGTAAGGTGGTAGGTAGAAGTACACATGTAAGGTGGTAGGTAGAAGTGCACACGTAAGGTGGTAGGTAGAAGTGCACACGTAAGGTGGTAGGTAGAAGTACACATGTAAGGTGGTAGATAGAAGGACACATGTAAGGTGGTAGGTAGAAGTGCACATGTAAGGTGGTAGGTAGAAGTGCACATGTAAGGTGGTAGGTAGAAGTACACACGTAAGGTGGTAGGTAGAAGTACACATGTAAGGTGGTAGGTAGAAGTACACACGTAAGGTGGTAGGTAGAAGTACACACGTAAGGTGGTAGGTAGAAGGACTGCTTACTACCCGACCTTACTACCTACTGCCTCACACTACTGCACACTGCCCCATCCTACTGCATACTTCCCCGCCGTACCTCATACAGCCCCAACCTACTGCATAGGCTCCACCTTACTACATACTGCCCCACACGGCAATTGTAGTACCTCGGCGAATATTTAGTGAAAACTGGCATACAGGGAGGTTATCGACTGTGTAAATTTATCAGAACGCGCTCTCTCTCTGTCGTCACTAGATGGGATGGTCAAATGAGTTGAGCGTCCGTCTCCTGTTTTGGCATAACCTATTAAAATACAAATCACTTCAAACTGAAGCAACTTGGATTATACAGATCAACCTGATATATGTGTCTCAAATGTTAATATTATTATAGCAGAAACTAAAATCCATCGGATTTACCAACTTTAAAATTCACCACAATATTCATATAGTTTTATATTGCAAGAATCCTGTACTATAAGAGGGTATGCCATGAATATATATATATCAGGGATGAAAGATCTCCGCGATTTCACGGATTTCCGCGATTTCTCGGATTTCCACGAATTTTAATATTCACCGATTAACTTCACAAAATGATGATATAGACTGATATATGACAACATTTGGTTCTTTGGAATCCCATCCTTAGATATTGCTAGGACATAAAACCCATGGGACCAGGATTGCTGGATCCCTATTGGAAGGGCCAAGAATGCTTGTTTTCCATTGGGGGAAAGGGGTGGGGGGATACTCTACAATGAACCCATGTACCATATAAATAATAAACCAGAGGGCTTGACTCTCTCTCTTCCTTTACATTTTATACTCTTCCTTGCTCTTTATCTGTATTGATTTCACTATAGCCTGCCTACACAACCACAGATTCGAGCTTTAGCCATTCTACAACGTGACGCTACCCTGCATGCGTTGTAATTAGGGAGTGGCATTGCATGTCGTACCAGGTATGCCAGCAGTCGGCTCACCCGCTGAAGGTTGAATCTCACACCTGTGTCACGTGACTCCCGCATCCTCCTTCCACACCCTAACTCTCTCTCTCTCTCTCTTTCAACCCCCCCCCCCCCCTGCTGATTTTGTCAAGTGCGTGCGTGTGTGAGTGCCGACATGGGAATGTGTGTGCGCATGCGTGCGTGTGTGTTTGCGTGCATGCAAGTGAAGATGAGTAGGCGAGTGGGTGGGTGAGTGAGTGAGTAGGAGAATGGGTGAGTGGATGAGTGGGTGAGTGAGTAGGATAGTGGGCGCGTGGATGGGTGAGTGAGTGAGTTAATGAGTTGACACAGTCATCCCTACAGGAGAGTGGGTGAGTGGATGAGTGGATGAGTGGGTGAGTGAGTAGGATAGTGGGCCCGTGGATGGGTGAATGAATAGGTGAGTAGATTAGTTGGCGAGTGAATGAGTGGGTGAGTGGGCGAGTGCATGGATGGATTAGTTAGCGAGTGAATGAGTGGGTGAGTGCATGGGTGGATTAGTTGGCGAGTGAATGAATGAGTGGGTGAGTGGGTGGGTGGGTGAGTGGGTGAGTGGGTGAGTGGGTGAGTGGGTGAGTGGGTAAGAGTGTACAGTAGTATATTACACCACTATTGACGAACGGGGCCGGTACCAGTGCCATATAAAATATGGCAAAATATGGCACCTCGCAATGCTAACGGTACACTAACCATTTCTCTGTACCTGGCGTGGTGGACCAAACAGTAAAACACAGGCTTCCCGCGCAGAAGGTCTGGAACTTGACTTCCGGTCTAGTCAAACCAATGCCTTACAAAAATGATATCTGTTACTACCTAGCCTGGCGCTAAGCATTGCTAGAATAGGCCAAGGACTGGTTATCAGAGTATCAAGATAATGTGACTGAGTCGGATATCGGGTCATGCTGCCGACGGCCTAATCTTACAGTGGAGCAGTACTATAGAGTCGCCATGAGTCAGTATCCATCCTGATATGAGCATTATATGTTGTTAGGTCATCAAACCCCAACAAACTAAACAAACACGGTTCTCTGGGCTGCACCTCCAGTGACAGCTGAATTCACTGACTGTGAATGTGTTACAGCTTATGCCATTGGACTAGGTGTGAGAGTGGATTTGATTTGATTTATAAGGGTCTGTGCCACAATGCATTGCACGCACATATTTCTGAAGGCACACACTACACAACAGTCAACTTGTTACTTGCAAATGGATTACTATTGTGATGGATCTGACACAGTCATCCCTACATTTAGGAACACTGGTAAGTTATCCTTCAAATTGCAATATTATGTATATATAATATATAAATATACATATGTATGTGCATATATGCATAAAACTTCATAAGTATATGTATGTGTACATGTACATTCATAATAAAAAAAAAGATATAAATGGAATATTATTTAGGGTAATGACAGTGTTTCGTTAAAATCTGAGGGTGAAAGTGTCAGAGGTTAGGCCCCTTGCATTGGTGCAATAAGTCTGAGAGTGACACAGACTACATATGGATTAACTTAGCAGTGACAAATGGAGGACCACTCTAAGATATGTGATACATTCATCTCTAAATACAGTATGTATTTATATGCATATATATAGTCATATATATATGTCCACATATGTATTTATGTATACATATATGTCTGCATATATATTGATATATATATATGTATATATATGTGTATGTATATGTATGTGTATGTATGTGTATATATATATGTACATGGATGTATATGGATGTGCATGCATGTGTATGCATGTGTATGTATGCATATCTATGGGTATGTATATGTATGTTTATGTATGTATATGTATGTGTATGTATATGTATGTATATGTATGTACAGGTATATGTATAATATTTATAATAGGCATCCCATCCCACCTCCCTTTACCAACCATGGCCCCCGTCCTCACCCATAAACCCATCCCACCCTGCCCGTACCTAGACAGGAGGGTCGAATGAGTTGAGCATCTGTCTCCCATTTTGGTAGATCGTGGGATTCAAAGCTATGGGTTTGTACCTTGGTCGAGTCAAACCAATTATTTAAAAATTGATACTTGTTGCCTCCTAGCCAGGGGCTCGGCATTATTAGGATAGGGCAAGGACTGGTTGGAATAGTGTCATGATAATGTAACTGAGTGGGATATCAGGTCATGGTGATCGCAAACTGGTCTCCCAGTGGGGGCAGCAATGTGAAGTCACCATAAGTGCACACTGTTGCCAGTCGGTACCTCTCCTTATATGACCTTATATGTTGCTGGGACGTAAAACTCCACCAACCAACCACCCAACCTGCCACACCCCGCACCAGCCTGCTCAACCAGGTAGGGTTATTTTTTAGGAGTTTTCAGTCGTACCGGTGCGCTGAAGGCTGCAAATCTGCAGCACTGTATGGGCACTGCTGAAAGCGGTCCCATGTGCTCAGGAGTTGGCTTCCAATGGGCAGTGGTCAGAGAAATTGGGATGGGTGGGGGGGGGAAGGAAAAAGGCAGCCTAAGAGCCCAACCACAGTCCTCTAAGAGGGCCATGGGAGGCTGGGTGGTTGGTGTAATTTTACGCCCCAGTAAGACCCCAGGCCATACCAGGACATGCACCGACTTGTCACAGCACGCACTCATGGCAACTTTATAGTGCTGCCCCACTGGGGAATCAGACCACCACCATGAACTGATGTCTCACACAGTCACATTATCCTGACACTGTGCACCCAGACCCTGTCCTGAACTTATATCACCAAGCGCCGAGCAGCAACTGGTACCTATTATATAAGTCATTGGTTTGACTCGACCAGGATCCAAACTTCAGTCCCTCCAGATTCACCGGTATGCACAGTAAGTCCAGCAAAGGGCAGAGGAAGAAGTGAAGTGAGGATGGAATTAGTTAGGCAGTGGGTGGGGTTACCTATTAGTTGTTAGTGAAAATTAGTGGTTAGTTGGTAGTAGTGTCAAGTCAGGTATGGGGACGAGGTGGGGCCTGCAAGTCCTCGGTGTGAGGGTCTGGGTGACTGACATCATTGATGATATCTGCGTTCTGGCAGTAGAAGCAAGCAAGTGCATACCAAGATGACTTGGACATTCTGGAGAGGATGGCCAAAGCGGCCCTATTGTCACTGAGTTGGCGGTCAGAGTCCTCCATGAAGTCACTGATGCTAGATCTGTTGACGGGACCACATGAGGCGAGTATGTGGGCCACATTGAAGATCTTAGTGCTGCAGGGACAGTGCTGGAGGTTGGATATATCAATCCAACAGTGGTAGCCAGTCCTGAATCGGTTGACGGCAACGTGGGTAGATGCAGGACGGCCGACTGGATGGGGGATGTTAGTTTTGACCATGGTGTACCAGAGCCAGCTTATTGAATAAGGGTTCTGTACTTGTTCCTTATGTGTGGTGCATTCTCAGAGTTTGGTGGTGGCTCGAGAAGCAGCGGCAGTCAGTTTGGTGAGGGAGGGAGGGATGGCTAGAGTGGCAGAGTCGGCCATAGAGTCCTATATGGCAGGGGACCCATAGCAGGGCCGTGTTGAGGTGTGCCTGATGTCTGGTCGAGATTATAATCTGGATCACGTTAGCAAGGGAGTGTCGGGCATTTGGGCGGGGGATCTCTTTGATGGCATTCAGAGAGTCGGTAATGATGATGGCACTTAAGTTGTGGCGGTCTTCGAGGGCCAAGTGAATGGTGGCAAGCTCAATATCGAGAGTGGAAGCAAATTCTGACACCCTGGTGGTGTTCTTTGTGTTGGAGAAGGGGATGAAGATTCCAGCTCAGGCTCTATCTGATGTTGGGCTAAGGGAGCCATCAGTGTAGACCATCTTAGTGAGGGGAAAGCTCGCCTTTGCCTGAGTTATGGCCTCGAGAGCCAGTGAGTGAAGTTCTGGGGTGGTGTAAACTGCCTTGGCAGCAACTAGGTTGGTGGTTCAGGTTTCCACTGGAATGGAAAACCATGGTGGCTTGTGAGGGCTCAGGGCCGAGTCTGCAATGTGGAGTCTGTGGGAGTCCTCGAGGGTGGTGATGGCATACTTGAGGCGGTAGCTGATGTGAGGGTGACTGTGGGTCCCATCTCGGAGGTAGGGCACGGCTCTGCAGATTGTTGATGAAAGGCCTGAGGAGAGGGTGCTTGTGAGGTGGGTGGTGAGGTAATAAAACATGGCATGATTTCCCCCTCCCGCCCCCACCCCCCCCTCTTCATGCAACCCAGCCCATCCCTGCATTGCCACCGTTCCCACGCACCACCTAACCGCACCCCTCCCTGTCCCTACCGTCCCCTTCCCCGCCGCTCCCCCGATCCCCGTATGTATGTGTAGCAGTGTGCTTTTCCCCATTTTTAACAGGGCCATATCCTTGACGAGAACTGGGTGGACATTAACGTTGGTTTCCCGGAAGCGATCTATTGGACATCTAGGTCAGTAAAATACATACGTATACAATAATTAATCGAGGGATATATATATATATATGTATTATGTAATTTATTATGTGGATATAAATAATGGCAGCCCCTTAATGTTTCTCTCTAATCACCTTAACCTCCATGTTATTCACTGTGGAGTGGGCATTCTCTCCTCCCCGCCTCCTCTACACCGTGAGCCAACTGTCACTCTGCTCACTTTGAAAAATCCACTATTGACGCTAATGGAATGTGTAGAAAGAAAGAATAGAAAATAAATAAAGCTGCATAGTCCGATGAAATCATCAAATTTTCAAAAACAAAAACAATTATCTAGATTTGTTTCCACATATCTAAGTTAGATGCTGATGCACTTATTAAACATGTGTCACCTCATAGAAGGGAATACTGAAGCAATTTAATCAAACCTGTTACTGCCTAAGCCTATGATGTCAAAGTGTTGACATGCTTGCCAAAATTAATTTTGCATCGTTCCACTTCAAATATCTCAAAAGTTAGTCATTTAAAATAGAATATACTTCAAATTGGAGTAATGTAGATTATAACTCTCAATTGAATATATTTATCTCACAAAATGACAGAAGCTTAATACCATCGGACTATGAAACTTTAAATATTGAACCAGGTTCGCTATGCTCATTCTTCAATTTCATTAAAGGTGGATAGAACAAGGTGCCAGTTGTAGACCACTGGTTGGAACGGAAAATATCCCAAACTGCAAGGTGGACACGCTACCGCCTGAGCTACGTCCCGCTCCCTTCAATATTTAAATCAAATTATGCAACGGAACATGATGAAATAAATAAATAAATCCATAAACAAAGAAGCAAATTGTGTATTCAACATTTATTGTATATATCTTACTCTATACACATTTTGTGTAAATAATCCCGAAATGAACAACAGACTTATTCAGCAGAATAAACATATTTACCCCCATCCCCACCATAAATAACTCCACCAAAAAAAACCACAGCGATAGCAAATTAGTCTCTGCCGATAACCGATAGTTTACGACCGGAAGTGGATCGGAAACAACGGACGAATTTACTGCCGAAGGGTGGCAGCACAAAGCAATATTGAGGTGATCAATGGGGAGCGAGGGTGGGGGTGGGGGGGGTGTCCATCAGTGCGATATTGGCTTGTGCATTCACTAATGCGGATGGAGATGTTCATATTATATTACATTTCCATTTACAATTACCATTCTGAATGCCTTCTGTGTGGGAGGCCATGATGGATCTCACTATGCCCCCTGTTACTAAAGATTAACCCAACCAAAGTGGCGCACTCTCAGGATCATCAAAACATTGGATTACATTCGTTTTGTTGGTGTTTTTTTTTGTTTTAAATGTGTATAACAACATTAATTTTTTTTGTTTTGTTTGTTTGTTGTTGTTTTACGTCCTGGCAACATCTCAGGTCATATCAGGATAGGTACCGACTTGTGATAGTGCGCACTCATGGCGACTTTACAGTGCTGCCCCACTGGAAGACCAGGCCGCCAGCACCGTGACCTAATATCCCACTCAGTCACATTTTCCTGACACTGAGCCAACCAGTCCTTGTCCTATCCTAATAATGCCGAGCGCCAGGCTAGGAAGCGACACGTATCAATTTTTAAGTCATTGGTTTGACTCGACCCGGGTTCAAACCCACGACCCCACGATCTACCAACACGGGAGACGGACGCTCTAACTCATTCAGCCATCCCGTCTGGTTATAACAACATTAAAGGTCATATCAAGTAATTATGTATCACTAACACACCCTAGTAATTTAGAGTTCTATTCTCGCTGTGAGTAACGACTTGTAACAGCACACCCTCCTTTTTTCTTCTTTTAATTTTTTTTTATTGAGGCTGTATTTATACTGTCCATAGCATATAAGCCCAGGTACCGAGTGTTGTTTTCAATGCTGGCCAGTTGTAGAATTGGTGTTATCTTACCACACAGTGGCTGCTGATAAGGTATTTGATTGCCTGCATTTCAGTAGCAGATAGATAATTGGTTGGTGAATTTTATAGTGCTGCATCACTGGGCAAATGGCTGACAGCACTATGACCCGATATCTCACTCAGTCACATTATCCTCATACTGAGAAAACCAGTTCCCGTTCTATAATACCAATGCCGACTGCGAGGTTATGTAGCACCAACGATACATTTACTAAGTCATCGGCTTGATTTGACTGTGGGTTAAGCCATTGACGTCCCACACCGGAAGCCAGCCAGCGCTGTCAGTGTTACCGATCTAGCTATCCCATCCGACATTAAATTATATGTGATGTATAATCCAATATGCGAGTATAAATACCGGAATGTCGCACTACTCCTATCATATATCCAGCCACTGGGTGGCGCCCCCATCGGATTCCCATCATGTTAACCGCTACTTTGAATTGAATTGGATTTTATTTTCTCATTAAATATGATAGACTGGTTTAGGGAGGTTTTGATTGGCTTTCATTTCCTTCTGTAGTAACTACAGCAACTGAAAGAAATATGAATGTCATACATTGACAAGTGAATAGCCTCAAGAGCTGGGATTAGGGAGTAAAACTGCCATAGAGGGTGCCACCATATACACACTTCGGCTGTCGACAAACACAACTAGTCTGCAGCAGGCCCAAATCACTTCTGGTAAATGTACATGTTCTCTGTGGCGGAGTGGTTAGAGTGTCTGATTTTTTTCTAGGTCAGACTCCTAATATGAGGGTCGGTGGTTCGATTCCCCATGCCCCCACCTCTGCCACTTTGGATTTCCACCCCTGTGTATAACTTACAGCGTCATCAAAGGCCAGTTGCTCTCATACCATGTCTATGTGGTGTGGGAGGTTACAAATCCCTTGGGTCGGTAAAAGTGTAGGCTCGGGCTTTCTATCGACCAGCAGTGGAGTGGGGAAGACCAGTCATCTGTAACTGGGATTTCTCCTGCTTGGGACAACTAATGTACCAAAAAAAAAAAGAAGACATACAAATATGTGTTCACACTTCCTGTCTACCATTCGCTATATCGCTATGTAAACAAAGTAGGAATGTACATTTATAGTTGGTTGGTTGTTGGAGTTTTAAGTCCTGGCAACATCTAAGGTCATATCAGGATGGGTATGTTGATATATTATTCACTAGTTATGTTTGGCTAATGCATTATACAGAATATATATATATATATATATATTTGCTAATGCCTTTAAACAAAAAAGAAATTGGAGCATTACATAGAATTGGATGTCAAACATTAGACGGAACTGATTTCATCAGCACGTATTTCTGTTTGACTGATGTGTCGTATCAATTTACCGATCTATTGCCATATTGTGATTTGGTATAGATATACGCAATATGGTATATGGTTCAATATATATATATATTATAATTTAATACAATATTAAGGAAATTAGCTATTCACGCTATGACTATATTACCAAGGACATTATTTATTATACATGCATTCATCATTAAAATCACTATTAAGTAAGGTTGTATTACTACTGACTATATATTATATACATATACACATATGTCATCACTAACATACCCTATTAATTAAAGGTTGTATTCACACTAGAACTACAGTACTCTAATAAAATACATCATCACTAACCTCCCCTATTAATTAAAGGTGTACTTCTCACTGTGACAACATTACTACTGGGTATAAAATATGACACTACCTAGGCTCCCTGATTCACCCATATATATATGTATCTGTTCTATTCTTACCATGACAATATTACTACAAAAATAATGAATATATATATATATTACATATATATATATATATAATATTCATCAGTAACCTGCACTGTTAATTAAAGTCTCCATTCCCGCTGTGACTACATTACTACTATAAATTTACTATAATATATGTATACGTATAAGTATATATTAAAGTCTGCATTCCCACTGGGACTACATCACTACTATAATATATGTAAATATATACATATATATTCACCATTAAGCTATCCAGTTAATTAAAGGCTCAATTCCAACTGTGACTACATCACTACTATGATATATGTAAACATATACATATATATTCATCATTAACCCTCCCAGTTAAGTAAAGGCTCAATTCCAACTGTGACTACATTACTACTATAAATTTACTATAATATATGTAAATACGCACATAGATATTCATCATAAACCTACCCGGTTAATTAAGTCTCCTTTTACACTGTGACTACATTACTACTATAAATTTACTCTACTATGCGTAGACGTATATATTAAAGTCTCCATTCCCACTGTGACTACATTGCTACCATAATATATGTAAGTATATACATATATATTCATCATTAACCCTCCCAGTTAATTAAAGGCTCAATTCCTACTGTGACTACATTACGACTATAAATTTACTATAATATATGTAAATATGTACATAGATATTCATCATTAACCTACCCGGTTAATTAAGTCTCCTTTCACACTGTGACTACCTTACTACTAAAAATTTACTCTACTATATGTATACGTATACATACATATATTAAAGTCCCCATTCCCACTATGGCTACATTGCTACTATAATATATGTAAATATGTACATATATATTCATCATTAACCTACCCGGTCAATGAAAGGCTCAATTCCCACTGTGACTACATTACTACTATAAATTGTACTATAATATATGTAAATATACAAGGAGTATAATATATTATGCATATATAAATGCCGGAGTTAAAGTACTTAATATTATTATCGTTCTAATAATAATTAATTATTTTGGTATTGTCCAATCATTACCTTACGTACTAGCCCGGGCCTGCCCTGCAGTGGTGCCAAAATGGCGGGTTCGGCCGCCGGACCGCCATATTGGTCATTCTTCTTCCACCTTTCAAACTGAGAACAACACAGTCAACTCGCTACCTGTGTTGCTGTTTTCCACCTGTCATCCGGGTCAGCGGACGACTTCAGCATGGGAATACCTGTGTGTCGACGATCTGTGTGTCTATGATTTGCGTGTCGATTCAACTAACTACAGAGTTGAACGATTGGCAGGCGGTGACGGTATCGTGAAAAATTTGATATATTCGACCGTTGGGCTAGAGATTTCACATGTGTGTCGTTTTCACTGTGTGTCGAATATCTAAGTCAACTTTTGTGTTTCTGTTATCGATGTGAGGCAGGAACGTTGATGGAAGGAGGATCGTATTAATCGACAACAGTATATTCGACAGTTTTGAGCTAAAAAACCTTTAATTGCCATTAATTGACACACTCGAATATTCGTTAGTAGTTACCGGCACAATTTGCTGGCCGTTTAAGCATAGATATCGACACTATGAAGGAAATTACCTTAATATGTCAACGATTTATTATTTTATTCGACAATTAGGTCGATTTATGACTAACTTATTCTACGCATGTCATGGTTAAACAGAACTATGTAAGCGATATATGGACCGTAGTACTGTACAATCGGGCCAGGGTTCCAGCTAGATCACCCCAGCTGTTTAGGCTGCCATAGCCCAGCAGTAAAGCGCAGATGCACACGTCAAGATCGGCAGGGATCGTGATTGGAAGTGCAAGATGACGGCAATTTAATCATGGTCTTTATTAATATTCACCGCCATTTTCCCTATACAATTAACTCAAACTTGATGATCGGTCGGGTTTTGAATTAATTGTTCACCGCATCAAAATACGGGCTACGCGAGAGCGCGGATGGGTTGCAGCGGGAGACATGGTCTACTGCACCGAGTGCAGCGAGAGACACGACCAGGGTGACACGGACAGGTGTGAGAAGAATAGAGAAGAGAACAAGGCAACTAAATTGAGGAGCACAAGGGAGTTCTACGGCAGGAGCGAGGATGGCAAAGGAAGGGGAAAACACTTCGGGAGCGACATCATTGTCGATGTCGAGTTTATCGCTGACCGAGAATGAAAGAACCACGCAGCAAGAGATAAACATCCTTGAGAGAGAGATACTGGTGGGAGCACTAGAGAACGTGTCTTACAACTAAGACAGGAACGCGAGGCCCAAATCAGAAGGGCCAATGCGATCAAGAATGACGTCAGGGAATCAAAAGACTCTTCTGGCAAGAACGGACAACGGAATACAACCTTCACGACCGGAGAAAGAGGGACCGACGCAGGAATACTCTGACTTTGGACATTCACGCAGGAGGTCTAGGGAGGATTCGACGGGACACAGGAGATCTAGGCGCGACAGCAGCGCATCGAGACGCCGAAGAAGTAAGTGGTCACTAAAGAGGTACACTTTGGGAGGGAAGGAGGTACGGAAATTAAACATCCATGAACTGGTCTAGCCAATAGTGATGACAAACTAATCATAGACGATGAAGGCAAAGCTGAACTACTCAATGAGTTCTTCGTCAGTGTGTTTACCAATGAAAATACAAATAATATCCCACCCTCTCAAGATTCAGGAGTCACAGAATTCATCAGTGACGTTGACATAACAGACGATAAAGTTGACAAATTAATTGAAAAACTAAATGTCTCCAAGGCACCTGGGCCAGATGGGATCCATGCAAAAATCATCAAAGAGTGTTCTGAGCAAATTGGACCTATTTTGACATCTCTATTCCGTAAAAGCCTATTTGAACGGAAAATACCCAAACAATGGAAAAACCCCTGCATAAAAAGGGACCAAAATGCCTGGCATCGAATTACAGACCTGTGAGTTTAACCTCCCTCTGCTGTAAAATGCTAGAAAGAATAATCCGAGACTGTGTCGTAGAACACTTGGAAAAACTAGGATTGATATCTCCGGACCAACACGGATTCACTGGAGGAAAATCTTGCCTGTCACAACTACTAGAAGTGATAGAAATTTGGACTGACTGGCTGGATCATGGCCTGACATGGGACACCGTCTATCTGGACTTCTCCAAAGCCTTTGATAGTGTGCCCCACAAAAGACTATTAAACAAAGTCAAAGCTCTGGGAATATCCAGATCAATTTCTGAATGGATACATGACTTCCTGTCTGAGAGAAAGCAAAGGGTAGTTGTAGGTAATAAAAAATCTTTCTTTAAGAATGTCACCTCAGGAATACCTCAGGGAAGTTTCCTGGGACCAATATTATTTATAATATTTATAAATGACCTGCCAGGCAGTGTCTCATCAAACCTAAAAATATTTGCGGATGACACAAAGGTCTTTCGAGCAATAAAAGACGTAAGAGATCAAAATCTCTTGCAAGAGGATATTCTGAAACTCTTACAATGGTCCGAGAAATGGCAATTGCGCTTCAATGAAAAGAAGTGCAAAATTATTCATTACGGGAAAAATAATCCTCATTATGACTATATTATGCAGAACACTGTCCTGCAACAAGATAGCTTTGAAAAGGACTTGGGTGTAACCTTCGACTCCCAACTCTCCTTTCAGAAACACATGAGGACTATCATCTCAAATGCTAACCAGAGAGTAGGAATAATTAAAAGAACCTTCCATCGCCTCAACAAGAACAATTTTCTCATTCTATTTAAGTCTCTTGTTAGCTTAGAGGACTATAGACATCCCAAATGGAGGACCACTGGAATACTGTCCACATTACTACTATAATATATGTAAAGATCACCCCAGCTGTGCATCGAGACAGCAGCGCTGTGTTTGATAACCCATTCTTTTCGTACAGGGCTGGCGACCCTGGCAACGGACCAGAAGGCCTTCCAAGCGCAGTCTTATGCAAAGAACTCTGTGGTGGTCAGGGGGGTCCAAACCAGGAAGTACCTAGAGTTTGTGGAGCTACACCTTGATGCTCGAGCACCCTTCCTATGCTCAGAGGAGCAGGTTGCATTGTACGCCACCTGGTTAGCTCGGTCCTTAAAGTATGGTTCTGTCCAAAAGTACATCAGTGGCTTGAACCATTTTCTTAGGGCTAATGGCGAGCCCTCGATTGACTACTCTAACTTCATCCCAGCATCAATGTTAAAGGGTATTAGACGGGTAAACGGGGATGAGCCGTGGAGGGCTAGGCCTATCCTTCCGGACATGCTAAGGTCGATCTTCGACCTATTGACTTGCAGTAGAGGACATGTGGCTTGGAGGGTGGCAGTTCTCTCCTCCTTCAGGGGTCTGCTGAGGAAGTCCCAGGTGACTTCATCTGAGTCTATGCTGAGAAGGTCGGACTTCCAGTTCCATGACTGGGGAATGTTGTTAAAGGTGCGTAGATCTAAAACTATCCAGTTCCGTGAGAGAACTCTTGAGATCCCGATCGTGAGGTGCGCTGACAGGGATTTGTGTGCAGTGTTTTGGACTGAGTGTCATTGCCGCCAAATTCCTGCAGGAGGGGAGGAAGGGGCTTTTAGGATACCGGGTGGCGCCTCCTCTTTGTCCATGCCTTACTCCGTGTACCAGGATACACTGAGGTTGTTTGTGGCGAAGGCACATTTAGATACTGACCTGCTGTCATCGCATTCATTGAGAAGGGGGGGCTGCACGTTCCTGCACATGTGCGGGGCGACTATTGAGGAACTTAAGGTTCAGGGGGACTGGGTCTCCGAGACTGTTTATGCTTATATTAAGACCCTGATTGCCTGTAGGATTGTGAATGACATGCGGGTGGCAGCGACTCTGAGCTCTAGGCCGCCGGCGGATGGGGTGGTGGGAGGCGCTGGCGCGCCTCCTTTGGCATATAATTGCTAGCCAGACAGCAATAAAGATTGTCCATCCCATCTCCGCCTCGTTTCCTCCTTTTGATGTAGCCACATTTATAAGGAGTATAATATATTATGAGTATATAAATGCCGGAGTTAAAGTACTTATTATTATTATCGTTCTAATAATAATTAATTACTTCGGTATTGTCCAATCATTACCTTACGTACTAGCCCGGGCCAGCCCTGCAGTGCTGCCAAAACAGCGGGTTCGGCCGCCGGGCTGCCATATTGGTCATTCTTCTTCCACGTTTCAAACTTTAACCGGTAGGCATATAATTGCTAGCCAGACAGCAATAAAGATTGTCCATCCCATCTCCGCCGCGTTTCCTCCTTTTGATGTAGACACATTTACACTTATATATTCATCATTAACCTACCCGGTCACATTCCCACTGCAACTACATTACTACTATAATATATGTATACATATATCTTCATCATTAACCTACCCGGCTAATTAAAATCCCCATGCCCACTGTGATTGCACTACTACTATAATTTACGACACTCAGACAAAGCACAACCAGACAACTAGATATCATCATACTTGATTGATTATGACATCAAGTAAATAATCACACAATCAGACAAAGCCTCACGGGAGTTCAGGAGGCTGGCTCCGATACTGTCAGATCGTGACGTACAGCAGGCACTGGGACCTGATGACTGGAAGAGCTGTCTTCCGATGCGGTGCACAATGGGTACACGACATGAGTAAACGTACAGATGAAATTCTGCAGTGACATAAATCAACAAGGGTAACATAATCATAACAACAATCAATACACACCCTCAGCACTTAACCCTCTACCGAAAGGGTTGGGTGGGTGGGGAAATCAATGTTGCGTGAACTGCGGCTGGCGGAGAAGTGACCGGCAGGCAAGCTTCAAGTCACGTGGGAAGCTTGAATTACACCTTTGTGCGCTTTGTCCGAGTGTCGAGAATTACATATGTTGCCTCACCAATATATCCAATACATACATATATATTTGATTCACTAACCTGTGCTGGTGATTAAAACCTCCCTTCCCACTACTGACTGTATGAGGAGTGGAGGACCTGTAGTGAATGATTAAAGTTGCATAGTCCGATGGTTTTGAATTTCTGTATTTTTTCTGAGATAAATAAATATATTAGATCGATCACTAGTCCTACTTTACATTAGTTCAAAGTTACTTTTATTTTAAATGCTAAACTTTTGAGATATTTTGAGTGCAAACATGGAAAATTAGTTTCGGCAAGCTTGCCAAAACTCTGACACCATAGACTTCTGCAGGAACAGGTTCTGTTAAATTGACTCAGTATTGCCTTCTATGCAGAAACAAATGCTTAACAAGTGCATCAGTATCTAAGTTACATATGTCAAATCAAATCTAGATAATTGGTTTGGTTTTGAAAATTTGATATTTCATCGGACTATGCAGCTTTAAGCAGCCTCCCATGCAGCCTCCCCCCCCAACTCTTACAGCACATTAGTGCCCTTTGGCTCCACCCGCATGCCTTTCCAGGGCCAATAATTTGAAGCCCATTTAAGGCCGGCTTTACCGTTGCTTGGTTGGTTCTTGGAGTTTTACATCCTGGCATCATATAAGGTCATATGAGGACGGGTACTGCCTTTGGACAGTGCGCACTCATGGCGACTTTATAGTGCTGCCCAACTGAGAAATCAGGCTGGCAGCATCATGACCCGATATCCCACTCAATCACATTGAGCTAACCAGTCCTTGCCCTATCCTGTTAATGTCGAGCGCCAGCCAGGCTACATAGCGACAAGTACCAATTTTGTAAGTCATTAATTTGACTCGACCGGGAACCGACCTTCCCTAAGGGAAGCCTGCGCTCTCTCGATTCTGCCACCGCGTCCAGTGACTGGCTTTGCTTTACTTTAATATTGTGTTTGCTCGCCATGTTCTAGTACAATGTGCCACTCGGATTGAAAGTCGGCTTGCGCTAAGAACTCAGCCCGGCTCTAAAATATTCACAGCTTCAATGATGGATGGCGACATTTGTTATTCTCTCTGTAGGTAATTTATGTTCATCTCTCAATGTTTTCACATTAAAGGTGATTTGCCGACTGTACTTCCTCTGCTCGACTTATTGCATTGCCACATCTTTGGAAATCGGTTTCTGGCTTTATAAATCATATTTTATACTCTGATTCATGTAGCGGTGAGGCAGCATGGGACATGCGCGTCGGACGGGATGGCCGCTTCGATGAGACAGCTCGCTGACTGTCTGAGCGTGGGTTCGAATCCAGGCTGAGTCAAGTTAATTATTTAAAGCTGAATAGTTCGATGGTTTTGAGTTTCTATCATTTTGTTAGATAAATATATTAGGTTGATTGTTATAATCTATATTAGATTAGCTTGAAGTAACTGATATAAAATGGCTAATTTTTGGAGATATTTGAAATGTAAACATGCAAAATTAATTTTGGCGTGCTTGCCAAAACTCTGACCCCATAGACTTCAGCAATAAGAGATTCTAATAAATTGACTTAGTACGCTCTTTTGTGCAGCGAGAAATACCTAATAAGTTCATCAGTATCTAAGTTGGATATGTAGGTTCAAATCTAGGTCATTATTTTGCTTTTGAAAATGTGATGCTTTTATCGGACTATGCAGCTTTAAACGAATTGGTGATTTTCGCCATATTGGCTTTACCTAAGTTTTGTTGCGGCCCTGTCTTGATAATATGCCTGTCATGGGGGTGAAGCAAATAGGAAATGGTTTTCCTCAAGGAGGTTTCGAGCCCACACGTCTTGCCTGCCTACAATACCACATATTCGAGCTGTAGACTTTACATACTGGTGACCACAACAGGTGGTAAATCTATGAGTTGGAGGAAGGATTCAGCTTTACTTTATGGAGACCTAGTCTTTACACTCCAATAAACAAGTATTGTCCAATTAAATAAATCCATAAGGCCACTACTACACAGTGGCGAAGACATGAATGCGCTTACCCTTTATAAACAGAATAAATAAACAAACAATCACCCACAAAAAAAAATTGTTCAGATTAAAACTCATCTGAGATAGCTCATGACCTCTGACTCCCAAAGTGTAGCACATTTCGCACTGAAACGGGAACACTCTTTGAAACAGGTCTTGTCGGGCACAGAGAACATGAAACTAAGATTGGTAAGAAGAACTCCACTGTAGTTCTGTTCTGTCTCAGTTTGTCTGCGCACAGGCGGCTTGCTCGTGTGTGTATTGACTGGCAAATGGCTGACACGATCCCAAAGTCATGTACAGAAGTGACATATTGTGTGAATGAGTGAAATGTAAACCATGTTTACACAAAATATATTGATTGTTTGTTTGTATTTTGGGTTCATAGAAATATTACAGGTCATGTCAGGATGGAACGGTTATCGACTTATCAACTTGTGACAGTGAGCTGATGATAAATAAATAAATAAATAGATAAAACATTTATATAGCGCCCGATCCAGCAAGCTGTTCTCAGGTGCTTTACATAAACAAATATACAGGAAAATAAATTTCACCTAGTTAAAAGCAGATTTAAACAAATGTGTCTTAGACCTTTTTTTAAAAGCACCAACAGATTTACAATCTGTGATATATCCTGGCAGAGCATTCCACAGTCTCGGGGCAGAAATACTAAAAGCCCGATCCCCAAAGCCTTAGAGTCTGCTCCAAGGAACTGCTAACTGGCTGGAGACTGTGGAGCGCAGTGTTCAAACATTTGTTCTCTCCTGGAACATATCTCTCATACATTCTGGAGTCTGATCATGCAAGGCACGATATACAAGAAGCAGCACCTTGAAATCAATTCTCTTCTCCAGAGGGAGCCAGTGTAATGATTTCAGCACTAGAGTGATGTGATCAAATTTCTTTGTACCCATCAACAACCTGGCAGCTGCATTCTGTATACGTTGCAGTTTTGAGATACTCAACAGCGGCAGACCATATAAGAGAGCATTACAATAATCCAGGCATGAACCAATGAAAGCATGAGTAACCTTCTCTAACGTGTCAGGGCATCCTTGATGGATCTGAGATGTCTCAGTTGCATAAATGATGCCCTACACACCGTCTTGATGTGATTAGATATATCAAGAGTGTTGTCAAAGATCACACCAAGGTTACGGGCTGACTCACTAGCTTGAACACTAGCATCACCAATTTTGCAATGATGATGATGATGATGACTTCATAGTGCTGCCCCACTTGGAATTCAGGCCACCAGCAGCATGACCTGATATCCCACTCAGTCACATTATCCTGACACTGAGCGGACCAGTCCTTGCCATATCCTAATAATGCCGATTGCCTGGCTAGGAAGTGACAAGTATTAATTGTTAAGTCTTTTGACTCGACCAGGGTTCGAACCCGCGGGTTCGAATCCCATGATCTATTAAAACGAACGCTCAACTCATTCGGCCATCACGTCTGGTTCCAAAGTTATGTTGGGAAGTGACATATTGATTGAATGAGCAAAGTGTAAACCATGATTACACAAAATATATTGATTGCGTTTTCGGTCATCAAAATATTTAAGGTCATGTCAGGATGGGACGGTTATCGACTTGTTACAGCGCACACTGAATATGTCTTTATAGCGCTGCCTCATTAGGAGACCAGGCCACCGGCACCATGACCCCCATATCCCACTCAGTCACATTATACTGATTTTGAGAAAGAAAGTTCTTGCCCTATCCTATTACTGCTGATCGACAAGCAAGGTAGTAATGGGTATGAAATTTGTAAGTCATTGGTTCTGCTTAGTCAGCGTTTCAAACATACACACTTCCAAAGTTTGTTTTATTCAATTATGCCTATAGGGCACATTGCTTTTTATCATCAGCTATTAGACGTCAAACATTTGGTCATTCTGACACATTTCTTTAGAGGTAGCCCACTGCTGCCACATAGGCTACTTTTTCCGATAAACAACAAGTGACCCCCGCCTGCCGGTGGCTCCCCCGTCATGCAACCCCCAGTACCATACATCACAACAAGGGTCTTTTATATGCACTATGCCACAGCCTTTAATGAACCAGTTGTGGACCACTGGTTGGAACAGAAAATATCCCAAACTGCAAATGTGTCCACTGAGCAGGATCGATCAGATGACGCACACCTACACAGGTGGACACTCTACCGTCTGAGCTACGTCCCGCTCTTCTACAAACTCCCAAATGGGAAGCCAGTCAGCGCTTTTACCAATTTGGCCACCCCATCCACTCCTCGTTCTAATAATGTTCTTAGATTAACAATTATTTGACACTAACATAGTATGTCTTTATGTACACAAATATGTAGATATGTATATAAGGCGTATAAGGAATTATGCGAGTATAGGTAGGCGGAAAATACATTATTCTCATGCTTGCTATATGCTAACCGAAGTATTACGAAATGGTCTATAGATCCACTGGCACTATGCCACTTGCTCTGAGCCGGTTCCGGCGGTGCTTCGGTCCTGCGTGGCCTATATATACGCCGTTGGACGGCCTCCCCCGCCCCACTCGCTTGTTTTTCAATTTTATGTTATTACCGGTTTCGGGTATTCCGATATATGTATAAAAAGTTGCCAATCCATTTACCCCCTCTTGTCTCTTGATTATTTGTAGCTACCCCTATATATGTATATATGTGTATATATGTGTATACATGTGTATACATGTCTATATATCTGAATATATCTGTATATATCTGTGTATATCTGTATGTATATGTACACATGTGTGTATGTGATATATAACATACTAGTATGCAAGTATAAAGATACGGAAGCGAATATTACTTGCAGCTTTAGACATCTTCTAATTTACAATTTCCATACATTATCCCACAAACATAAACTATTCTGTTAACAATATAAATTACTGGAACAGTGTAAGGATTAATTGTCACTGCCCCCTGTGATGTGATTATTTTGCCACTGCCCATTATAAACAAAATAATCCATAACAAAAAAAAGCAAGAGCCCTGGAGCTAATATACAAATAATCTACAGACTGATCTTTACGGACTGCTTATTATGATGATTATTGTTATACTCCTGAAGATGCAACGCTGTACCGGTGGCACCATCTCGGCCCGCCTCTCCTCAACCGGATGTTGACCAGTATCAATCACACCGGAGGATATATATTTCCGGTGCGTGAGCGACAGTATTCGCGCCACTGGTCGAGTTAGGGGTGGCGGGGCCACCTGGGCCCATATGTATGAGCCCGGGTTAGCGGTCATAGCCCTCCGTCGTGCGGATTTCCCGGTTTAGCGGCGAAAACTGCATATGTATGTGTCAGGGATAAACTAACTCGGCGAGCGTAAAGTCGCCTGCACTAACCCCCTGCGAAAGGAGGGTTAAAGGTGGGGTTAGGCGCCGATTATGGCGAAATCTATTGAATGCGATCATATTTAACAGAATTACATATGCAATAAGTGAAATTTGATCAATTTAACCATAAATTCGAACCGTTATTAAGGCTACCGCCGCATTGGCGGCGATATTAATAGTGTCGAATCGACGAATGTAAAGTAAACAAATCGCCGCCTCCGCAGCGACGTCGATATCCATACTGCCATACATCACCACCGCCACTGCCGCCACCGAATCGGCGGCAATATATTAGGCCCAAATCTACTCAATGCTATCATATTTAACAGAATTACATACTCAAATCATGAAATTTCATTAAATTAACCCTAAATTCGAAGCAATATTAACGTAGCACCTACATCGGCGCCGTTATTCATATTGTCCAATCGACGAATGTAAAGTAAACAAATCGCCGCCGCCGCCGAATCGGCGGCTATATATTAGGCCCAAATCTATTCAATGCGATCATATTTAACAAAGTTACCTAGCCAAATAGTGAAATTTTATCAATTTAACCCGTAATTCGAACCATTATTAAGGCTGCCGCTGGATTGGCGGAGATATTAATAGTGTCGAATCGACGAATGTAAATACCCACACAGGGGTTCCCCAAATCTATAAATAACTGAAACGTTAGCTAACTCGGGCACCTTTTGGTCACATACATCCCCCGTGACACATTTAGAACCCCGGGGTTAGATAACCCGGGACCCGCCTTTAACCCCGGTGCGGTTAAAAAGTGACACATACATATGGGCCCTGGTCCAACTGTGAAAAGTGGTCACCCATAAAGTAGTACACAACATATGGGTGATCATCATATAGGGAGCATTCCCTTTCATGCCTTCATTCTCGCATAAGTCTTATATATACATACATATATGAGATGTATAGCATTCACCATGCAGATCGTCCAGGAACAGGAAGAAATGCAAAACCATACCTACAAACACATTATGTTTAATTCCATTCCTTGACGCCTTGACAAGTTGACAGCCCCCCCAAAAAAAACCAAAAAATCGCTACAAAAACAACAAAACCCAGTCAACCACAGGAGCCAACCCACGATGCCCATCTATGTCTAATGTCCTTATCAGGACGCCATCTCTGACTGATAAATTGGCTATGCCACGAGGTAGATGTTATCTCCAAGTAACGTACACCGCTGCACTCTCCCACTGACGGCTTGAGAGCAGTGTGACAGCTCCCTAAAACTGCCTATTTAATTTAGCATACCACCATTAGGCCAAATAATTAAAACAAATTGCTGATCGTCCCCGCCCGTTCCAGAAAAATGGCCGCCCCTGAATTATTTTCATTTTTGTTTTTAAGTTGTAAAAATGCGTCGCACTAGCACTAGTAGCAACAATTCAACTTTTGCATCAATTTTGGAGTCATTAGTTTGATTCGGCCAGGGTTCGAACCTAGGAGTTCGAATCCCATTACCTACCAGAATAGGAGGCGGGCGCTCAAGTCATTCGGCCATTGCATCTGGTTAGGTAAATACGCTTACATAAAAACCGCCCATCCTACCCTAATTTCTTATTAATTTCAAAAGGACGATCACCAATTTGTTTATATTTGCCATCACCACTCCGGGTGGGCTGGCCGAGTCGGATTAGAAGGCCTGCTTTCCATGTGTCAATCGAGGGTCTTGATCGCCAAGTCAAACCAAACACTGACATACCATTGACACTTGTCGGTACTTGGGCTGGGGGCCCCGTGTTAAGCTACGATTCCATTTACGTGGTATGCGATATGTGAATGCGAATGCGAATGAGACAAAAATTGGAAAAGCATGTTCATGCACGATGGTGCTTCCATACTTCTGATTGTGAATACAAATGCGAATGCGTGGATGGCAAAGTGGATTGCTCAATGGACCGATCGGTGCGAACGCAAAGGCGAAGGCGGAGGCAGAGGTGGAGGTAGAGGTGCGGCGTAGTTGAAGAGGGAGCGGGCTGCCTGATGGTAGAACAGTACGAGTACACTGTCCGAGGCGCCCCAGGACAAGCCGGAGATCCTCTTCATGAGGAGGAGTCTGTTGGTCATTCTGGTGGCCAGGTGGCGGTAGAGGGCTCTCATGTTCAGGTCTCGGCCTAGATGGATACCTAGGTAGTCGACGGTGGAGACCCATTCGATAGGGGATCCATCTAGGTAGAGGGGGTGAAGTGGTTGACCTCTGAACATTTGCATGATCTTGGTCTTGGTGGGGGAGATTTTTAGTCCAAGGTCCCGGCAGGTGTTTCCAACCAGGTGGAGCACCTGCTCAGTGAGATCCTGTGTGTTGATCGCATGGGAGCAGGTGATGGCGATGTCATCTGCATAGCAGACTATGGTTGTGTCTGTGATCTCCCAGGTGGCTAGGTCTTGTCTAAGCCTCCTCCCAAGAGATTCCATCACTGCATTGAAGAGGAGGGGGCTGAGCACTGCACACTGGGGGACGCCATTTTTTAGTTGGAAGTAGGGAGAAGAGGTGCCTTGGACATGTACCCTGGCTCGCCTAATCTGGAGGTAATTTTGGATGTACGCAAGAGGCCGGCCGGCGATGCCAAAATCAGCCATTGATCTCAGTACTACATTGTGGTCGATAAGCTTAAAGGCTTTTTCGAGGTCAAGGAAAATGGTTGCTGTCTCGTGTCCATTACCGAGGCCATAGGAAATGCTCTCAATGAGGGTGGCGACGGTGTGCTGGGTGCCTCGTCCTCCTCGGTAGCCGATGACCTCCTCTGGTAGGCCAGTGGTGGGGTCTTCTGTGACCATCTAGAGATGGGCGAGGATGATTCTTTCGCTAACCTTCCCGAGGGATTGGAGGAGGGAGATGGGTCTGACTTTGCCCTGGGTTTTCTTGGGGATGGGGATGATATCAGCATCCTTCCAAGATTGGGGTATGTCCGCATTGTAGAAGATATTGTCGAGGAGGGGGAGGAGAGTTTCCCTGTTAGTGGGAGATAACTTTGTTCACGCAGTGTTAGGGACTCCCTTGGCTCCTGGGGTTGTCTTCTTTGTGGTGGTGCCTAGGGCGCGGTCAAGCCCAGACCTGGTCAAGTGGGTGTCAAGATTATGGGTGGATGTTGTGGCTATTGATATGTCTATGAGGTCGGCTCTCCAGGTGGAGTTCCTGGTGAGCACTTGTTGGTGGGCATAAGGGAGGTTGATTGCAGGGTCTGTTCTGTCCATGTACTTTTTGTTGTGTTCTGCTGCAACTTGGCCAGGGTGTGGGTAGAGTGGGGGGTTGGTCAGTCTCCCCTGGATGCTGTTCAGTTTGCACCAGAGTTGTCTGGAGGTGGTGTGAGAGTTTATTTTGGTACACCAGAGTTTCAACTTCCTGTCCAATTCGGAAGCTCAACATCTTTGGCCCAACTGGTGCCTACTTTAATGAGATTCTCAGTGCCTCGGTTGGGGTTTGTGCATAGGTTGTAGAGGAGTTTGTTGCAGAATCTTTTTGCTCTCCTCATTGCATTGGAGGTGCTGCAACCAGTGTGGTTAAAGGAGATGGTTTCCTTTATTGTGTCTGTCATTGCTTGGTAAGTGAGTGTTGTGAACTCATCACATGTGGTCGGTGGGTTCAGATCTATTAAGTTTGTTAGATGAAGGTTGAAGGTTGCCCAGTCTGCCTGGTTTAGGTTGAATCTGGGTGATGGTGAGGGGTGGGTGACTTTGGGTGCTTGGTGTGGAGGAGAGCTGCGTGGTGGTCTGAGATAGTGTTGTGAGCACTCTGCCTCGTCCCCCTCCCCCACTCCTCCCCTATTCTACCCCTATCTCACCCCACCCCACCCCACCCCACCCCACCCCACCCCACTCCACTCCACTCCACTCCACTCCACCCCACTCCACTCCACTCCACTCCACTCCACCCCACTCCACTCCACTCCACTCCACTCCATTCCACTCCCCTCCCCTCCACTCCACTCCACTCCACTCCACCCACCCCACTCCACTCCACTCCACTCCATTCCACTCCCCTCCACTCCACTCCACTCCACTCCACTCCACTCCACCCCACTCCACTCCACTCCACTCCACTCCATTCCACTCCCCTCCACTCCACCCCACTCCACTCCACTCCACTCCATTCCACTCCCCTCCACTCCACTCCACTCCACCCCACTCCACTCCACCCCACTCCACTCCACTCCACTCCACTCCATTCCACTCCGCTCCACTCCACCCCACTCCACTCCACTCCACTCCACCCCACTCCACTCCACTCCACTCCACTCCACTCCATTCCACTCCCCTCCACTCCACTCCCCTCCACTCCACTCCACTCCACTCCACTCCACTCCACTCCACTCCACTCCACTCCACTCCACTCCACTCCACCCAACCCTACCCCACCCGCGCCCCCACTCCCACTCCCACTCCCAATACAACCTCCCCACCCACCCCCGCCCACCCCCACACCCCCACCCACAAATTACCTCAGGCATGTGATACTGCCATCCGATACACCATTTACATGTCAGGCTCCCGGGACTCCTCCCGCAACCCCACACCCACCCACACCCACACCCACACATCCCCATATCTACGCAGCCCCACAGCTGCACATCCCTAAAGCTACCCATCCCCACAGGCACCCACCCACACACCCACCATCACTCACCCACACCCACTCATCCACACACTTACCCACACACCATCACCCACCAACACCCCCCACCCACCAACACCCTCCACACACCAACACCCCCCCCCCACACCCCAAACACACACCCGCTGGTACCCACAGTTCACCAATTAGTCTCCTCAAACCACACACCCACTGCTACCCACAGTTCACCAGTCAGTCTCCTCAAACCACACACCCACTGCTACCCACAGTTCACCAGTCTGTCTCCTCAATCCACACACCCGCTGCTACCCACAGTTCACCAGTCAGTCTCCTCAATCCACACACCCGCTGCTACCCACAGTTCACCAGCCAGTCTCCTCAAACCACACACCTGCTGCTACCCACAGTTCACCAGCCAGTCTCCTCAAACCACACACCCGCTGCTACCCACAGTTCACCAGCCAGTCTCCTCAAACCACACACCCACTGGTACCCACAGTTCACCAGCCAGTCTCCTCTAACCACACACCCGCTGGTACCCACAGTTCACCAGCCAGTCTCCTCTAACCACACACCCGCTGGTTCCCACAGTTCACCAGTCAGTCTCCTCTAACCACACAACCGCTGGTCCCCACAGTTCTCCAGCCAGTCTCCACTAACCACACACCCGCTGGTTCCCACAGTTCACCAGCCAGTCTCCTCTAACCACAGACCCGCTGGTACCCACAGTTCACCAGCCAGTCTCCTCTAACCACACACCGGCTGCTATGCACAGTTCACCAGCCAGTCTCCTCTAACCACACACCCGCTGCTACCCACAGTTCACCAGCCAGTCTCCTCAAACCACACATCCGCTGGTCCCCACAGTTCAGCAGCCAGTCTCCTCAAACCGAAACGGAAGAAACCAAGCCGGACCCATCCATCACACATTTATACGATTAGGGTGAGTAATGTAGACGGAACAGTGAGTGAACTGTGCAATGACTGCTCCCACCACAACAGCAGCAGCAACCACAACACAACAGCCTCCACAAATAAATCACCCACCCACCAACCCACACTCTCACAGCCACACACACACCTCTAGACACATTATTCACTTTGCACCTTGTCCCTGGTTATCCCCGGTAATACCCAATTTGATAGATCATGGGATTCGAACCACAGAGCAATCGTATGTCAGCACACACATCTCTACAATGGCTCTGGTAGCCCGGCTGCCGCTACCAGAGCAGACTCATGTCGAGTTAAACCAATGACTTAAAAATTGATACTTGTCGCTTCCTAGCCGGGCATGTGGCATTATTAGGATAGGGCAAGGACTGGTTGGCTCAGTGTCAGGATAATGTGACTGAGTGGGAAATCACAGGTCATGGTGTTGGTGACCTGGTCTCCCAGTTGGGCAACACTATAAAGTTGCCATGAGTGCACATTGTCACACGTCGGTACCCATCCTGATATGACCTTAGATGTTGCCGGGATGTAGAACTCCAACAACCAACCCTGGTTATCTCTCTGCTATCCAGTGATCTTAACCCCCTCAATCTCCCATTATTTTATTATTATTTCATTCGTTGATTAGGTCAGGGAAAATTCGATCTCAAACACTTGAATTTATTCCTCCTCATTACACTGTTCCTTTCCTACTCTAGGAATGCTGAGTACCACGCTCTATATCGGTAAATATACATTTTTTAAACGCTTTTCTGAGGTTGCTGATGTTTACTGGGCCAGGATTTGGTTGGTTGTTTTTTGGAGTTTTAGGTTCTGACAACTTCCAAGGCCATATCAGGAACGGTACCGACTTCTGACAGTGCGCACTCATAGGCATGATCAAAAAGACTTCCCTAAACCGTCCAGCTCCCTAAATGTACCATTTAAGTCGGTCCCATGGTGGGTCCATTTAGAGAGGTTTCACTGTATAGCATTTAGCGAGTTATATGTTGATAACAAGTGCCGGTGAATGAGTTAGTAAACCGAGCAACCACGTGACCTTCCCCTAAAGACCAAACTTCAGCGAACTGATAATCTTAATGAGGCGCCGGCAATATGCGACCATCAAGATGGCGGCGATAATGTAACTCATCAGGTCGCCGCCAGGGGACACAGGTCTCGCCAGGGCCGTCGTCCGGGGGTCACAGTGTGTTGCCGCTGCGGGCTGTTGCTATAGTTACAGCTATGGCTACCCGCTAGATGTCGTCTGCGTGTTGAGTGTTTGTTCTTGGGGAGTTTTCAGTCGCATTGGTGCTGTAAGGGCACCGCTGAAAGCGGTCCCATGTCGTTAAGAGTTGGCTTCTGATGGGTAGACCAGACGGAATGGCCGAATGAGTTAGAGCGTCCGTCTCCCGTGTTGGTAGACCATGGGATCGTGGGTTCGAACCCTGGTCGAGTCAAACCAATGATTTAAAAATTGATACTTGTCACATCCTAGCCAGGTGCTCAGCATTATTAGGATAGGGCAAGGACTGGTTGGCTCAGTGTCAGGATAATGTGACTGAGTGGGTCATGGTGCTGGCAGCCTGGTCTCCCAGTGGGGCAGCACTATAAAGTCGCCATGAGTGTGCACTGTGACAAGTCGGTACCCATCCTGATATGACCTTAGATGTTGCTAGGACGTAAAACAAGAAAAAACAAACAAACAAAATCCGATGGGTAGTGGTCAGAGAAATTGTGGGGGGGGGTGGTAATAAGGAAAAAGGGAGTCCAACCACAGTCCTCTGAGAGGGCCGGGGGAGGCTGGGTTGTTGGTGTAGTTTTACGCCCCAGTAAGACCCTAGGCCATACCAGGACGTGCACTGATGTGTTATTTCGGACCAGGGTGTACCAAAGCCAGCTTATTGAATAAGGGTTCCGTACTTATTCTTTCTGTGTGGCGCATTCCCAGAGTTTGGTGGTGGTTTGAGAAGTGGCAGTGGTCAGTTTGGTGAGGGAGGGAGGGAGGGATGGCTGTCTCCATATCTGCTCGATTGGCACAAGCTAGAGCGGCACAGTCGGCCTGGTCATTACCATAGAGTCCTATATGGGAGGGAACCCATAGCAGGACTGTGTTGAGGTGTGCCTGATGTTTGGTCGAGATTATACTCTGGATCACGTCGGCAAGGGGGTGTCGGGCATTTGGGCGGGCGATCTCTTTGATTGCATTCAGAGAGTTGGTAATGATGATGGACTTGAGTTGTGGAGGTCTTCGAGGGCCAAGTGAATGGCGGCGAGCTCGGTATCGAGAGTGGAAGCAAAGTCTGACACCATGGTGGTGTTCTTTGTGTTGGAGAAGGGGATGAAGATTCCGGCTCCGGCTCCGGCTCTACCTGATGTTGGGTTAAGGGAGCCATCAGTGTAGACCATCTTAGTGATGGGAAAGACCACCTTCGCCTGAGTTATGGCCTCAAGAGCCAGGGAGTGGAGTTCTGGGGTGGTGTAAACTGCCTTGGCAGCAACTAGGTTGGTGGTTCAGGTTTCCACTGGAATGGAAAACCATGGTGGCTTGTGAGGGCTCAGGGCAGAGACTGCAATGTGGAGTATGTGGGAGTCCTTGAGGGTGGTGATGGGGACCATGAAGCAGTAGGAGATCTGAGGGTGACCGCGGGTCCCATCTCGGAGGTAGGCCGGGGCTCTGCGGATTGTTGATGAAAGCCTGAGGAGAGGGTTCTTGTGAGGTGGTCGGTGAGAAGTTGTTTGCCTCGGAGGTGGAGGGGAGGGAGGCTGGATTCAAGGAGGAAGATCTCAATCCTGGTGGTGCTGGGAACACAGAGGACAAGCCTGGCAGCCCAGTGTTGGATGTTCTCAAGTTTCTGGAACTCATTCAGGAAGATCTTGTTCTTGGGTAGTTAAGTTCGGGGGTTGTCAAGCCCGAGGGCTGTGAGAGCGAGTGTAGGTGTGGCATAGTCGAAGAGGGAGCGGTCCACCTGGCAGTAGAACAGTGCGAGTACACCATCCGGGGTGCCCCAGGAGAAGCCAGAGATCCTCTTCATGAGGAGGAGTCTGTTGGTCATTCTGATCCCGGGTGGCGGTAGAGGGTTCTGATGTTAAGGTCTCGGTCTAGACATATCCATCTAGGTAGAAGGGGTGAAGTGGTTGACGTCTGAACATGTGCATGATCTTGGTCTTGGTGGGGGAGATTTTTAGTCCAAGGTCCCGGCAGGTGTTTCCTACCAGGTGGAGCACCTGCTCAGCCAGATCCTGTGTGTTGATCACATGGGAGCAGCTGATGGCGATGTCATCTGCATAGCAGACTATTGTTGTGTCTCTGATATCGTGCCTTGGACACTTACACTGGCTCACCTGTTCTGGAGGTAATTTCGGACGTAGGCAAGAGGCCAGCCGGCGATGCCAAGATCAGCCATGGATGTCAGTACCACGTTGTGGTTGATAAGCTCGACAGCTTTTTCGAGGTCAAGGAAGATGGTTGATGTGCCTTGTCCATTACCAGGCCATAGGAAATACTCTCGATGAGGGTGGCGACGTCATGCTGGGTGCCTCGTTCTCCTCGGTAGCTGATGTCCTACTCTGGTAGGGCAGTGGGGGGGTCTTCTGTGACTAACTGGAGACGGGCGAGGACGATTCTTTCACTAACATTCCCGAGGGATTGGAGAAGGGAGATGGGTCTGACTTCGCCTAGGGTTTTCTTTGGGAAGGGGATGATATCAGCATCCTTCCGGTTTGAGTTTGTTTCGTCCATTGGCTATCTGTTCATGTCCGTTTGATGTCCGTTTGATGTCCGTTTGATGTCCGTTTGATGTCCGTTTGATGTCCGTTTGATGTCCGTTTGATGTCCATTTCATGTCTGTTCTTAGACCCGATATCGCAACACTGTGACGCATTTTAATACATTTTGATACTTATCACGCCCGAATGCCACCAGACTAGACAATTCTGTCCGTTGCTCAATCCGGCATAGTGTGACAGGCACTTTATGCATTGGCTGCCACACAGGGAGTACTTGGTTAGTAGTGTACTCCTTAGAAACCACTAGCGGATGTGCACCATCCACCACCTGGGCTCAATTCCCGTTTGAGTCAAGCCAATGACTTACAGAATTAATACTTGTCGCTTCCTACCTTGGCACTCAGCATTAATAGGATAGGGCCAGGACTGGTTAGGTCAGTGTCAGGATAATGTGACCGAATGGGATATTGGGTCATGGTGCTGGCAGCATGATTTCCCAGTAGGACAGCACTATAAAGTCACTATGAGTGTGCCTTGTCACAACTCGGTACCCATTCTGATATGACGTTAGATGTTGCCAGGACATAAAATTCCACCGACCGACCAACCGACCACTAGGGGATGTCGACTGGAGGTGTACTCGGTTTGGGTCTCCACCTGTGACTTCCACTGAGAAACCCTCACTCTCCTAGCACACCAGTGGAAGCTGTGTATTTGTTGTTATTGTTGTTGAAGATTTATACTGCCTATCATGGATAAGCCTGAATAGGCTTATTTTCACCATTAGACAGTTTGTCGATAGAAAGCCCGAGCCTACACTTTTACCGACCCAAGGGATTTTTAACCTCCCACACCATATAGACATGGTATGAGAGCAACTGGCCTTTGATGACGCTGTAAGTTATACACAGTGGTGGAAATCGAAATTGGCAGAGGTGGGGGCACATGGAATCGAACCATTGTGTATTAATGACAAGCATTTGTCTATGCTCTGTTAGTTATAGTATGAGAATGCGAGGAGAGGATAATGAAGACCAGTTGAGTACTCTCATTCTCCCAGCATTATTGTAAAGACTGTTGTGCTGTTGACCCATTTGCCTATTGGATACTGAGATCACGAGACATGGACGCAGGTCCTCTCAGTAGCCAATGATGTGTTGGGCATGGGTGGTTATGTAAATTAGAAATTACTCTGTACTAGTCAGGATCTTACAATAGACAGGGAACTCAGCTATTTATTCTTAGACGCGAAAGTGTTTTTAACTGTTTAACTTTGTTTAATGGGTTATTGGTGAAATACCGGATCATACTTTTATCGTCGATGAGGAATTAACAACATTTGCGTGCTATTTGTATGCACATCCACGGATTTAACCAATCGAAAATGTGAAAATATTAAAATTGGCAAAGCAAACTCTTTATACAGTGCCTACACTGAATATACTTCATCCTGCTGGTATAGAGGGGCTACTTATCTATAGTATGTGGTGTTCTCTGTGGCGGAGTAGTTAGAGTGTCTGACTTTTTTCTATGCTAGACTCCTAATCTGAAGGTTGGTGGTTCGATTCTCGATGCCCCCCCACCTCTGCCAATTTGGATTTCCACCGCTGTGTAGAACTTACAGCGTCATCAAAGGCCAGTTGCTCTCATACCATGTCTATGTGGTGTGGGAGGTTAAAAATCCCTTGGGTCGGTCAAAGTGTAGGCTGGGGCTTTCTATCGACAAACTGTCTAATGGTGAAAACAAGTCTATTCAGGCTTATCCACGATAGGCAGTATAAATCTTCAAGAAAAAAAAAGTGTTAGTAGGTGTGCAGTGGCTGTGAATAACTATGCAATGCTGTGTCATGCTTCACTAGGCATATTATGTGGTTGGTGAGCAATTTCATAGAATTGTAATGTCGTTCTCAGATATTAACCATTTTGTTGTGTTCATTCGTGTTGTCGTGTTTGTGTGTGTGTGTGGGGGGGGGAGGTGATGAAAATAGGAAATATTGCGCATAGAGTGGGAATCGAACCCACATCGCTTGCATTACAGCACAGTGTGCTAACCATTACACCACCTAGGCTCCCTGATGTCACCATGCCTACCTGTCTATGCGGCTTCTTGCCTGAGTGGTCAGTGCAGACTACTACAGTGTGTCGTAGAAATAATGCAGTCGTGGTCTGGTTACCAGTTGTTGGAAGAGGGGTATGGAGAGGGAAGGGGACATTATTAGCGGTATCTTGGTTATGGCCCGCGTGGAAGCGTTGCGATTATCAATCTTCAATAGGATAAAATATTAATCTGATGGAATAGGCTTACCTGTCATACATAACAGCTGGAATATCAGTGCCTTGAAGCTGAAAAGAGAATTTTTCAGATGAATAAATAATTTAGCAACAAGATACAATAAATATATCTTGATTTGTATTGCATTGTTATATAAGCCGTATATTCCGAGGACATCAGGAAGACGACTCGAAACCTAGGGCAATGACCACGTGATGGGGCACTTTGAAAACAGGACTCAGATTTAACAGGTGTGGACTAAATACTGCTAAATACTGTAAACTGCTGAGTCATGTCAGGGATCTAATGGCAGGGCACAAACCGACCTATGTATATATATGTGTATATTTATATCTATGCATATCTATATATGTAAATATCTGTGTATATCTATATATATATATATAGATATGCATATATATAATATATATGTACATCTATATAAAGTATCTATATGTATATTCATGTCTATATATATCTTTATGTAGCTATTTATAGCTATATATTACTATGTAAATATATATAGCTATGTCAATTTAGATAGCTATATAGAGAGTATAATTTATTATGCGTATATAAAAGGGGCGGAGCTCTCGCATGATTATCTATAATATTATCACGATTATTCCTCTGTTATTTCTACTACTATTATTGTCCAATCGGTGACTTGCCCGCATTTGCCCCGGTCCTTGCCTACCCCAGCGCCACCACCGGGGTGTTCTTGGCACTACTTGCCCGGGCAGTCAGTCTCTCTCCTGCCTTTGAAATTCTTTTTTTTATATATATTTCTTTTTTACCGGTAGCCTATATTTTGCTGCCCTGACGCAAATAAAGTCTCCTACCCATCACCTCCTCTTGTCTCTCTCCTTGCCGTAGCCCAACTTTATATATGTATATATAACTATATATATGTAACTATATATGGCTATATAATGTTATTGTTGGTAAAACAGTTTATTCATCAGAATATACATTTGTTCATTGCTGAGGCACTGCTCTTGTGGCCGTTTACATTACATTGTAAATAGGTAGATCAGCAGGTTCTTAGATAGGGCATGTTAGTAGATTATGAAGAGGGTTAGTGTCTTAGTTGGTTAGTTATAATAAGTTTAGTGTTATGGGCTAAGATGGTCGGTCACTGCAAAACTTGTGCTGCTATTACGGTATAGATGAGGCAAGTAATTGAGTGAGGGGGGGGGGGGGACAAGGAGGGAGGGGGAGCAAGGCAGCGCATAGGATCCATGCTATGGTGTTCAAGAGCCTGGCCAGAGAGATGCATTCTGACCAGTGACTTAAAGCCTTGGTAGGAAGGTGCACTTCTAATTGCAGATGGTAGTTCGTTGCACATCTTGCTCCCTTTAAATATTGGTGCCTAATACCCCAGTCACACCACAGCTTGCGACCACTTTGCGACCACCTTAGACCAAAGAACCCACACTCACCCGTGATATCCTCGCTACCACAACAATGGTTACTGATGTCTGGGCGTCACTGGTGAGTGTGGGTTCTTTGGTCTAAGGTGGTCGCAAAGTGGTCGCAAGCTGTAGTGTGACTGGGGTATTAGCTAGTTTGTTTGTGCTTGGTCTAGGAACTATATATATATAACTACATTGTATATATATAGCTACATATATAGCTATATAGCCATCCACGCCCACCTGTCTATGTGGCTCATTGCCTGAGAGGTCTGTAGAGTCTACTAGAGTAGTTCTACCTCCAGTGCAACAAGTCATGTTTCAAGAATTTGATTATTTCATTAAAATGTAGCAAACATTAGTGTGGCAAAATTACATGTTAAAACCAAATGACCAGACATTTAATTTTAACGCTTTTTTTCCTCGATAGCAGACTCACAAAGTTGAGCTACCTTTTCCCCCATGGTTCGTCACAAATGCACTTAGTCACCTACCAGTGTTGCTGAAAATATACCTTGGTGGTACCACACTATTCACTACTTAGTGACGAGATGACGTCACAGGATGTTTACAGCGTCAACATCCACGTGACCACCGGACTCGGTGGCCGAATCGTTAGAGCGCCGGCCTCCCGTGCGGTAGATCGGGAGTTCAATTCCCGGTCGAGTCAAACCAATGACTTACAAAATGGATACTTGTCACTTCCTAGCCAGGCATGCGGATTATTAGGATGGGGCAAGGACTGGTTGGCTCGGTGTCAGGATAATGTGACTGAGTGAGATATCAGGTCATGGTGATGGCGGACCGGTCTGCCAGTGGGACAACACTATAAAGTCACCATGAGTGAGCGCTGTCACAAGTCAGTATCCATCCTGATATGACACTAGATGGTGCCAGGATGTAAAACTCCAACAACCAACCAGCCAATCCACGTGACAATGACTCCTGGAAACTGCCGCAACCACATGTCAACCAGTCGGCAAAATTATAACCAATGAACACACAGTTTATAAATAAATAAACTCGACCGATGTTAGCCCATAGAGCTTCAAGGTCAGGCCCACTGTGTGGCTAACATGAATGGTATCACAGGTATTACACAGTCAACCCTCCTTAGTTCGGCCTACTTTGTTCCCAGCATCCCATGCTATTACAGTCATCCCTGATTAGTTCAGCCTATTTGTTCCTAGCATCCAATGGTAATACAGTCAACCCTGATTAGTTCAGCCTACTTTGTTCCCAGTCTCCAATGTTAATACAGGCAACCCTGATTAGTTCGGCTTACTTTGTTCCTAGCATCCAATGCTAATACAGTCAACCCTGATCAGTTCGGTCTACTTTGTTCCTAGCATCCAATGCTAATACTGTCAACCCTGATTAGTTTGGCCTACTTTGTTCCCAGCATCCAAGGCTAATACAGTCAACCCCGACTAGTTTGGCCTACTTTGTTCCTAGCATCCAATGCTAATACTGTCAACCCTGATTAGTTCAGCCTACTTTGTTCCCAGCATCCAATGCCAATACACTCGACACTGGTTAGTTTGGCCTACTTTGTTTCCAGCATCCAATGCTAAATACAGTAAACTCTAGTTAGTTCGGTCTACTTTGTTTCCAGCATCCAATCCCAATAAAGTCAACCTCGGTTAGGTTACCCTACTTTATTTCCAGCAACCAATGCCCGATTGGCGCAATTTTCCGGACAAATAATTGTTCACGATATGGAAGGATCATACAACTTTAAGTAAAGGTTCGTAAAAGTATACATTTGTTTGAAAAATAAACAACCTAAAGTATAACTATTTCAATACGTACACAATATTCTATGTGTGCACACTGCCAATAGGAAAAACACTATCTATTTTAGGGTATTTGATCAGTTAGCAGAAAATAATATTTGTTACGGTAGGAACCGGCCTCAAACAAGCCGAGTGATGCCACAAGTATTGAAGTAACCATGCCGTCCTGCTATAGCTATATATGTTGCTCGGACGTAAAACCACATCAAACAAACAAGTAACCCCACTTCAATCATGGGACGACTAGTTATCTAGTTGACTGCATATGTCAAGTGGTCCAGCCTGCTCAAGCAGACCATGCCCGTATAGCATGTGTCGTGGGGGTTATGGAAATGGGAAATATTGCGCCTAGAGCGGGACTCGAACCCACATCTCTTTGCATTCCGGGCCAGTGTGCTAACCATTACACCACCTAGGCTCCCTGATATCAACACACTACCCACACCTACCTATCTATGTGGTTAAATGCCTGAGAGGTCAGTGCAGACCACTACACTCGTTCTCCTGGAATTGTAAGTCTTGTAATGCTTCCAATTATATACATACAGGCAATACACTAACACATACACAGGGTAGGTTCAACAACTATACAGCTCATAGCTTGTTCAGGATCATCGTAATGGCAACCAGTGTCATGGTGGTGATGGTAATGGGAAATATTGCACCTAGAGCGGGACTTGAACCCACATCTCTTTGCATTCTGGGCCAGTGTGCTAACCATTACACCACATAGGCTCCCTGATATCACGACACTACCCATGCCTACCTATCTATGTGGTTACTTTCCTGAGAGGTCAGTGCAGACCACTACACATGCATACACCGCCACATTGAACTCTAAAAAACACTGACCAGATGGGATTACTGAATCGGTAAGAGCACTGGCTGGCTTCCGGTCCGGGAGGTCATAGGTTAGAAGTTATACCCCTGTCACACTACGACGTAACGAGCCAACATAAGCCTGACGTGCTCATCTTTCGTCATTACGTTGATGTCCGTTTGGTTATGTTATGATGATGTCAGAATGACGTTAGACTGACATAGAGCTACGTCATGTTGCGTCGTGTTACGTCGGCGCGTGTCAAGGTTTTGAACCTGTTCAAAACTTTTGACGTAATGCGAACGTAAGGGTTTACGTTCGCCGAATGTTCTGTACACGTTCAGTGAACAGCAATGACGTTAAACGGACGTTAGTCAAACGCTGCTCACTACGTTCCACTACGTTGACCCACATTAAAGCCGGTGGAAACGTCCATGCGGCATAATGGGAACGTCAGGAGAATGTCAGGAGAACATATGCCGAATGTACGTCCAACGTACGTTCAGCGTTTCGCCAACGTTTAATGACGTAAGTAACGTAAGGTAACGTAAAGCAACGTAGTTCAGGCGATGGAATAACGTTAATAACGTTCCGTGAGCGTCATTACGGTGTCCTCTCTCATTGAATGATGCTATCACTACGCTTTACCGACATTACGCTCTCGTCAACTACGCTGCATCCACATTCAACTTGTGCCGAAATTTGCATACTACGCTGAGAAGTTCGATGTTTTTCACGTTCTCCCTATGCTGACGTCGTTATGTCATAGTGTGACAGGGCCTTTAGAACGCTGACCGAGTCAGACCGATGACTTGCAAAAATTGATACTTGTCGCCACCTAGCCTGGCGCTTGGCCTTCATTGGGTAGATCTAGGACTGGTTAGCTCACCATCAGTGTAATGTGACCTAGTGGGATATTGGGTCATGCTGCAGATGTCCCAGCATGCCAGTGGGGCAGTGCTGATAAAGTTGCCATGCATGTGCACTGTCACAAGTCAGTAGTTGTCCTGATATGACCTTTGATGTTGCTATGACAGACGACAGGTGAAAAAGCTGCATGCCTTCATGATGCGACATCTGCGTTCAATCATGAGGCTAACCTGGAAGGACCAGTTGACAAATAAGGAAATACTCGAAAGGACGGGGCTGCCCTCTATGGAAGATCTTCTGATCAAAAAGAATCTCTGGTGGACTGGACACCTCATGAGGATGTCATCAGACAGGCTACCAAAGCAGATCCTCTATTCGCAACTGTCTTCTGGTTACAGAAAGAGAGGGCGCCCTCGTCTCCGGTTCAAGGATACCATCAAGAGAAACCTGAAGCTGAGAGACATTAAGACCGACTCATGGACGCAACTCTCACAGCAGAGAGCTAAATGGAGAGCTAAATGGAGAGCGGCAGTCAAGTAATGAAAGCAGTCTTTATCGCATCGCGACCGACAGCCTGATGATGATGATGTTGCAATGTCATCAAACTCAAACGAACAAACAAACCGTTGCACTTTAAATCTGAATTAGATGAAATGTGAATAAGTGGGTATATATATATGTATATATATATATATAAAGTATAATATCATGTGAGTATAATTAATCAGATACTTCCCACCTCGGCTCATCCTGTCCTCCACCCTCAGTCATCGACTGCAGGGTTTTTCATGTTATTGGTCATCGACTGCCATCCTCTGGCTGTCAACCTCAGGGCGGCTGTGGCGCCACTTCTCTATACACGTGTTAACTTGTATTGCCATGCGCCCTCACTCTGACCCAAGACAATTATATATGTAATGTATAATGCATTATGTGAGTATAAAGATATGGAAGGGAATTGTTATTATATTGTTATACTCCGTAAGACCCAACACTGTACAGGTGCCACCACCTTTGGCCCACCTCACCTCCACCGGATATTGTCACCTGTCAGGCGCACATGAGGATTTTTGTTCTGATATGTACATATTAGTCTTAAATAAACTGTTTTGCACTTATTCCTTCGCGTAAATAATTCCACCCAGTAGAGACAGAATGACCCTCGATGAAAAATAGTCCACCCTAGTGGGGACTTCGCTGACAGTGGGTGTAAGCCTGCTGGGATGGTTGAGCCAAATGAAGTTAGTCGTGAAAACGCCAATATCCATTTGTGTATTCTAGAAATGCGATTACTGATTATAAACTGGGTGGAACACTATGTGGTTCGACAGGTAGCTTCCCATTAGCGGCAATGTACAGCATTAATGGGCCTGTCACATTACGGCGTATGGCGGAAACGTATGCTGGCGTATCTGCTTGCATCACATACGCCGTCATATGCCGTCATACGCTTTGCATATGCTTTGCATACACTTCGCATATGCTGCGCATACGCTGCGCATACATCGTATACACCCGGCGTATCCCTCATATGCCGTCATACGCACATCCATCCTAACATTTTTTGGGCATGCTCAAAACCTTTTGTGTATGGCGACGTAAGGCTCATACGCTCCTCATACGTATAGCGTATGCACAATGTATGATGGCATATGCTTAGCATATGCCATCTTGCATTAAGCATACGCTAAAACCACTCCTTGGGCGTATTTATAGTGTATGTAGCGTATGCCTGCCATGCATGTAACGTATTTGAGCGTATTCGTAGCGTATTCTCAGAGTGTACAAAGCGTATTTTCAGCGTATGCCCGGTGTATGCTCTCGGTATATAAAGGCGCCGCAAGGGAGGGAGGGAGAGAGGGGAAGGGAAGGACTGGGCGTATACAGCATATGCGTAGCGTATGCATAGCGTATGACGGCGTATGCGCCGAAAACTGATACATACTCACACGCTACTCATACGCTACTCACATGCTACGCATATGCTCATATCAGTGCACAAAGGTCACCATACCTCGTCCTGCAACAGTTTTCAAATTTTATCGGTACATTTTCTATACACCACCGCCATACCCCGTAATGTGACAGGCCCATAAGCATTGAAATATTGATGTTATAAGCAATACCCTATTTATTATCAGCATAGGCAACATTATGTGACATTACCTGGGAAAAAGCTGTTTGTTTGTTGTTGTTTTACGTCCTAGCAACATCTAAGGTCATATCAGGACGGGTACCGACTTGTGACAGTGCACACTCATGGTGACTTTATAGTGCTGTCCCACTGGAAGACCAGGTCGCCAGCACCATGACCTGATAAGTCACATTACTATAGTGATAATTAGAAACTCAAATTAATATTGTGATAAGTAGAAACTCAAGTGCTCATTGTGATAAATAGAAACTCAAATTACTAATGAGGTGGGTAGGAACTCAAATTACTGTTGTGATAAGTAGAAATTATAATTATCATTGTGATGAATAGAAACTCAAAGTATCACTGTGATGAATGGAATCTAAAATTTCTAATCTGATAAGTAGAAACTCAAATTACTATTGTGATAATTATAAACCCAAATATTCACGTTACTGTTGTGATAAGTATAAATTCACCTATCTACTGTGATAAGTAATGGGTGGGTGGTGGGTGGGTGGTGGGTGGTGTAGGTGGTGGTGTAGGTGGTGGTGTAGGTGGTGGGTGGTGTAGGTGGTGATGTGGGTGGTGATGTGGGTGGGTCGTGGTGTGGGTGGTGGGTGGTGGGTGGTGAGGGGGTGAGGGGGTTCCTGTGGGTGGTAGAGGTGATTGTGTACATGGACAAACTCTAGGAATATTAGTGAGGAATACATCACCATCAATCTGTGATTATTGAGCAGATCTGGCATGTCCGAAAACACCAGTACACCAACCAGTTACCAGCAGACACACGACACGCACCACTTGGCGTATTGTTGGTTTTACGTCCTACTACCCCATGACCTCATACCAGCGACTGGTGACAACGTATATATTCATTGCGGCTTTATAGTGTTGCCCTACTGCATATGAAACGAAAGTTTATCTCTTCAACAACTAAGAGATATTCTTGTGCTTATTTTTTTTAGGAGCGGGGCAAATGAATTTGATCTAAATGCGTTAATACAATATATATCACATATCGATCTTTGATGACAGAGGCATGGGGCTATAGACCAGTAGCGGGATGTAGCTCAGGCAGTAAGTAGGGTGTCCACCTGTGAAGGTGCCAGTCATCCTATCGATCCTGCTCAGTGGACAGATTTGCAGTTTGGGCTATTATCTGTTCTAACCAGTGGTTTACAACAGGTTCAAAGGTTGTGGTATGTGCTGCACTGGCTGTGGGGAAGTACACAGAAAAGACCCCTTGTTGCTTGTCAGAAAGAATAGCCTATGTGGCGGGAGTGGGCTTCGTCGAAAGAAATATATCAGAATGATCATATGTTTGACGTCCAATATCCGATGATACAAAAATCAATGTGCTCTAGAGGTGTCATTAAATAAAACAAACTTTACTTTGGGACATAGAGAATACACATTATTTTATACTGCCATTGTGAGCTATGCTGATTTTGGAATAAGAGCTGGTCGGTTGTTAGATTTTTACATCCGCGCAACATCGACTTGTGATAGTGCACATCCATGGTGATTATTAGTGCTGCCCCACTGGGAGACCATGCCACAAGGACTATGACCTGATTATTCTGATATCCCACTCAGTCACATTGTCCTGACACTCAGCCAACTAGTCCTTGCACTATCCTAATAATGCCGAGTGCCTGGCTAGATAGCGATGAATATACACTTTTAAGTCATTGGGTTGACTTGACCAGGGTTCGAATCCCATGATCTACCAAAATGGAACAACCAGATGGGATGGCCGAATGAGTTAGAGCGTCCATCTCCCGTGTTGGTAGAACATCGGATCGAGGGTTCGAACCCTGGTCGAGTCAAACCCATGACTAAAAATGTGATACTTGACGCTTCCTAGCCTCGCGCTCGGCATTATTAGGATAGGGCATGGACTGGTTGTCTCAGTGTCAGGATAATGTGACTGAGTGGGATATCAGGTCATGGTGCTGGTGGCCTGGTCTCCCAGTGGGACCACACTATAAAGTTGCCATGAGTGCGCACTGTCACAAGTCGGTACCCATCCTGATATGACCTTAGATGTTGCTAGGACATAAAGCAACATCAAACAAACCAAAACGTGAGATGGACGTTCAACTCATTCGGCCATCCCCTCTGGTCATGCAATACGAGAGGATATCGAAACAACAATAGAAAACACCACCCCCCGCACCAAAAAAAATAACACTCCAAAAACAGCAACAAATAAAATAATTAAAAAAAGCCCCAAAGACCTGTTATTCTGCTGCTTACCATGCAAGACAGGCCTTTGCTCCGAGGCTTACCAGTAAAAGTAACCTGTTGTTTGCTTTACACTTGATAATACAAGAGGATATGATAACAAGAACAACAACAGAAAACAAACAACACACCCCCAACAAAAAGAAACACACAACAAAAACACCTCACAAAACACCCCCCAAAACAGCCACACAAAAAAACACACAAAAAACAACAAAATCCTGTTACTCTGCTGTTTACCCTATAAAATGCCGTTGGCTGAGGCTTCCTAATGGAAGTAACCCGATGTTTGCTTTACACAGGCACACAGCTCTATTACTGTGACTCGGCCATAAGCCCAGCCCAGCGCCCCGCAGTAAGAGTAGACAGCGCCACCTTCTGCTTCCCGCAGCTTTCAAAGAACCCCAGTTACCAAGGCAACGCTGCTAGGTAGGCGCCTTGTAATGATTCCTACTTTTTTCTTTAACTTCAAGACGCGGCGGGGCTTAGCAGTGTTGACTTCAAAGCATTGCTGATGCTAAGGATGTGTGTGTGTGTTGTAACTTGTAGTGGGGTTTGCAATGGCCAGAAGTTTTGTTGGTGGTTTTGTGTTTGCTCCTTTGTGGTTGTTGTTATTGTTGTTGTTGTTGTTGGATATGTAAATGAACCTTGAATGTACAGGTAAGCATTCAGGTATAAATGGCAGGTGGATTTGTTTGTTTGTCGTTGTTTTGCATCCTAGCAACATCTAAGGTCATATCAGGACGGGTACAGACTTGTGACAGTACGCACTCATGGTGACTTTATAGGGCTGCCCCACTGGAAGACCAGGCCGCCATCACCATGACCTGATATCCCACTCAGTCACATTATCCTGACACTGAGCCAACCAGTCCTTGCCCTATCCTAATAATGCCATCAATTTGGGGTTTAGCGGGCACTTGACCATTTTCATTTATAAATTTCTATCCAACCAGAACTTTAGAGTTCGGGTCAATGCTACCCTCTCTGATCCTTTTGATCAGGAGATGGGAGTACCTCAGGGTAGACTTTTTGGCATTAAAATTAACAATATAGTAAAATCCATAAAGAGTACTGTATCGCGTAGTCTCTATGTAGATGACTTTTTAATATGTTATAAGGGTAAAAATATGAATGGCAGCTCCAATTAAACATAAATAGCCTTTCGTCATGGGCAATGGAAAACGGTTTTAGATTCTACAAATCAAAAACCGTTTGCATGCACTTTTGTCTTTTACGGACTTTGCACCATGAACCTAATTTAACAATTGGAAATGATCCCATTAAAGTCGTCAAAGAGAACAACTTTTTAGGAGACATCTTTGACAACAAATTATCTTTTATCCCTCATATTAAGTATTTAAAGTCCAGATGCTCTGAGGGACTGGACATTTAAAATTGTTTAGCCCACACACAGTGGGGAGCAGACAGCACTGTCCTGCTCCAATTATATACAACATTAATATGTTCAAAATTGGACTATGGCTGTATTGTTTATGGTTCAGCCAGGAAATCTTACATAGCACAGTTAGACACTATACACCATCAAGGCCTTCGGCTGGCCCTGGGGGCGTTTAGAACCTCGCCCATCCAGAGCCTTTATGTCGAAGGCCGAGAGCCTTCCCTTAAGAGTAGAAGGCTCAAACTGTCTATGTAATATGTGATAAAATTAAAAGGAAATATTTTAAATCCTGCATATAACTACATTTTTATGCCACCATATGAAGGCCTCTATGAATCAAGGCCAACATACATAAAGCTGTTAGGCCTCAGAACAAAGCCTCATTTGGAGGCCCTGAGGGAAAATCTACATAACATAGCACCCTCACAATATTCAGATGTTCCTCCCTGGCAGCTGAGGAAACCAAACATCATCCTCCAACTGGCCATGTCGAAGAAATCTCAAACGCACCCACTTTCATATCATGAAAGCTTTATCGATGTGCGAAGTGCTTTTAGCTCCCACCTAGCTGTTTACACGGATGGGTCAAAGACAGAAAACAGAGTCTCTGCGGCAGCAATCGTCCACGGACGCAAATTAGGTACACATATTCCACATCAAAGTTCCATCCTTACTGCTGAGGCATGAGCACTCCTACTCGTGTTAGAGTGCATGGAAACCTCAGCCAGTCATAAATTCATCATTTTCACTGACTCTTTTTCTTGCCTTCAGGCTTTAAACAATAGGAAACTGGACCACCCAATACTACTTAAAGTACTCATTAAACTAAACTCTCTTTCAATAGCAAAGAAAATTTGACATTCACCTATGTTGGGTGCCCAGTCATGTGGGTATCCCAGGAAATGAGCGAGCAGATCAAGCGGCCACTCGAGCCCTGACTGTTCCTTTGGAACACTGTCATATTCCCCACTCTGATCTGAAGCCTACCATTCAAAAATACATCTGGAACCTATGGCAGATCGAATGGGATGAACACCCACACAACAAACTCCATAGAATTACCTCCTCCATGAACGGACTGCCACAGAGTTGCCTGGAAGGGCGACACGACCAGGTTGTTTTAACAAGATGCCATATTGGCCACTTGTGGCTAACACACGTTTTTCTGCTCAAGGGGGAGCCTCCCCCTGAATGTATTGGATGTCAGTCCCCACTGACATTAAAACACACTTTATTAAACTGTGTGGATTTCATGGCCCTGCGCCAACAATTTTACACTGCAAACAACATGCATGACCTTTTTACTAAAGTAAAACACGAAAACATTTTAGCCTTTTTGAGGGCAGCTGGTTTGTACCACCTCATATAGGTTTTTAAACAAATTTCATAAGTAAATAATACTATCATTTAGACTTTTATTTAGCTATTACGATTGTGAGTTTACAAAATTCATGAGTGTCCATTGACACAAAATTGATTGTATGCTTTTACATGTAAAAGTGATGGTTTGAACAAAAACAAACATTTCTCGCCGTGAATATGGCCTATGCTGCCGACACGGCGTAAAGCAATCACCAATCAATCAATAATAATGCCAAGCAATAGGCTAGGAAGCGACAAGTATCAATTTTTAAGTCATTGGTTTGACTCGACCAGGGTTCGAACCCACAACACCACGATCTACCAACACTGGACACTGGAGACGGATGCTCTAACTCATTCGGCCATCCTGTCTGGTCAAATGGCAGGTTGAAGGGAGGGGTGTGGGTTGGGGGGGCGATTGTCAGGGAGTTTTTGATGTTTTTGTGGGGGGTGTTTGTTTGGTTGTCTTTTGCTATGGTTTTTAATATCTTTTTGTATTTGTTTGTGTGTGTGGTTTCATTTTTAAATGTTGTGGAGTGGGAGTGGAGTGGGGAGGGGAGTGGTATGGGGAGTGGAGTGGGGAGTGGTGTGTGGAGTGGAGTGGTGTGGGGAGTGGTGTGGGGAGTGGTGTGGTGTGGTGTGGGGAGCGGTGTGTGGAGTGGTGTGGGTGGTGGTGTGGGGAGTGGTGTGGTGGAGAGTGGAGTGGTGTGGGTAGTGGAGTGATCTGGGGAGTGGTGTGGGGAGTGGAGTGGTGTGGTGAGTGGAGTGGTGTGGGGAGCGGTGTGTGGAGTGGTGTGGGTGGTGGTGTGGGGAGTGGTGTGGTGGAGAGTGGAGTGGTGTGGGTAGTGGAGTGATCTGGGGAGTGGTGTGGGGAGTGGTGTGGTGAGTGGAGTGGTGTGGGGAGCGGTGTGTGGAGTGGTGTGGGTAGTGGAGTGGTGTGGGGAGTGGTGTGGGAGTGGAGTGTGTGGGGAGTGGAGTGGTGTGGGTAGTGGAGTGGTGTGGGAGTGGAGTGGTGGAGAGTGGAGTGGTGTGGGTAGTGGAGTGATGCGGGGAGTGGTCTGGGGAGTGGAGTGGTGTGGGGAGCTGTGTGGGGAACGGTGTGGGGAGTGGTGTGGGGAGTGGTGTGGTGTGGGGAGTGGTGTGGTGTGGGGAGTGGTGTGGGGAGTGGTGTGTGGGGAGTGGTGTGGGGAGTGGTGTGGTGTGGGGAGTGGTGTGGGGAGTGGTGTGGGGAGTGGTGTGGGGAGTGGTGTGGGGAGTGGTGTGGTGTGGGGAGTGGTGTGGTGTGGGGAGTGGTGTGGTGTGGGGAGTGGTGTGGGGAGTGGTGTGGGGAGTGGAGTGGTGTGGGGATCGGTGTGGGGAGCATTGTGGGGAGTGGTGTGGGGAGTGGTGTGGGGAGTGGTGTGGGGAGTGGTGTGGGGAGTGGTGTGGGTGGTGTGGGGAGTGGTGTGGTGTGGGGAGTGGTGTGGGGAGTGGTGTGGGGAGTGGAGTGGTGTGGGGAGCAGTGTGGGGAGCAGTGTGGGGAGCAGTGTGAGGAGTGGTGTGGGGAGTGGTGTGGGGAGTGCAGTGGGGAGTGAGAAAGGGAGTCGTTTATGGAGTGGAATGGGGAGTGAGGATGATGATGTTGGGAGTACGGTGAGGTGGGGGCGGGAGGGCATGGGTGTGGGTGTGGGTGTGGGGAGAGAACCCTTTGGGAATATCATGTGATCAAATCACATCTTCACAGGGAAACTCGATCCCAGCCTGCGTGTGGAAAGCTGTCGAACAGGGCTACCGGTGTAGGTGTTAATTCCCCTGACAACTAGCAGAACTCCAGCCGCCTCAGCGTTTAATGTCCACCAGGCTATCAGTCTTATTTCAGCCCCTCAGAATGCTACTGAAGCCGAACTAGTTTGTTTCTGTTCGTTTCTATGCTTGTTCAAAACAAAGGTGCATTAGGATATTATACTAAAAACACAAACATATCACCGATAAGCAATTCTACGTTATTTGCTGATATATGGCTGACGAGTACATTACAATATTATATTAAAAACACACACATCACATGTAAGCAATTCTATATTATTTACTGATGTATGGCTGACAAATACCTTATGATATTATGATATTATATTAAAGCACAGATGCATCATTGATAAGCAATTCTACATTATTTGCTGATATATGGCTGACAAGTACATTGCGATATAATATTAAAAACACAAGCATAACACTGATAGGCTATCAACATATAATATAGAATTGCTTATCTGGCTGACAAGTACATTATGATATTATATTAAAACACACACACATCACCGATATACAATTCTACATTATTTGTTGATATATATGGCTGACGAGTACATTGCAATATAATATTAAAGAAACAAACATATCACCGATCAGCAATTCTACATTATTTGTTGATATATGTCTGACAAGTATATTACAATATTATATTACAAACACACACCCATCACCGAAAACAATTCTACATTATTTGCTGATATATGTCTGACAAGTACATTATGATATTATATTAAAAAACAGACACATCCCAGGTAAGCAATTCTACATCATTTGTTGATATATATTGCTGACCAGTACATTGCAATATAATATTAAAAACACAAACATATCACCGATCAGAAATTCTACATTATTTGTTAATATACACCTGACAAGTACATTACAATATTATATTACAAACACACACACATCACCGATAATCAATTCTACATTATTTGCCGATATATTGCTAACAAGTAAATACATTGCAATATTATATTACAAACACAAACATATCACCGATAAACACTTCTACATCAATTTAGAGTAATTTCTTTAAAATATAGGTGCTCTATAATCTATTATGGGAATATAAACAAGGAAACTACCACTTATCAGTTCTCTTCTCATCATCATCATCATCATCATCATCATGCTGTCGGTTGCAATGCGACAAAGACTGCTTTCATTACTTGACTGCCGCTCTCCATGTGCGGTTGTACATTTCATGAAAGCTGCCTGCAAAAGTGTTGAAGTGCTGCTGGCTTTTGCAAGTTACCAGCGGCACTCTCTCGGCGAGCAAATAGAGGTTTCACACCGGCAAGAACATGTCAAGACAGGCGCAAAACTATTTGTCCCTGCAGTGGCTGGTCGGGAGATGTTGGGAGTTCCATACATCAACCGCCCTTAATGCTGCCACAGTGACATGGTTTTCTGTTTAGGGTTTGCTCCCTTAGCCTTCGGTTCTGTCAAGGACCTGTACCACAAGGCAGTGGTTTACAACTCTGCAAGGCAGGGGCGTCAAACTCCCTGAGGTATTGCAATACCTGCAATACCTGCATACCTTCTATATATTAGTTATTACCTACTATCCTACTGTCATAGGAGTTAGTTCCTGCTTCGGCCACTAGGGTGCCACCTGTGAGTGGCTCCTGACCACCCTGATACCAGCTGTGTCTGGTCACTACCGATTCTTTCACTTAAACTTGACAATAAAGAAAGTAAAGCCTAACATAGCTAACTAGGCTACACACATTTAGAATAAGTCTTTCGTAGAATTATATATAGATATTATTTCAATTCTTCAGCTTGTATTTTTGCCAATAAAGAAAGTAGAACCTAACATAACTAACTAGGCTACAGAGATTTACAATGCGTTTAAAAAGAATTATCTACAGATATTATTGATATTCTTCAGCTTGCAATTGATAATAACGAAAGTAGAGCCTACCATAGCTAACTAGGCTACAGAGATTTACAATATGTTTTAAAATAATTATCTACAGATATTATTGATATTCTTCAGCTTGCACTTGATAATAACGATGATTTACAATACGCTTAAAAAGAATTATCTACAGATATTATTGATATTCTTCAGCTTGCAATTGATAATAACGAAAGTAGAGCCTACCATAGCTAACTAGGCTACAGAGATTTACAATACGTTTAAAAAGAATTATCTACAGATATTATTGATATTCTTCAGCTTGCACTTGATACTTACGAAAGTACAGCCTAACATAGCTAACTAGGCTACAGAGATTTACAAAACCCTTAAAAAGAATTATCTACAGATATTATTGATATTCTTCAGCTTGCACTTGATAATAAAGAGAGTACAGCCTAACATAGCTAACTAGGCTTCACACATTTAGAAGAAGTTTCTATTAGTATTAGAATTATATATGAAGGCTATTTATATGGTTCAGCTTCTACAAGTTGAGCCATGAGGTACCTGGTTGAGCAAACTCAATACAACCTTCTAAAAGGCCTCTCTCTCTTTATTCCAGTCTAAATTCTGGACAAGTGAAGACAGACAGCAGCGTGGGTGCGCTCGAGAGAATGCAGTATCAAAGAATAACAATACACATAAGTTTGTTTGTTTGGGTTTTACATCCTAGCTACATCTATGGTCATACCAACTTGGCGGGTACCAACTTGTGACAGAGTCTAGAGTTGGTACCCGGATCTGTGGCTATGCAAGTAGGCTAGAGGGAAATACGATACAGACAAGAAGAAAGAGAAAGTAAAAGTGAAGAGAGTAAGGGAAGGGCAAGCCTTCTGTCTGTATTTTATAGCACATAGGTTCCCTGGTAGGGTGTCACACCACCCTTGTCACCCAATAGGAGAACTGTGTTTCTAATCCCCATGGCAACCAGTAGTCTGCCCACCACCAGTGGCTGCCTGGCCACCACCAGCACTGCTCTGGCTGCTCCCCACAGCCTGATTGTATTGACACCGACTGGATTGGGTTGACCCCATGCTCAGGCAGAAGGGCCAGGTTTTGAGTGCCACTGCGCTCAACCTGATATCACTCACTATGTCATCCCCATGAACTCAGTATATAACCCAACCAATACATTATATACATATACATACTTATGTGACTTCGAATCAACTTGCTAGGCATACAAATAACACCTCTCATAATAGCACTCCCCCACCCTGCCGCATATCGGAATATTTTACAAGTGTGTACTTTATAGTGCTTCCCCACTGGGAGATCAGGCGGCCAGCACACCATGACCAAATAGCCCACTCACTCATTTTATCCTGATAGTGTACTAACCAGTATTTGCATTTGTGGGGTATTTGTGCCGTAGCAGTCACTAGCTGCAGAACTGCAGCAATGATTAAACCGCGCCGTTAAAACGGCCCGTTTTTGGAAGTTTTGGGCGCTAACCACTCCTTGCCCTATCCTATTAATGCCAAGCGCCTGGCTAAGTAGCGACAAGTATAAATTTGGTAAGTCATCGGTTTGACCGGGCCAGGATTCGAACTCCATACCTGCTGAACGTGAAGCATGCGCTCTACCGTTTGGGACACTGCGTCCGATATGAACCCAAATAGGACAATACGCAACAACTTCTGTTATCGCATTGCCCAATGAGGTTCTTGCAATGAGGTTGTTGGTTGGTTGGTTGTTGGAGTTTTACGTCCTGGCAACACCTAAGGTCATATCAGGACGGGTACCGACTTGTGACGATGTGTACTCATGTTGACTATATAGTGCTGTCCCACTGGGACTTGATATTGTAGTGGTCTGCACTGACCTCTCAGGCAAGTAACCACATAGACAGGTAGGCGTGGGGAGTGTGTTGATATCAGGGAGCCTAGGTGGTGTAATGGTTAGCACACTGGCCCGGAATGCAAAGAGATGTGGGTTCGAGTCCCGCTCTAGGTGCAGTATTTTCCATTTTCATCACCCCCACGACACTGGTTGCCGTGATCAGGATCCTGTACAAGCTTTGCGCTGTATGGTTGTTGAACCTACCCTGTGTATGTATGTGTTAGTGCATTGCCTGTATGTATGTAATTGTAAGCATTACAAGACTTACAATTCCAGGGGGGCGAGTGTAGTGGTCTGCACTGACCTCTCAGGCAAGTAACCACATAGACAGGTGGGCGTGGGGAGTGTGTTGATATCAGGGAACCTAGGTGGTGTAATGGTTAGCACACTGGCCCAGAATGCAAAGAGATGTGGGTTCGAGTCCCTCTCTAGGCGCAGTATTTCCCATTTTCATCACCCCCACGACAATATCAACAATCGACAATATATATATTCAAACGACATGATTTTACCTACAGGCAGGCTGAGAAGGTTGGAGTGATTTCAAATGGGACACACCTGAAGGCTGAGGCCCATTTGATAGCCCTCATCCCACCCATTAAGACTATTATAATGTCCAGAATGACGTAAATATGCGTCTTTCGCTCTTTATTGGACATGTTAAGAGCTATTTTATGAGTCACTACAAAACTGGTTTGTTGACGATAGTGCCATTTGGCCAAACAGAACGCATTGTTTGTATCAAAGTAGCGCACGCGCAATAAATAATGACTTAAAGCTGCATAGTCAGATGGACGCATCAAATTTTCAAACCCAAAGCACTCACCTAGATTTGATTCTACATGTACATACCAAGTTAGGTACTGATGCACTTATTTAGCATTTGCTGCCATATTTAAAGTTGCATAGTCCGATGAAAACATCAAATTTTAAAACCAAAATAATTATCCAGATTTGATTCTACATATCCAACTTAGATACTGGTGCACATATAGAAAGGCATACAGAGTCAATTTAATAGAACCTGTTGCTGCAGAAGGCTATTGTGTCAGAGTTTTGGCGTGCTTGCCAACATTATTTGTGGATGGTTGCACTTCAAATATCTCAAAAGTTAAAACATTTAAAATATAAGTTACTTCAAACTAAAGTAAGGGAGGCTATAACTATCAATTTAATATATTTAATGCAGAAAATGACAGAAACTCAAAACCATCGGACTATGCAACTTTCAGAAAACCTGTTATTGCATAAGCCTATGGTGTCAGAGGTTTGGTGTGCTTTCCAAAATTAATTTTGCATGTTTGTGCTTCAAATATCTCCAAAATTAGCCATTTAAAATAAAAGTGACACCAAACTAAAGTATGGTAGATTATAACAATCAATTTCAAATATTTATCTCATAAATAATGGCCGAAACTCAAAACCATCGGACTATGCAACTTTAAAAAGATACTTATCAGTATTAGCGCAGTGTGGAATTGGGAGGAGTAGATGGCAATTCATATTTGACTCCCAGTCAACTCAAACGGATGACTTATAAAATTGATACTTGTCACTTCCTCGCCTGGTGCTCTGCATTAATAGGATAGGGCAAGGACTGGTTAGCTCAGTGTCAGGCTAATGTGCGACTGAGTGGGATATCGGGTCATGGTGCCGGCAGCCTGATTTCCCCATGGGGCAGCACTAGACAGTCACCATCATTGCGCACTGTCACAAGTCGGTATCCATCCTGATATGACATTAGTTGTTGCCACGATGTAAAACTCCAACAACCAACCAATCTAAGACTACCCCAACTACCCAAGCGCCCCCTGTATTTAGTTTCAGCACAATGCGCTTATGCGTTATGGGAGTTCGGCCACTGGGAGCGGCTTTCTGCAACCCACACCGCACGGTAGGTAAATGTGGTGTGTGGTGGAGGCTGGGTGTCGGGGAATGCAGGAGAGCGTTCAAACACTTGACGGGCATCATACTCATAGGTGGGTAATGGATGCTGCTGTCGAATTATGTCAAGCCTCGACTTGAACTGGACTAATAGGGCATGACGGCTGCCTGCCTGCCTGGCTGCCTCCCTTCCTTCCTTCCTACCGAACCTGGTCACCGAATGCGGGAGATTGGGAGTTCGATTCCCGGTTGAGTCAAACCAGTGACTTCCAAGATTAATACTTGTCGCTTCCTAACCAGGCACTCAACATTATTAGGATAAGGCAAGGACTGGTTTGGCTCAATGTCAGGATAATGTGACTGAGGGGGATGAATATCAAGTGATGGTTCTTGCATCCTAATTACACAGCGGGACAGCACTATAAAGTCACCATGAATGTGCACTGTCACAAGTCGGTACCTGTCCTCATATGACCCTATACGTTGCCAGGACATAACACTCCAACAACCAACCAACCAACCAAATCCTTCCTTCCCACTCACAGCCAGCATCTGCTCCCGAACACGCATGCGCAGTACACGCGACCAATACACCACCTATGGATGACGACTGCGTCATTCAATGGAAGCTTCAGAGGTCATGCAAAGGTCATACTGGGACCATTTTAAAAATTTCTAAATATATGTCGCTTGGACAGTCAGTATCGCGCTATGCATCGTCAATAAGCTTTTGTTCTGACCACACCGTCAGGATCATCCGAAGGTTATCGGAAGGTCATTCAGTGGTCAGTTATACCTCACCATAAGGTCAACCAAATGGCCACCAGAAGGTCACGCAGTAGGTTATGTCCTGGCATGAGCTAAGATGTTTCAAGGACTGCAAAGCCCTCCCCCCCCCCCACCCCAACTACCAAACTGTTGTCTTGTGAATCTGCTTCAGTGCACGGGTCGTCTCCAGTTTATTGTCCCACCTGTAGGAGAGCTGCCCTACCATCAGGTACCATATAACCTGAAATGGGGGTGGGACCTGGGGTTGGGGTCGTGGCTGTCAGTTGTGGTGGATTGATTCATTATTGGCGAACCCAGTGTAAAATATTCCGATAAAACGCATTGGTGGCGAATGCAAAATGGTCTATAAAGGAGCACAAATGGTCTATTAATGTAAATGATGTATAGGGCCAGGTGCATGAATGTATTTCTGTAGTTTTACGTCCTGGCAACACCTAAGGTCATATCAGTGTGGGTATCAACTTGTGACAGTGCACACTCATAGTGACTTCATAGTGCTGCCCCATTGGAAAACCAGGCCATCAACACCATGACTTGATTTCCACTGAGTCACATTATCCTGACACTGAGCCAACCAGTCCTTCCCCTATCCTAATAATGCAGCATGCCTGGGTATGAAGCAACAAGTATAAATTGTTAAGTCATTGCCTTGACTCGACCAGGGTTGGAACCCGTGGATTAAAATCCGATGATCTACCAAAATAGGAGACAGACGCTCAACTCATTCGGTCACAGCGTCTGCTTGACAGGTTTAAAGACACTGGCACTATGTAATAGTGGGGCTCATGTATTGGACTGCTGCAACTAAGTAGCCTGTAAAGGCCCTGTCACACTACGATGCTTCTCACCTGCGAGCTGTCAACGTGTGTTGATTTTGGGCGATAATTAGTGAAATATCGAGACACGCTGGTGGCGCGTTAAGCGCCTGTCGGTACACATCGGTACACGTCGGCACACGTTGGTACACTATCCTTGACGTTGATGGTTGGCGCAAAACGCCGGCGTGCGCTATTGGTCGCCCAAAGTTTTAAGCATGTAAAAAAAAAAAAAACGACCGGCAGCGCACGCAAATATATGGGTAAGGACGTTAGGCTGACGTTGAGTTCCTTTGGACGCGCCGGAATAACATTATGGGAACGCTAGGCAGACGGCGTGCGTGCGGGCGGGTCGTCCACACGTTGCGGCAAAATGGGGCATTTTTGTTTTACGCCCTAGCAACATTTAAGGTTATATGAAGACGTCTCGCCAAACTTTATTTTTTTTCCCCCAACGCGTCGACACACGTTGGCCGCGCGCGAATAATGCGCCGCGCTGACGCCGATCTTTTTCCCCAAACCCCCGAAAAGTGGGACGTTTCTCGGCGTGCACAATTTTATTTTCAATGCTGACGGGTCGCCGGGAGAAGCGTCGTAGTGTGACAGGGCCTTAATACAGATATTGCAAGTACATTTTGACCATGACTTATCCGACAATCAGTTATACAGTTCAATCAGTAATCCGGCACTAATTTCCACTAGAGCAATTTCAAATTTCCCGGTCAGTTTTATAAGTGACTAAGAAATAATGAAACAGTGGTCAATACTTCAAAATCCAGTGCCTTCAACGTCCGCTCTCTCAAATGAGCTACCACTATCATCATCATCAGTTTCTGATATTTAATTGTTCTTTTCCCTATATTAACTGATTTACATGGATTTTAAAAGGAAGGATCAAGTGTCCCAATCATGCCGGTTTGTGATAGTCAACCAGTATATAAAAAAAAAACTTTGCACATCAGACACATATTCCCTGTACTTGGACTCACTAATTACAACATATTAAATTACTCCCGGTAACCAATATCTTTGACCAGCCTGCATGGCCGAATGAGTTGAGTGTCCGTCTTCTGTTTTGATAGATCGTCGATTTCGAATCCACATGTTCAAACCCTGGTAGAATCAAACAAATGACTTAAAAATTTATATTTATCGCTTCCTACCCAGGTGCTTGCCATTATTAAGATAGGGCAAGGACCGGTTGACTCAGTGTCAGGATAATGTGACTGAGTGGGATATTAGGTCACTATAAAGCACTATAAAGTCACAATAAGTGGGCACTGTCACAAGTCGGTACTTATGCTGATATGACCTCAGATTTTGCCAGGACATAAAACTCCAACGACCAACCAACCAACCAACCAACCAACCAACCAACCAATATCTTCACTGTGTCGCACCCCGGCGAGGTGAGGTGAGGTGAGGTAAGGTGTTTCTGCTGCAACCAGCGTCCCATGACGTCACTACCCACGTGACCGAGGCTAATTGCGCAACCTGGCCTTGACCCCAGCTGGTGCCTGGCGGTGTGGCTATAAAGCAGCAGTGTGCAGCAGGGGCACCAGCGGCGTGGTGCTTACCACCTGCCGGAAACAGGCGGAACTAAGCAAGCAACAACAACAAAAAACCAAAATCAGTCAAGCTTCCAAGTTACATAATCCGATGAGATCATAATATTCTCAAAACCTGCAGCCAAATGAAATCAATGACTCCTGGTCGAGTCAAACCAATGAGTTAAAAATTGATAATTGTCGCTTCCTGGCCAGACCCTCGGCATTACTAGGATCGGGCAAGGAGCAGTGGTATGAGGAAGACCAGTTGTCTGCGACTGAAATTTCCCCTGCTTAAACAACTAATGTAGCAACAACAAAAAAAGACTTAGAAAATTGATACTTGTGGGGAGGTGGAGGTGAGGGAGGTAGATGGAGAATGACGGGGGAGGGGGAGGCATATTTGCTTTCCAAGGCTGCTTCACACCTTCTAAGTGCTTACCTCAAGTCACGTGGTCTTAACGTGTAATTTCCAAGACGGCACATTCCCGAGTGAAACTACTAGGTTGGTTGGTTGTTGGAGTTTTATGTCGTGGCAACATGTAAGGTCATATCACGACGAACTACGAAGGGCAGCCTCTAGTACTAGTAGTAGTAGTAGTCCTTTTGGTTGGTTATTGGAGTTTTATGTCTTGGCAACATGTAAGGTCATATCACGACGAACTATCAAGGGCAGCCTCTAGTACTAGTAGTAATAGTCCTATTGGCTGGTTATTGGAGTTTTATGTCTTGGCTACATGTACGGTCATATCAGGACGAACTATGCAGGGCAGCCTCTAGTACTAGTAGTAGTAGTAGTCCTTTTGGTTGGTTATTGGAGTTTTATGTCTTGGCAACATTTAAGGTCATATCAGGACGAACTATGAAGGGCATCCTCTAGTACTAGTAGTAGTAGTCCTATTGGTTGGTTATTGCGGTGTTATGTATTGGCAACATTTAAGGTCATATCAGGACAAACTACCAAGGGCAGCCTCTAGTAGTAGTAGTAGTAGTAGTAGTAGTAGTAGCCCTATTGGTTGGTTATTGGAGTTTTATATCTTGGCAACATTTAAGGTCAAATCAGGACAAACTACGAAGGGCAGCCTCTAGTACTAGTAGTAGTAGTCCTATTGGTTGGTTATTGGAGTTTTATGTCTTGGCTACATGTACGGTCATATCAGGACGAACTATGAAGGGCAGCCTCTAGTACTGGTAGTGGTAGTCCTATTGGTTGGTTATTGTGGTTTTATGTATTGGCAACATTTAAGGTCATATCAGGACAAACTACGAAGGGCAGCCTCTAGTGGTAGTAGTAGTAGTAGTAGCCCTATTGGTTGGTTATTGCGGTTTTATGTATCGGCAACATTTAAGGTCAAATCAGGACAAACTACGAAGGGCAGCCTCTAGGACTAGTAGTAGTAGCCATATTGGTTGGTTATTGGAGTTTTATATCTTGGCAACATTTAAGGTCAAATCAGGACAAACTACGAAGGGCAGCCTCTAATACTAGTAGTAGTAGCCCTATTGGTTGGTTATTGGAGTTTTATATCTTGGCAACATTTAAGGTCAAATCAGGACAAACTACGAAGGGCAGCCTCTAGTACTAGTAGTAGTCAGTGCCAGACTTCTGAGGTGCCATTCAATCTTGATTCAGCCAAGTGGTTCAAATGTAGTCTGCTTTTAGCTAATTCCCATCGCGTCAAGATGTTGCTCATAAGGCACCCCGCCCAGAGCCCATTTGGGGTAGCACTATAAAGCCAGCCACAAGTCAATATCTCTATACCGGTTTGGACATTGCGATATATATCCTAATTGGACACTATATGTTGCTAGGTCGCAAGACTCCGATGAACCAATCATATCTTACCTGTTGAATTAGAATTAATACATTTTCGTTTAATGTTTCATTGCATTTTCATTATTGTTTAAATTTGCATAGTCCGATGGAAGCAGAACGTTTTCAGAACTAGATTTGATCCTACGTGTTTTACATTGAATACTGGTACACTTATTAAACATTTGCTGCTGCATTTATTTCTGCCCAGAAGAAAATACTGAGTCAATTTAATAGAACCTGTAACTGCTGAAGCCTATGTAGACAAATGATTCACCCCGTATTTGCAGTACACGGGTGAATACCAACCCTATATAAAAGCTGTCAAAAAAGCGGGGAAATGAAATGAGAGCCTAATTTCACAATATAAGAAGCAACAACTATTCTTTTTATATGGCTTCATATTTTCCCGCTGTCTTTGAGTTGAAAAATATAATAAAACATATAGTTTAATAGAATTTAAAGGTGAAGTCGATGGTGTTCTATGGCTGCCATCTTGTCTTTTTGCATTCTCTCCCATTTCACCAAGTCTGTGCTGATATAAGTACCCATTTGATACTGGAGGCAGGCATTCTACTTCCTGTTCTATACTAAAGCCATTTTCGCCCGTATTTATACTACGGTGTCGTTCACCCGTGTACCACAAGTACGGGGTGAATCCTTTATCTAAAGCCTAGGCTGTCCAGGTTTTCGACATCCATACCTAAATTAACTCCGTCCTGATATAACCTTAGATGTTATGTTGCCAGGACGTAAAACACCAACAACACAACCTAAATTAATTTAGATTTTTTTCCACCTGTTTCTCTTCAAACATCTCCAAAGTTAGCCCTTAAAATAAAAGCTATTTGAAGCTAAAATAAAAGATTATCACACTAATGTGTTTATTTAAAAGAAAATATATTTGAATCTCCAAACCGTCGGCTGGTTCCGCTTTGAGCTGCTGTTAATTCGTGACTTTACCACAAATATGGCGATTTATAGCGTGAACATAACACCCACAAAAGGGCACTCTGTCCTTAAACGACGGGACCAGACGGAATGGCCGAATGAGTTAGAGCGTCCGTCTCCCGTGTTTCTAGATCGTGGGATCGTGGGTTCGAACCCTGGTCGACTCAAACCAAAAACTTAAAAATTGATACTTGTCGCTTCCTAGCCAGGCGCTCGACATTATTAGCACAGGGCAAGGACTGGTGTGCTCAGTGTCAGGATAATGTGACTGAGTGGGATACCAGGTCATGGTGCCAGTGGCCTGGTTTCCCAGTGGGACAGCACTATAAAGTTGCCATGAGTGATATGACCTTAGATGTTGCTGGGATGTAAAACAACAACACAAAACAACAACCTTACACGGCGCAGTAGGTGTGCCACCACAGAACAGCCACAGACAGGTGGTCACAGACCCCCCCCCCTCCCCCCACTCCCCTCACCGACGCCTCCCCCCCCCCCCCACACACACACTCACTCGAGGACATCAGTCTCGGTAGTTACTCCCGCAGCCTTGTCACGTGGCTGTAAACAACTTAATAGAAAAAGTGAATTTGGGACATATGACATATGACATGAATTTGTGACATATGCTATATGTATGGTTCAAATACTTATCTATCAAATCATGTATATTTATAGACGTTTTTTGAAAAGCCGAATCGAGAAGATTCATTGACTGCCATCTTTGGGGGGGGGGGGGTAGGGGGGATTTTTGTGTTAATCTTTTTTTTTTTAGGTGACGGGGTGAGGGGGGGGGGGGTGGTGGTATTCTTTGTCATTCTCTCCCAATTCACCAACTCACACTTCAATGTAGATAAACGCCGGATGCAGGAACCAGGAGCTTCACCGCTTGCTTACCGTTCATTCATACAGAAGCAATTCTTGAAATGTCTTGAAAAGTCTTGAACGTCACTTGCTCCATTTAAAGGCCATTGCATTTTGTTTTATTCTGAAATCCGAATGAAAATAGTCTTGAAATCCAATCAAGAACAGCCTTGAAATAGCCTTGAATTCCATATCTTCATGGAGCCAGGGGTGAATATTTTATGGGCGGTCTCGACACAAAGATCAGTCTGTACAACCCGTGGGTTTGAACCATGGTTGAGTCAAACCAATGACCTAAAAATGGATACTTGTCACTTCCTAGACAGGCACTCGGCATTAATAGGATAGAGCAAGGACTGGTTGGCTCAGCGCGAGGGTAATGTGACTGCAGCCTGGTGCCAGCAGCCTGGTCTATGAGTAGCGCAGCACTATCAAGTCACCATGAGTGTGCACTGTCACAAGTCAGTACCCGTCCTGATATCACCTTAGATGTTGCCAGGACGTGAAACTGCAACAACCAACCCACACGCAGCTCCCCGCCTAACCTCGGACACAATCCAATAGGCTATATCACCATTCCAGCCGCGCGGTGCATTGTGGGATGCGTAGAAGAAAAACAAACCCGCGAGAAGCACATGGCACATGCTAATACACTGGGTGCAGCTATGAAATGTGCTAGTTTAAGTTCTTCTCAGCTCTTGTTTGAAACATAGAATACCAACTAAAAAAATATATATAATAAATTAAGATATTAATCTTTTATCCAGCATTGGTCGTAATGCTCGCCCCACGATCGACATTGACCTTTGGTCCTTGATGACTCTCACTTGTTACCGCATTGTACCTCATCTATGTATTCTTCCATTATCCTGATTGCCTTAACTGTTCATTATCCTCATTGCTTCTAATTAATTACCTGAAATTGTCTTATGTTCTCATATTGTCTGCACTTGACCTTCTATGAATAAAGTGTTTTATTCCAACTACCGCCTTCCTCTCCTCCCTAGCCACGTATCGCATTTACATCAACATAATCAGCACATCTCATGCCATGTGCATTTAGATTTAGACAAATCCGGGCTCTCAGACTAGTGTTAGAGCAATAGCCAGAGTCAGTTTTACTTATTTTATTCATGTTTTTATTTATATCCTATGGTTAATGACATATGTAGTAATAGAACATTAGTAGGGTTAAGCATATGTTGGTTATGTATTTCTCTGTATGCAGGTATTGCAGGTATAGCAATACCTCAGGGAGTTTGACGCCCCTGCCCTGCAGAGTTGTAAAACACTGCCTTGTGGTACAGGTTCTTGACAGAACCGAAGGCTAAGGGAGCAAACCCTAAACAGAAAACCATGTCACTGTGGCAGCATTAAGGGCGGTTGATGTATGGAACTCCCAACATCTCCTGACCAGCCACTGCAGGGACAAATAGTTTTGCGCCTGTCTTGACATGTTCTTGCCGGTGTGAAACCTCTATTTGCTCCCCGAGAGAGTGTAGCTGGTAACTTGCAAAAGCCAGCAGCACTTCAACACTTTTGCAGGCAGCTTTCATGAAATGTACATTAAGACCGACTCATGGACGCAACTCTCACAGCAGAGAGCTAAATGGAGAGCGGCAGTCAAGTAATGAAAGCAGTCTTTGCCGCATCGCGACTGACAGCATGATGATGATGATTTCTCTAAAACAAGTGTATGTTGACACATTTGGCATTTTAATATTTAGAACAAGAATTAATAATTGTGATGTGGATATCACTGATTGTTTTGTGTCGAATTGTATGTTTCTTAGCTCAAAAAGTTGAACTATGGCTAGTTTTTTTCTTAGCTATGTTCATCAGATCATTATATTGCATGTGTGCATACATCTTTATGCCAAATTGCTATGTATTTCTATTCATTTTGAATAAAATTGAAGTTTTGCCCGACGTGTATCAGCAAACTCAATTGCCAGATGCATTTGCTTTGCTGCCAACGCCGTTTTCAGTGCATGCGCAGTCGGAACGGTGATCTCGTCTATTAGTTGCGTCCTACAGTTGACACCGCGTCGGGTAGATAAAGGTTTAGAAAAAAGGGGTACAAAGTAAATGAAAACGGCACATAAATTCTTAATCTAAGCAAAATACATTCTTCATATATACATCATCACATTCATCCAATACTTTTTGAGTGTCAAAAATATAATAAAACATGTTGTTTAATGGACTTTAAAAGTGAAATCGACAGCATTCTGTGGTCCCCGCTATCTTGTCTTTTTGCATCCTCACCCACCTTAGATGTTGCTAGGACGTAAAACAACGCACAAACAAACACAACAAAGCATTCTCTACCATCTCACCAGATATGTGTTGATATAACTAGCTATTAGCTACTGAAACCAGGAATTCTAATTCCTGTTCCCATGGTTCCATACTAAAGCTATTTTCGCCTGTATTTAGATTACATTGTGATTCACCCTTACTGCAAGTATATGGTGAACCTTTTTATCTACACGTCGGGGTAGAGACATCTGGCAAAGGAAAGCAGCCACTTTTCCTTCACGTCACCCACCACTAACCTTCGACAACTTGCTTAGTTATGAGTTGAGATTCATGTCCTAACTACATATTTTGTTTGTTTGCTTTTTAGTTTTACATGCTGGTAAATCTAAGGCCAGCAGGACGGGTACCGACTTGTGATAGCGTGCACTCATGGTGTGCATTACAGTGCTGCCCTACCGGGTTGGTTGGTTGGTTCCTTTTTGGAGTTTTATATTCTGGCAATATCTAAGTTCGACTTCCGCAATATTAGTTGGTTAGGAATATGCGCATGCGCAGTGTCATGATCATTGTAGTCCAAGCAAAATAGCTGATATTTGAAGGTAGTTCCACAGCTTCCCAATCCCAAGTTGGGAATGTCCCGTAATATGTGGTGCCTGAAGTAAGACGGGCATGATGGGGCATGACACTTCACGGCACCACCAACAGGTGAACACAGCAGTCTGTCTAGAAACTCGCATAGGGTTAGCCAGACTTTTAGGATGTTGCCTCGGATGAGTACCGAGGCTTTCTACTGGCAGACTTGTCCAGGGACAGCACCACCTGGTGGTTGTTTATTTGAGAGGAGGGGCTCTAAAGCTGATGCATTCTGGGAGACTTGGAGTAGAGGTGGCGCGAAGTCACTCTGTATGCGAGGTGTTTTCTGTGGTGTGCGTGTGTCGACTGTAGGCTGGGCTGGTCATGTGGTTTTCAAATGTATATACGTGGATGTAGGTACTGGGTCTGTATGTAGTGTGTGTATGATGTGTGTATCGACTGTGGGTCGTGCTGGTCGTGCGGTGTTCAAATGTCTCCTATGGTATGTACATGTTATTGTAGTGTGTGTACAGTGTACACAGTGTCTATATAGTGTGTGTTGTGTGTGCATAGTGTGTGTACTGTGTATATAGTGTGCATAGTGTGGATATAGTGTGTGTATCAATTGTAGGCTGCGCTGGCCGTGCGGTGTTCAAATGTATCCTGTGGTATGTACATGTGGGTGCAGTGTGTGTACAGTGTACATAGTGTGTGTATATATATATAGTGTGTATAGTGTGTGTAATGTGTATATAGTGTGCATAATGTGGATATAGTGTGCATAATGTGGATATAGTGTGTGTATCAAGTGTAGGCTGAGCTGGTCGTGCGGTGTTCAAATGTATCCTGTGGTATGTGCATTTGAGTGTAGTGTGTGTACAGGGTACATAGTGTGTGTGTATATATATATATATAGATATATATATAGTGTGTATAGTGTGTGTAGTGTGTGTAATGCGTATATAGTGTGCATAATGTGGATATAATGTATATATCAATTGTAGACTGGGCTGGTCATGTGGCGTTCAAATGTATATATGTGGATGTAGGTAACGGGTCTGTATGTAGTGTGTGTATGATGTGTGTCTCGACTGTGGGTCGTGCTGGTCGTGCAGTGTTCAAATGTCTCCTATGGTATGTACATGTTATTGTAGTGTGTGTACAGTGTACATAGTGTGTATATAGTGTGTTGTGTGTGCATCGTGTGTGTAATGTGTATATAGTGTGCGTAGGTTGGATATACTGTGTGTATCGAGTGTATTCTGGGCTGGCCGTGCCGTGTTCAAATGTCTCCTGTGGTATGTGCATGTGAGTGTAGTGTGTGTACAGTGTACATAGTGTGTATATATAGTGTGCATAGTGTGTGTAATTTGTATATAGTGTGCATAGTGTGGATATAGTGTGTGTATAGATTGTAGGCTGCACTGGCCGTGCGGTGTTCAAATGTATCCTGTGGTATGTACATGTGGGTGTAGTGTGTGTACAGTGTACATAGTGTGTATATATATATAGTGTGCATAGTGTGTGTAGTGTGTGTGATGTGTATATAGTGTGCATAATGTGGATATAGTGTGTGTATTAATTGTAGGCTGGGCTGGTCATGTGGTGTTCAAATGTGTATACATGGATGTGTGTATCGACTGTGGGTCATGCTGGTCGTGCGGTGTTCAAAGCTCTCCTATGGTATGTAGATGTGAGTGTAGGGGGCACAGTGTACATAGTGTGTATATAGTGTGTTGTGTGTGCATAGTGTGTGTAATGTGTATATAGTGTGCGTAGTGTGGATATGGTGTGTGTATCGATTGTAGGCCGTCTGTTCATGCAGTGTTCAAATGTATTCTGTGGTATGTACATTTGGGTGCAGTGTGTATAAATTGTGCAGTAGTTTGCACTGATCTCTCAGGCAAGTAACCACATAGACAGGTAGGCATGGGTAGTGTGGTGATACCAGGGAGCCTAGGTGGTGTAATGGTTAGCACACTGGCCTGGAATGCAAGGAGATGTGGGTTCGAGTCCCGCTCTAGGCGCAATATTTCCCATTTTCATCAACCCCCATGACAATTTTATGTCATGTGTATATAATGTGTGTAGTCTATGTAGTGTGCATATAGTGTGTATGGTGTATTATGTGTAGCATGTATGGTGTATTATTAATTGTTCTATTCATTATCTACCAGGTATTCTCCATGTATTCACTTCTTATCCTACATCCTGGCACTGATGGCGCCACCATCCCCTTTTTATAAATATATATATAAATATATATATATATATTTATACCAGTGTGGTGCATATTCGCAAGACCTATGCGGTTTGTTTTGTTTGTTGTTGTTTGACGTCCTAACAACATCTAAGGTCATATCAGGACGGGCGCCAACTTGTGACAGTGCGCACTCATGGCAACTTTACAGTGCTGCCCTAGTTAGAAGACCAGGCCGCCAGCACCATGATGTGATATCCCATTCACTCACATTATCCTTACACTCAGCCAACCAGTCCTTGTCCTATCCTAATAATGTAGAGCACCAGGCTAGGAAGCGACAAGTATCAATTTTTAAGTTATCGGTTTGACTCGACCATGGTTCGAACCCACGACCCCACGGCGTGTCACATTACACGCACAGCGAAGGGGTCAGAGTTGTGGTTGAGGGGTGGGGGTGGGGGTTTGGGGTGGTGGACCGGTGTCGCAGTTTGAGCACCCTGCCAGTTTGAGCTCCTTCTGTTGCTTCGGCGCATGCGCGGATAGAGACAACATCAAAACCACCCTAACTATCACAGTAATTTGTGATTTGTGGTGCTTTGAAAGCAAATTTCTCTTGTTTCTATTAAATAGTTCAGATCTTTCTCTACAATTTCACATTTAGCTTTTTTTTTTAATAGCCAATTGGAAGTTCTTGAATTTATTTTGCGAAAATAGTTTTTGAGGCCATGATCTGGTAAGGCTAACACTGGCACTGACACTCAGAATATCCCAACTTTCACTATTATCTCTGTTTTAATACTTTCAGAGTAAATCGCTTTGTCAGTAACCGAGATCTTGTGCGGTGTGTGTTTTGATTCGTGGCGCCATCAAACCTCTCGAAATAAAAGCACACGCGCACGCGTACGAAGACACACACGCACACGCGCACACACACACGCACATGCACACAAATATTAAGCGCAACACCATCCCAGACGCGGTTGCCGAATAGGCAGAGCACAGACTTCCCCACGCTGAATGGTCAGCAGTTCGAATTCTAACTAAGTCAATACAATGACTTACAAAATTGATACATATCACTACCTAGCCTGGCACTTGGCGTGAATAGGATAGCACAAGGGATGGTTCGCACAGTATAAGGATAATGTGACTGGGTACGATGTCGGGTCATGGTGCCGGCGACCTGGTCTCTCCCCATGGGGCAGCAGTATGAAGTCAGTATGAGTGCGCCCTGTCACAAGTCGGTGCCCGTCCTGGTATGATTTGAGATGTTACTAGGATATAAAACAACAAAAGATGCAACAAAACCCACAGAGCATGACACACGCAGAGTTACCACACCCCACTCTCACCACACCCCTCTCCACCCCATCCCATCCCACCCCACCCCATCCCACCCCAACCCACACCACTCCACTCCACTCTGACACACCCCCTCCCCACCCCATCCCATCCCACCCCACCCCATCCCACCCCAACCCACACCACTCCACTCCACTCCCACACACCCTCCCCACCCCATCCCACCCACCCCACCCCATCCAAACCCACAGCACACCACTCCACTCCACTCCCCACCCGATCCCATCCCATCCCATCCCATCCCATCCCACCACACCTCATCCAACCCCACCCCACCCCACCCCACCCCATCCCATCCCACCCCACCCCATCCCATCCCACCTCACCACACCCGACACCACCCCCATCCCACCCATCCCACCCACCCCACCACCATCCCATTCCACCCCATCCCATTCCACCCCATCCCATCCCATCCCATCCCACCCTACCCGACACCACCCCATCCCACCCACCTCACCCCACCCCACCTCACTCCACCCCTTCTCATCCCACCCCATCCCATCCCACCCCACCTCACCCCACACCACACGACCCCACTCGCCCACCCCACCCACCCCACCCCTATCCCACGCCAACCCATCCCATCCCATCCCACCCAACCCCAACCCACATCACTCCACCCCACCCCAACCCACATCACTCCACCCTACCCCACCTCACCCCACCTCACCCAACCTCACCTCACCATATCCCATCCCATCCCACCCCATCCAACCCACCCATCCCAACCCAACCCAACCCCACCCCACCCCACCCTACCCAACCAACCCTACCCAACCAACCCCACCCAACCGCACCCGACCATGCTCCCCCCACCCCACCCCACCCACCAATACTACCCCGTCCGGACCTTGCTGCCTGGTCTGGCTCATAAATCTGAGTCGCACAAGCCCTGCTCCTCACAATAGCAGCAAGCTGACTGCGATAACATGATATTCCTAAAAGGGGATTCGCACCACTCGTGAATCGATCACCCTCCCTCCTCTCACCAGAGCCTTCTATCACAGTTTCATTAGCGCAATCTCTAATTTTCTCATCGTCGTCTGCACTCGCTGCACTTGGGGAACCCAGCGACTCTTGTGCCACCTTCCGGTGCTGTCCTCCAGTTACAGCCAAGTTTCGTCACCAGATCCTTGTCCGCTTAGTCTAAAGGCCCGGTCACATACACGTTAGTGGACGTAGTTGAACGTAGTGGAATCGAATGTTGTTGAACGTAGTTGAGCATACTGGCATCAATACTTCTCCGCTATGTTCAACTACGTTCAACTACTTCCAACTATGTTCAACTATGTTCAACCACGTTCAACTACGTTCAACTACGTTCAACTATGTCCACTAATGTATATGTGACCGGGCCTTTATCGAGGGTCGCGCATGCTCACGCCTTGGTCAGTTAGTAATCTCTTCTTTTTTTTCTTTCTTTCTCTTTTTCTTTCTTTTATTTGATTTTCTTTCCTTTTTCTTTTTTCTTTCCCCTTCCTTCCTTTTTCCTTTTTGTTGTTGTTGTTGTTGTTGTTGTTTCTTTTTTGTTTTCATTTTTGCTTTCCTCTCCTCTTTTCTATTCCTTTCCCTTTTCTTTCTCTTTTTTTCTTAAACAAAATTATTTTTCATGTTTTCATTATTTCTTTACAATTAGTATTTCTTTCTTTTGGCATTTCTTTTTAACAATTATTTCTTGTCTGTTTTCCGCGGTTGGGTATCACCCCTCCCCCCCCCCCGTGACCTCAATATGGAAAAATCAATAACAAGCATATTTGATATGCAGTGTGTGTGTGGGGGGGTACCACGTGACTTGCCTTAATACTCATGGACAGTAGAGGATTTCCACCAATAGCAACTTGCCCTCTGATAGTAGTGGCACAACTCGTGTGGGAGGTAGTCCAAAGGGCAGGGTGCTCTGTAGAAAAGGTCGCTTAAAGTTGCATAGCATGACATTTAAAAAAACCAAGAATAGCCACTTATCCAGATTTTAATCAAGATATCCAACTTACATAATGGTGTATAAAGCCCCTGTCAGACCTCGTCGGATTGAGGAATCGGATAGAAAATGGACAATGTCCGGTGAAATACGGCAATGTACGGTTTATATATGGTTGGCATCCGGCGTGTCCGTTATCTGTCCGGTGGTGTCCGGTGGTGTCCGGCGGTGTCTGGTACAAGTTTTGAAGATGCACAAAACTTGTACCGGACACCACCGGTCTGAAGTGTATGGTTGGTGTCCGTTTTAAGTCCATTTCATCCGTTTGGTCCGTTTCATGTCCGTTACTCATCCGTTAGGTGTCCGTTTTGTATCCTGAAGAGTCCGTTGACGGTGCTGTGGGAATTAGGTCCGTCGGTTTTTGGCGCGTCCGTGAACAGTCTGGTAGGTGTCTGATAGGTGTCCAGTTGGTGTCCGTTTGGTGTCCGGTCCGTCCATTTGACATTCGGTTGCCATCCGTCTCTCATCTGGTTCTCGTCCGTTGACTATTCGTCAATGTGCGTTTAGTGCCCGTTTAGCGCCCGTTTAGCGTCTGTTTAACGTCCGTTTAGTGTCCGTTTAGCATCCATTTAGCATCTGTTTAGCATCCGTTTAGCATCTGCGGCGGCCGTTGCAACAGTTTGATACTGAACACCACCGGACTAGACAATTCTTTGCCCGGTGCTGTCTGGTACGCAGTCCGGTAAGGTATGACTGGGCCTTTAAGAACACCTCGGGAAGGAAGCCTTTTTGTCCAAGGAGTCGAGCTCTTCAATACAATGCCAACTTCCATAAGAAATCAATCAACCTGCAATGTACAATCATTCAAAAGGCAGCCTGACAAGGTGTTAACAACAATACCAAATAAACCACAGATTCTAGGATACACCCAGCTAACACCAGCAGATTCCAACTCATTACTGCACATGACAAAACTGAACAGAGCATCCTCACCACATGTGATTACTGATGGTGGAGTCTCCCACTTGGCCTGAGCATACATCTCAAACACTCTAATCTAACAAAAATGTTTAGAAAAAAAAACTGAAAAATGGCTGCAATACCAATACTTCGGTGTCGACGAAAGAACATAGTTAGCAGAATATACATTATTTAAAAACAAGAATTATCGATTAAAAAAAAAAGAGAAACTCTAAGCGATCGGACTACCACTTCCGGGGTGTGTATAGCTGCAGATGTCACTTTTCTGCACCGGACGCAGTGGCCGAATCAGTAGAGCACAGGGCTCCCACGCGGAAGGTCGGGAGTTTACTTCTCCGTCGTGTCAAACCAATGGCTTAAAAAAGTGCTACTTGTCATTTTCTAGCCAGGCGCTTGCCATTATTAGGATAGGGCAATGACTGGTTGGCTTGTCGTCAAGATAATGTGACTGAGTGGGATATCAGGTCATGGTGCTGGCAGCCTGGTCACCCAGTGGGGCAGCACTATAAAGTCGACATGAGTGTGCACTGTCACAAGTTGGTACCCGTCCTGATATGACATTAGATGTTGCCAGGACGTAAAACTCCAACAACCATGCACTCTCCTGCAGTGCTCCATCAGTTCGGCTGGTGTCCTCATTGACATGCGCGCGTCACCTTACTGCGGCAGGAACATGCGCACTGAAGTCCTTTTAATGCATTCATGAAACATGACCGCATCATTCAGTCCTCACACCCTCCCATCCTGCCCTCGATCCAAAACCCGTCTAGGTGAAGGCCTAGTCACATACACGTTAGTGGACATAGTTGAACGTAGTGGAGGCTAACATAGTTGAACGTAGTTGAACATAGTTGAACGTAGTTGAACATAGTTGAACATAGTTGAACATAGTTGAACATACTGGACAAGTACAGATGCCGGTACCTTCAACTACATTCATCTACGTTCAACTATGTTCAACTAGGTTAGGCTCCACTATGTCCACTAACATGTATGTGACCGGGCCTTTAAGCATCAAATTTTCAAGACCAAAAATATTATGTAGATTTGATTCTACATATCTGACTTAGATAGTGGCATGTCTATTAAACATTTGTTGCTACATAGAAGGGAATGCTGAGGCAATTCACTAGAACCTGTCACTGCAGAACCGTATGGTGTCAGAGTTGTGGTGTGCTTGCCAAAAGTAATTTTCTAATATTTCCACTTCAAATATCTAAAGATTTAGCCATTTAAAATAAAAGTTACTTCAACCTAAACTAAGGTAGATTATATCAATCAACCTGATATATTTACCTCAGAAAATGACAGAAACTAAACAAAAATCGAAGTATGCGACTTTAATATTACCAGTGACCTGCAAAGGGATTGAATGTTGACTGGGTAGAACATGTCGCCGCCCCTGTGGACAGACACATAATCTAGATACAGCTGATTCAAAGCAAATACTTATAAAATTGGGACTTGTCACTACGTTGCCTGGCACTCGGCATTGTTAGGACTATTGGTTTGTTTGTTTGGTTTTTATGTCCTGGCAACATTTAATGTCATCGCAGGATTTGCTACAGTGCACACTCATGGTATCTTTGTAGTGCTGTCCCATTGGGAGATCAGGCCGCTGGCACCATGACTCAATATCCCTTGTACTCATATCATCCTGATACTGAGCTAACCAGTCCTTGCCCTATTCTAGTTATACCAAGCGCCAGGATTGGTAGTGACAATTTTGTATGTTACTGTTTTGACTCTGCTGGGATTCGAACCGCCGACCTTACGCACGGGAAGCCTGCGCTCTACCGATTCTGCCACCGTGTCCGGTCGGGGATAATATGACTGCATACCTGTATGACTGTGTGACTGTGCCACTGTAACTGTTTCACTGTGTCACTGTGTCACTGTACCTGTGTCACTGTGTAACTATGTCACTGTGCCACTGTGTCACTGTGCCACTGTGTCACTGTAACTGTGGCACTGTGTAACTGTGGCACTGTAACTGTGTCACTGTGTAACTGTGTCAATGTGGAACTGTAATTGTGTCACTGTGTAACTATGTCACTGTGTCACTGTGTGACTGTAACTGTGTAACTGTGTGACTGTGTGAATGTAACTCAGTGACTGGAACTGTGTCACTGTGTAACTGTGTCACTGTAACTGTGTCACTGTGTAACTGTGTCACTATGTCACTGTAACTGTGTAACTGTGCCACTGTAACTGTCTCACTGAATGACTGTGTAACTGTGTAAATGTGTAAATGTGTCACCGTGTAGCTGTGTCACTGTAGCTGTGTCACTGTGTCACTGTAACTGTGTCACTCTAACTGTGGTACTGTATAACTGCATGACTACGTGACTGTGTCACTGTATGACGGCAGGAGGAGAGCGCAGCAGGACCAGAACACCATAGGACTAGAGTACCATAGGGCAATATGACCCTAGGACTATAGGAAGGTAGGACGGTAGGACCATAGGTCTATATAACCACAGGTCCCTAGGTCCACACGACCATACATCCACAGAACCGTATGTCCATAGAACCATAGGTCCATAGAACCATAGGTCCATGGGACCATAGGTCCATAGGATCATAGGTCCATGGGACCATACGTCCAATAGACCATAGGTCCAATATACCATATGACCATAGATCCATAAGATCATAGGTCCATAAGACCATAGGTCCATGAGACCATAGGTCCATAGGATCATAGGTCCATGGGACCATATGTCCACAGGACCATAGGTCCATGGTATCATATGTCTATAGGACCATATATCCATAGGACCATAGATCCATAGGACCATATATCCATCGGAGCATATACCCATCGGACCATATATCCATCGGACCATAGATCCATAGGAACATGGGAATATTAGCGGGTGTATATGGGTTTAGCATCACAAACCTGCTCGTGGATGCATTAACAAAATGGCCGACATTTAAGTGATCAGCAGATCAGATCCAGTTTGTGGCAGCTACGTGCCCCACCTGCATGCACTCACGCTGCACACACGAGAGGCCGACTGCAGCAGCCCCTGGGAACCATGTGACCCAGCGTCCAAATCACCCCTTCCGGCCTAGGAGAGGGCCGCCACAGTTAGTGTCGGGCGCGGGTCACGTTACTTCCGGTGTGACAAGCTGTACAATATTCCGATATTCAGCATAGGGGGGAATGCAAATGCTCTATTACTGATCGGTGCATGTATGTATATATATATGTATGGGTTGGCGGTGCCTGAGTGGGATGTAAATAGACATAGTGGTGCTGGCAGGTCTGGGTGTGATGGCACTCAGGGCCTACCCCTTCTGCTGGGATAGGGATCACCACACTCAAAGTTCAAGGTTGGTGGTTGCCATGGGGCCATACAGCTTGTGGTGGTGGTGGGCAGACCACTGGTATCCATGGGGACCAGGAATGCTGGATCCCTATTGGTAGGGCCAAGAATGCTTGTTTCCTAATGGGGGAAACGGGTGGGGTGATACTCTACAATGAACGCATGTAACCTTATAAATAATAAACCAGAGGGCTGAACTCTCTCTTCTTCTTTACACTTTATACTCTTCCTTTCTCTTTGTCTGTATTGATTTCACCATAGCCTGCCTACACAGCCACATATTCGAGAATTGGACTTTACAAAACGATTTACCAACACGAGAGACAAATGCTCTAACTCATTCGGCCATCCCGTCTGGTTATATATGCGCGATATATAGCACATGTAAATGATATATGCCACATATAAGTTATACGTAAACTATATGCCATATTCATACAGTCTACTCTGTCAATAACAGCTTCTGTCAATAACAAATCTCTGTCAATAACGGCAAAAAGTGCTGGTCCCGTCACAGCACCCCTTTAATTTAATAGCATTGCCTCTGTGTCTAACGGACAACTGTCTTATGTGGACAACGAGCCGTTTTTTCACCTATTTGATCAATATTCTCTCTAAATAACGACATGCCATATAGTTATAATATAGTAGAAATGACTACTTGTACAAATTACCAATTGTAGAAATGACAAATTGTAGAAATGACAAATTGTAGAAGTGATGAATAGTAGAAATGACTAATTGTACAAATTACAAATTGTAGAAATGACTTTGTAAGGACCGTTCTAGTCAGTCCCAATATAAACAAAAACATTAGTTTCAACCCATTCTGTCAGTCAGTCTCTGCCTATAACGGATCTCTCTCGATAACGGTATCTTGCTCCAGTCCCATGGGTGTCCAATATAGACAGAGTAGACTGTAATATGTTGGTGTTTTTGTTGTTTGTTGCGATTTGTTCTTTCACTTTTACTTCTGGGAGGGGTGGGTTGGTAGGGTGGGGAGGGTGTAGGGGGAGGTTGTGTGGCGGAGGGTATGTGTGTGTGTGAGGGGGTGGGTGTTGATGCCATAGGAACGCCACACTTGATGACGACCTAGTTTCGTGATCTGTCTTCTTCCAAATCTGATAACGTCAGAAGTACGTCTGGCTTCCGTCGTCAAGTGCCAGCGACCTGCCTGAACCACCTCCCATGTCATTATGACATAACTGCGCATGCCCAACACGCACCTATCACCGTCCTGCTGACAGCGCCCTCTACAATACAACGAGGGCTCTTTATCTAGTGGTCACCATACAGGACTCTCCAAATTTGCATTAACATTTTTTTAGCCATCTTTAAAACTGACACATAAATGATACTTTACTCGAGTAGTAATTTTGGCAAATTTCACGAATTTTAAAACTGATACATAAACGATCCTTCATTTAAATGGTAAATTTATCTAATTTCGCCATTTAAAAAACTGATACACAAAGGATACTTCATTTAAATAGTAACTTTTTGTTAATTTCGAGAATTTTAAATCTCGTACACAAATAATGCTTTACTTAAATCATAATTGTCGCTAATTTCATGATTTTAAAAACTGATACATGAAGGATACTTTATTTAAATAGTAATTTTCGTTAATTTCGAGAAGTTTAAATCTCATACACAAATAATGCGTTACTTGAATCATAATGTCGCTAATTTCACGATTGAAAGTGATACACAAAAGATACTTTATTTAAATAGTAATTTTCGCGATTTTTAAAGCTCCTACGCAGACAGTACTTTATTTAGCTGAACCACATATTTAATACCAAAAACATGAAAAACTTACAGTTACAGTAATTTTAGCTAATGTAAATGATTATCATAACTCTTACACGTAGGATGCTTTATTTTCGTGAAACACCATATTATCGAGGAAAGAACGAAGAAATTGTAGTATATCTCGCAAATTTCCCGTTTTTCAAAATGTGCCTTGTCAGACACGTTCCCCCTGCAAGTCACACATTGGTAAAAGAAATATTAAATTGTAATATTTATCGTTAATTCAGCATTTTCAAAAACGCCCCCTTTAGGACTTTTTATGTACTGTAAGCCACGTATCATTATACAAAAATGAGAGAAGAACTTGTAGTAACTTTTTATATATTCAATTCAATTCAATTCAATTCTTTATTTCAGACTCAGGATTATGGTAGTTACATAATTTGGTCCATAGTAGGTAGATATAAAAATTAATGTGAATAGGATATAAGTAATAGTATGAATACTACCATACTAACCAATATCAAAATGTTGGTCTACATACAGTATTTTGTACCAATGCCTCCATATGGCAGACGTAAATATGAGATCACTCTCTTCTATTTTTACAAGTCCCTGTATTATAACATTTTCTGACTTGTAATGCCAATCACCAGGATAGGTAGTGACATGTGCTAATTTTGTAAGTATTTGGTTTGACTCAGCCAGGGTTTGATCCCAGGTGATTTTTCAGCGGATGCCATCGCTCTCATTGATTCGCTGGCCGACAACGCACACGCATACGTGATAGGTTGGTTGTTGGAGTTTTATTGCTGCTTCATTTGGTCCACACTCATACTAAGATCCCACAAGCTTTATAGTGCTGCCTCACTGGGACCGCACCCATACGAAGATCCCAACATGGCATATTGCTGTACGGATACACCTGTGACCCTATGCACACTCCTGGCAGCTTCATAGTGCTGCCTCATTGGGACCACACCCATACCAGGATCACATCATGGCATTTTGCTGTACGGATACACATGTGACACTGTGCATATTCATGGCAGCTTTATAGTGCTGCATCGCTGAGACCGCACCCATACTAAGATTCCAACGTGGCATCCTGCTGCGTAGACACACGTGTGACATTGTGCGCATTCATGACGGCTTTATAGTGCTGCATCACTGGGACCGCACCCAAGCTAAGATCCCAACATGGCATAGCGCAGTGCGCATACACCTGTGACACTCTGCACATTCCTGGAAGCTTTATGGTGCTGCCTCAGTGCGACTACGTTAAGTCAATTCGTGGTACCGACGCACTTGCGGCATTGCGCCCACTCTTGCTAGTCTTATAGTGCTGCCTAGAGCTTTATAGTGCTGCATCACCGAGAGCTTTATAGTACTGCTTCACTACCTAGACCGGCGTTCAGCAATACAAGGATAGAAAAGGACTGATTAGCTCTCAGTTTCAGGATAATGTGACTGAGTGGAAATATAATCGGGTGGTCCTGTCTCCCAGTGGGTCATCATCATGCTGTCGGTCGCGATGCGACAAAGACTGCTTTCATTACTTGACTGTCACTCTCCATTAAGCTCTCTGCTGTGAGAGTGACAGTGGGTAAGCACTATATATTCACCATGAGTGCGCACTGTCAAAAGTCAGTACCCCTCCTGTTATGATTATGACCTTGGTTGTTGCAAAGATGTAAAACCCCAAATGAACTGTATAGTTACTCACATATTTATCCTCATACCGCCCCCCTAATGATGGCGCGGAGCTTCTTAAGATAAGAACCTCATGCCAACATGGGGTGGCAGCATTGTAACCCCAGCCCCCTCCTCACCTCCCCATAGTGTCCTACCCCCACCCCCTAGTGGTGTGTCCACGCACTACATTAGTGGAGGGACATATATTTCCCACATGCACTTACCTGACTGAGATGACGCCGAGAGTGTCTGCAGATAAGACGTTAATGCACTGATAAGGGGGGTAATCAAATACAAGTGTGCTGACAGTTAGTATGTGTGGCGCGTGAGATTTATGTACAGGTGTTAATGTACTGATAACAACCACTTTACCACACGGCGGGTAACTGTGGTGAAGACACAAGGAGAAAAAGTGGTTATGTGGTGTATAAAGGTTAAGCAAATATTATTGTGACTGGAATTTTTTTTAAACCGTACAACATTGCGTTAGGTGGGGCGGAGGGAGCGTGCCGTTGGAGCGACCTGGAGGGCTGGGGACCTGCTCCGAATCACTGTAACCTGCACCGCCATCAGCCTCGGTCTGGTCAGCATTCCTCTCGGCTAACTCTCGTCCGGAAAATGTCTTTATGGCCGAATGAGTAGAGCGTCCGTCTCCAGTTTTGGTAGAATCATGGGGTTTGAACCCACGGGTTCGAACACTGGTCAAGCCCAACCATTGACTTAAAAATTGATACTTGTCGGTTCCTAGCCAAGCGCTCGGCATTATTAGGATAGGGCAATAAATGGTTGGCTCAGTGTCAGGATAATGTGACTGAGTGGGATATCGGGTCATGGCACTGGTGGCCTGGTCACCTGATGGGACATCACTATAAAGTCATCATGTGTGTGCACTGTCACAAGTCGGTACCCATCCTGATATGACTTTTGATGTTGCCAGGACGTAAAATTCCAATAAGCAACTGACCGTTGTTGAAGTTGTAGTTTGAACGGATACGCAGCTGACATTTGTTTGTTTGGGTTTATTCTCTTCGTTTTTTGTTCTTGTTCTGTTGTTGTTGTCTCTTTGTTCTATTCTTGTTCTGTTCTTGTTGTCTCTTTGTTCTGTTCTTGTTCTGTTCTTGTTCTGTTCTTGTTCTGTTCTTGTTCTGTTCTTGTTCTGTTCTTGTTCTGTTCTTGTTCTGTTCTTGTTCTTGTTCTGTTCTTGTTTTGTAGTTGTTCTGTTCTTGTTCTGTTCTTGTTCTTGTTATGTTCTGGTTATGTTCTTGTTATGTTCTTGTTCTGTTCTTGTCCCTGTCCCTGTTCTGTTATTGTTCTGTTCTTGTTCGTGTTCTGTCCTTGTTCTGTTCTTGTTCTGTTCTTGTTCTGTTCTTGCTCTGTTCTGGTTATATCCTTGTTCTCTCTTTGTTCTGTTCGTGTTCTCTTGTCTCTTCTTGTTCTCCTCCTTTTTTCTCCCTTTTCTCTCTCTTTCCCTTTCCTTTTCTCGTCTTATTCTACTCTATCCTTTCTTTATTCATACTCTAATGCTACTCTGTTTTCGCTACTGTATTCCTACTCTACCCCCACTCTATCTATACTATATCCCTTCTCTATCGCTCCTCTATCTCTACTATATCGATACTTTATCGCTACCCTATCCTGCCCTATCGCTACTCTATTCCTACTCTATTCCTATTCTATTCGTACTCTATTCGTACTCTATTCGTACTCTATTCGTACTCTATTTGTACTCTATTCCTACTCTATTCCTACTCTATTCCTACTCTATTCCTACTCTATTCCTACTCTAGCACTACTCTATCCCATCTATATCCCTACTCTATTCTACTATAAATTTAGGCTACGGTAAGGAAAAAGAGAGAACAACTCTATTCTACTATATTCCTGCTCTATTCCTACTCTACTCGTACTCTATCCCTACTCTATTCATACTCTACATATTCTCTATCCCTAATTTATCCCTACTAGTACTATATCCATAATCTACCCTGCTCCATCTCTACTCTATCTCTACTCTATCCCTACTCTATCCCTGCTTCACCCATACTCTATCCGTAATGTATTATGACTTCACCTTTTTATACTGTACCAGACCGACATAATATTTTTTTGTAAAAAAAAAAAATTGATGGGAACTACAGAATATCCTCATCACGAATGTTGTTGTCACATGACCAGAATACTGCGCCACTATTGGCCAAGTACATTCGGCTTTGATTCCACCAACGGAATATCCTCCCATTTATAGCACACACCGCCTACAGGGTTACATTACTGGTCTGTAACAGCAGGGCCTCTCCTAGGTAGCATAATCAGAAACATGCCCGACTGCTCACGTAAATATCACACTTCCTGCAAAGTTCACTCCTCACCAGGTGGCGCTAGAGGTTCATTATTTGGCGGTTGCCAGGAAGTTGAAACTGTTTGTCTTATTTGTTGTTGTTTTATGTCCTAGCAACATCTAAGGTCATACCAGGATGAGTACATCCTTGTGACAGTATGAATTCATGGCCACTTTATAGTGCTGTCTTGCTGGCACCATGACCCGATATCCCACACATTCACATTATCCTGACACTGTGCACACCAGTCCTTGTCCTATTATTGCCGAGCGCCAGGCAAAGTATCAATTTTGTGAGTCATTGGTTTGACTCAGCTGGGACTCGAACTCGCGACCTTCCACACAGGAAGCCTACACTCTGCCGATTCTACCGATAGTGGGAGACCACACCATCAGCACATTGACCTGATATCCCACCCCAGTCACATTATCCTGACACTGAACTAACCAGTCCTTGCCCTATCCTAATAATGCCAGGCATCTCCTTAGGAAGCCACGAGTAAGTCATTGGTTTGACTCGACCGAGAATTGAACTCCCGACCTCGGCCACCGCGTCGGGCCCCAAATTATGTCTGCAGTGAAAAGTAATGTGAACCATACTATCCTTTATAGTAAAGCAGTGGCTACCCGTACATGACTGTACGTGTAGAGTTGAAGTCTAGGCGTATGTGCGTATGCGCGGTCGTTCCTCACGTATCTTTAGCAGTTGCTAAGCGTACGTGACCGTACTGGTAGAATCGAAGTCTAGGCGTACATGCACATTGCATAAATATATATAATACATTAAGATTTTAATTTGGTGGAAATAGCCCTAACCCTAACCCTAACCCTAACCATAACCCCAAACCTAACCCTAACCTTAACCCTAACCCTAACCCTAACCTTACAGATGCGCGCGCAGTGCACGCACGTACGCCTAGACTTCAACTCTACCCGTACGGTCACATATATGGGTAGACACTACGTTAAAGTAAATTTGCCCTTTTTTGAGTGTATTTTTTGAGTGTATTTTTTGAGTATGTAAATCCACCCTTCCCTTCCCCCTGTGACGTTATAGAACTACTACGAATAGTAATAGCCTTGGGGTAATCAAAATCTAATGGCGCATAAGCATGGACGATATACAGCCACGACAAGGACAGTGGGACGCTTTCCAAGGACACTCAGTCCTGACTGATAAGTGGAATGTTGCGAGGATAGTGCTAGGAGACTAGTGTATAAAACCTCACTTGGCGCATTTTCCCGCGATTCCTTATCAGTGCTAAGCCTATGGCAGAATATTTACAAATAACCTCACCATAACCTCTTCCTATGCATCACATATACACATTGGTTTGCTTGTTGTTTTACACCCTAGGAACATCTCAGGTCATCAGGACGGGTACCGACTTATGACAGTGCGCACTTATGGCGACTTTATAGTGCTGCCCCACTGGGTGACCTGGATCTCCGCATCATGACCCAATTTCCCACAAATTATCCCGATACTGTGCTAACCAGTCCTTGTCCTATGCTATTAATGATGATCGCTAGGTTAACTAGCGACAAGTATTCATTTTTATAAGTCATTGGCTTGACTCAGCTGGGAATAGAAATCCTGACCTTCTACATGGGAAGCCTGGGCTCCGATACATATATATATATATATATATTTATGTATTTTTCCGGCGGTACAGTGAGTGGCGTTTACAGTGTGAAGCGGGAGGTGGCGCCACGATCGGAGCTGAGGTTGACTGGAGCAGCAGATGACTAGACCAGATTCCAGCAATCGATGATTGGGGGAGTGCTGGGGAGCAGGAGGGATACTCCGGGCTATTATACTCGCATAATTCTTATGCTAGGTACACACCTACCGTTTTTCCGCACCCACCTACCGTATATGATCTAAAACTGCCCCAAAATCGTGAGGTGTGCACTCCCCTAGCACACCTACCGATTGCGATTTGCAACTTTTATGGGCTAAAACTGCTTCCTTACGATTGCGATTCGCGATTCGAAAAATGAATCGGCCCGTTTTCAGTTTTAAGCAGGTCGGGTCGGGTCGCGATTTTTAGTGCGCGAATCCTATACGGTAGGTGTGTACCTAGCATTATAGGGCACATATATATATATATATCAATAGCGGAAGTTCTTTTTCACCAGAAGTAACATCCATCGGATGTGTCCTATTAGTAGTTTTGAATGGGGAGGAAGCACACTATTGCATTGTTACTACTTCAATGGCTGACCCTGAAGTCATTGTCACACCTCACCGGACTGAGTACCGGAGAACCACCGGACACCAAATTTTCTAGTCCAGTGTTGTCTGTTGAAGAAATCTATCGAAATGTATCGAAATGGAGTGTAAAATTGGGTTAATTGCCACCGGACAAAAAACGGGTAAGTACCGTACATGTACCGTACATGTACCGGACGAGAACTGGATGAGAACCGGACATATAACGGATGGGTACTGGACATGTATCGGACAAAACGGACAAACCGGACACCAACAGATGGGTACCGGACATGTACGGATGGGTACCGGACATGTACCAGACAAACCTGACACCAACAGGACACCTCAGTCCAGCGGTGTCCGGTAGAAGTTTTGTGCATGTTCAAAACTTGCACCGGACACCGCGGGATACCACTGGACATCGCCGGATGGTTACTGGATGGTACCCGAACATCGCCGTACACAACCGGACAGTGTCTGGTTCTCGTCCGTTTCCCCCAATCCGGTGAGGTGTGACAGGGCCTTAATGCACTGGTGACATTGGGCTGACCTTGCAATGCGTGATGGCTTCTAATCCACAGGAGAGGTCGCTCCGTCTGTGATCAATATCAGGTGGGTAATGTAGATAACTAACGACCTCCTGCAATAGGGGAGAGGGGAGGGTGAGGGGGAAGGGGGGGGGGGGGTGGAAGGGGAGAGGGGAGAGGGGGGATCCTTCTTTATAACAAACCACATTACCTGTCAAACCCAACTTGCGTTAATATTGTCCTTACAATAATTTAAGAAAAATAGCAATCTCGTTGATAATAACAAACTTGAACAAAATTCAGTGTATTCTTCGGTTCAATTCCCTGAGCAGCCTCTGACGAGTTGGCATCGGATATGGTGACTGAGACGATAGAACCCAGGCTTTGCATGCGGAATGTTGGTGCTCATGTGTGACTGGATGCGGGGGCCATATTGGTATAACGTAAGGTTCCCGTGTGGAAGGTCACGAGGTGTATTCCCGATTCCCGGTCAAGTCAAATCAATGACTTACAAAATTGATACTTGCTGCTACCGAGCCTGGTACTCAGCATTACTTGGATAGGACAAGGACTGGTTAGCACAGTATAAGGATAATATGACTGTGTTGGAAATTGGGTCATGGTACTGGCTGCATGATCTCCCAGTGGGGCAGCACTACAAAGTCACCATGGGTGTGCACTGTCACACGTTGGTACCCGTCGTGATGTGATCTGAGGTGTTTCCAGGTAGCCACCACATAGGCTACTCTTTCTGATAACCAGCAAAGGGTCTTTATTATGTATTTTCCCACAAGCAGGACATCCTTTGATGAACCAGTTGTGGTATGCAGGTATAGCAATACCTCAGGGAGTTTGACGCCCCTGCCTTGCAGAGTTCTAAACCACTGCCTTGTGGTACAGGTCCTTGACAGAACCGAAGGCTAAGGGAGCAAACCCTAAACAGAAAACCATGTCACTGTGGCAGCATTAAGGGCGGTTGATGTATGGAACTCCCAACATCTCCCGACCAGCCACTGCAGGGACAAATAGTTTTGGCGCCTGTCTTGACATGTTCTTGCCAGTGTGAAACCTCTATTTGCTCCCCGATAGAGTGCCGCTGGTAACTTGCAAAAGCCAGCAGCACTTCAACACTTTTGCAGGCAGCTTTCATGAAATGTACAACCGCACAAAAATGGAGAGCGGCAGTCAAGTAATGAAAGCAGTCTTTGTCGCATCCCGACCGACAGCATGATGATGTGGACCATTGGTTAGGTCCTTTTACAAGTTCTTATTAAAAAATAACTTTTGGTATTCTATCCTCATCCATATGGACTACATGGCCAGCCCATCTGAGTTGTGGTCTCATGACCATGCAATGCAGTTAATGCCGACCATTTGGAGCAGGGACCAGTGAAACTACGAATACCCATATTTAAAGTGGATGTCACACCTCGCAAGATTGAGCACCGGACAGGATTGTCTAGTCCAGTGGGGTGATAAGTATCAAAATCTATTAAAATGTGTCAAAATCTTGTGCTATCGGGTAAATAGTCGCTCGATGAACGGACATGAAACGGACATGAAATGGACATGAAACGGACAGGAAACAGACATGAATGGATAGCCAACGGACGAAACAAATTCAAACCGGACAAGAACCATTGACGTCAGTCCGGCGGCATCCATTCCTAGTTTTGTGCATGTTCAAAACTTGTACGGACACAAAATGGACTTTGTTCGGTTTTTGTCCGGTTCTCCCAATCCGGTGAGGTGTGACAGGGCCTTAAGCCAGTCACATATACACACTGTGTAATAACCACGCATAATGCAGTGTCCCTGTTACCATTAATGATGGAATTTGATTTATTATGACACTGCTGGTTCTTAATTGAATTGCTCGCTCCTCCCTACACACTTCTCTGAGCCACATTATCTAATCTGATTTCCGGTTGGACCGCCATAAAGAAGTGCGCGTCCATACACACACACCTGCATAATGTGATTACCATGGCAACCAGCTATTAATAACCCAAGTTGGTTGGTTGTTGGAGCTTTACATCCTGGAAACATCTAAGGTCATATCAGGATGGGTACCGACTTGTGACAGTGCACTCTCATTGTGACTTTTATAGTGCTGCCCTACTGGGAAATCAAGCCGTCGACACCAAGACCCGATATCCCACTCAGTCACATTATCCTGACACTGAGCTAACCAGTCCTTACACTATCTTATTAATTCCGAGTGCCAGGCTAGGAAGCGACAAGTATCAATTTTATACGTCATTGTTTTGACTTGACCAAGAACCGAATCGTTTGAATCGATCGGGAATCGAACGCCAATCTCCCGCACGGAAAGCCTGCACTCTACCGATTCGGCCACCGCGTCCGGTCACCTGTGTAATATGATTACCATGGCAACCAGCTATTAATAACCCAAGTAGCTCTGCTTTGAGAAGCTTCTACCCAGGCTTGAATTTGTCATAATCCACGTTGAGAAAATCGAATCTGTGAGGATTGAGCTCAGCGTACACAAAAGATGATCTAAAAACAATGGGTTGAAATTTAATAATAAGGACTATAAGGAAATTTAACGGGTGAATCTGTCTCTTTCTTTATGGCTATCTGCTATATATAATAGATTCAAAATGAGTCAATTAATGCCAGCCAAACCACTAACTTGAGTTGGGTGGATCAACCTAATGTAGTGAGGGGCACTGACCTCACTAAGTGAAAGGCCACATACACAGGTAGGTGACAGTAGGTGGATTGCATCAGGGAGCCTAGCTAGACTAATGGTTAGGATCCTTTGTCGCATAATGACAGAAATGTGGATTCAACTGCCAATCTAGGAAGAGCATGTGGTTTATACACAACCATAGCTAGGAATTTTTATTTGGGGCTGCAGACAGAGTTTGGGAATGGATGATTGTTGTGTTGAATGTGTGAGGCACTCGAGGGGTCTAGAGGTATGCCACCCTTCCAGGAAATATTTTAATCTAGAGGCTCTGAAATGCCATTTCCAGCCATTTCAGGGAGGTTAGAAAGAGCATTTTTTTGAGGCGCGGGCAATTTCCCCCCTTGTCCCCCCCCCCCATGGCTAGCTATGGCCATTGTTTGTAGCAGCTTGCCTGGTGCCATGACCATGATTCTAGTAGAAGAGGTGAGTGCAGTATGGAACACTGACCTCTCCAGGTGAAATGCGACATGCACAGGCATAGAATGGTAGAATTGTAGGTTCGATTCCCACTCTAGGCACACTGTTCCCTTTGTTTGCATAAACACCAGATATGACCTTAGATGTTGGTAGGATGTAAAACAACAAACAAATACTTATGCTACCTATAATGGTTAAGTCTAATGACTTTTTTTTCACTGCGAGACAGTAATAGTTTTACGGTTCCTCTCGTTTGATCACTTTCAGTTGTTGTGTACTGGTGTACCTAACTACTGCATGCACTCTTTCTCTGTTTGTAAGCACTGCCCAACTTCCCCCAACCCTCTGTGAGTTTGTTCATTCTACAGTTGGGTTAGTTATTCAGTTATCAATAATTGTAATGCTTATTTACACTTCACATCTTAAACGGTAAATTAACTATTCCAAAACCTTAAGAAAACAACTAACATAGTAATATGAATAGAAGAAAAATACAATGCCAAGAGGGCCCCCAAAAGAACTAACATAGGCTACTAAGAAATACCAACAAACTATCTATCTGCTACTGAAATTCAGGCAATCAAATTATTTATCAGCAGCTACTGTTTGGTAAGACAACACCAACACTACAGCTGGCCAGCATTGAAAACAAACCTGGGTACGGGGCTTACATGCTATGGACAGTATAAATACAGCCTCAATTAAAAAAAACAAAAAAACAAACTATGAATATGGCTGCGTTTCGGCATACTTTAAAAACAATGTCTTTTAAACATCCTGGTATTTTGCACTGAAAGGTCCTTGAAGGGTCCTGGAATTTGATATGTCAAAATGGGTATGAAGCCCACTCAAACAATCTAGAGAATAGTGTCATGGAGGGGTGAGGGCGGTGACGTCGGTCACGTCAGCGACCGCCATCGGAAGAAAATCAATACTGTCAAGCTATCATGAGACTTGTGATATCGACATGTGTCCGGATGCCGTATTATTACTTGGAATACCTGGATTAGCAACACCCAGTGTGTGGACCAGTGGTCTATTCACCCTATTCACGCGTGACCTAATTAGGCATCAGAATGAGTCTGAGTAAGCGTCAGTATTGGAAATGGCCATAAGACCCTACTGTGTGCCGATGTGTATGAACTACTACAGAAATTAAAGGAGTAACATTTGAAGATATTCACTTTTGAAACTACCATATTCATTTTTACATACCTTTTTTCTATTTATTGGTCAATTTTCATGAAGATTGAGTGATGATCAGATGCATTTCAGTAGGCAATGTCAACAAAGTCACTCACCTTGGCTGCCAATCTTTTCTTAAATTCAAAATTGCATAACTTTCTTAATATAGATATCTTAAAAAAATATATGTTGACCCTTTTAAAGCTTTTATTAATTTGTAATTACTAAGACTAGTTGTTTAACTGTGTTGCACAGATAACTATGCTGACAGTGCTGCATTACATGATACGGCCTACATGATACCACCATAACTATGCAGACTTGAAGTTGACAGTCATATTGTAGTTAAAGAATGGGAAAAATCACCATGCAAGGGTCACTCAATCTTTGTGAAAATTGGCCAATAGATAGAATACAGCTATGCAACGATGAATATGGTAGGTTCAAAAATGAATACCCTCATATTTGAGTGATTTTAAGAGGTTTTGGTCGACAAAAAAGTGTTCACATCACTTTTCATACAATGGCGCCTCGCAGATGCGTAAGTGCCCTTGGTCTGATTTCAACATGGCCGTGGCATGAATAGGGTGAATTATCAGCATCACATGTACCTTCATGCATGGTTGATTGCGACTTCAGCAGGTAGGGGTCACCACTGGTTTTTCAAGCTGTCTCAGTTTTTCAAGGTGTATTGATAAACCAAGAAAGTTTTCATATATAGAAACAAATAGGGGTGACATGTCACAGTCTACACTTTGTTTAATATTAAAGTAGGGAATCTAACAATATATATCATTAGAAAGGGCTTAAACAGCTCTGTGTAGTTTAGGTCTAGTTGATTTGATGTCTGATTGGGGTCATATCACGTCCCCTATGTGTCCGCATTACCATTTGGAGTGGGATGGTCGACCAGCCGTCAAACTCACCTAAGGAGATAATAGAGTAAACATCAGTTAAAGCTACATAGTCTGGTAAAAGGCTCACATTTAACAAACCAAAACCTTCACTGGATCCTACATATTTAATCTAGATACAGGTGCACTCATTAAACTGTTATGGTTCTGCATAGAAGGGAATAACTCAGGCACTTTAATAGAACTTGTTAAAGCCTAAGGTTGCAGAATTGTGACGCGCATACCAAAAGTAATTTAGCATCTTTCCATTTCAAATATCTCTAAAGTCAGCCATTTAAAATAAAAGTTACTTCGAAATAAAATAAAGTAGATTACAGTGATCAACCTAATGTATTTTTCTTAGAAAATGGCAACAATTTTAAAACCACGGGACTATGCAACTTTAATAAATAGAAACTGTTCTCTGTGGCGGAGTGGTTAGAGTGTCTGACTTTTTTCTAGGTCAGACTCCTAATCTGAAGGTCGGTGGTTCGATTCCCCATGCCCCCATCTCTGCCAATTTGGATTTCCACAGCTGTGTATAACTTACAGCATCATCAAAGGCCGGTTGCTCTCATACCATGTCTATGTGGTGTGGGAGGTTAAACATCCCTTGGGTCGGTAAAAGTGTACTCGGGCTTTCTATCGACAAACTGTCTAATGGTGAAAACAAGCCTATTCAGGCTTATCCATTATAGGCAGTATAAATCTTCAACAACAAAATCAGGGACACATATATCAAAATGTGCGGGTGAGTGATGCAGAGGTAGTGGAGTCAGTCGTGTCGAAAGCTACCGTATTTGGTGCCACCGCCAAGGTTTGCTGCGGAACTTTGGTTAGTCTGCTGTGAACAAATATGGTGATCTATATCTTATTTATACTCGCATAATAAAGTACGCAGCACATGCATACATATGTGTACACAATATCAGAAACAGTAACAATTATATGTTATCTAAAACCAAATACTCGCATATTAATATGCGCAACATTAGTTGATAATAATAATTAGAATTTGTTAAAGAGACTACTGACTCCACTACCTCTGCCTCACTCACCCGCACATTTGATATATATGTCCCTGATTTTAAACTGTTTCTATTTAATAAAGTTACATAGTCCCGTGATTTTAAATCGCTGCCATTTTCTAAGAACACTACATTTGGTTGATCACTGTAATCTATTATATTTTAGTGCGAAGTAACTTTTATGTTAAATGGCTGACTTTAGATATATTTGAAATGAAAAGATGCTAAATTATTACCATCTAGACTGGCGCTCGGGAATACGAAAATAGGGCAAGGAGTAGTTTGGTCAGGATGGGGATAAAGTGATTGACTACAAAGACAAATATGGCAGGAACGCAAAACCGTCGGACTATACAACTTTAATCACGCATGCACAAACGATTTCTAGATACCGGTGAGTGTCCATAGCTGGGGAGACTAGGTTCACGATATACTCCCTATACATGTCTGAACAGGGCCGAACATACAAACAGTACTTTCTGCTCTTGTCTATGTTTATGTTCTCCGTCTAAATTCTAGATCCTAGCAACACCCATGTTTACACAGTAGTGTCCAGAGCGACCCATCAATATACCCCCCCCTCCCCCCGCCCTGCCTCCCTCTCACCCTCACACACCACACTGCCCCCCCCCCCCCCCCTCACTGCCTCCCTCTCACCCTAACACACCACACTGCTCTCCCCCCGCCCCGCCCCCGCCCTGCCTCCCTCTCACCCTAACACACCACACTGCTCCCCCCCCCCCCCACCAAACACTCATCCCCCCATCCCCATGCCGGATGATCCACTGCCTTCTCTGCTGGTCCCCCCGGCACCCCCCCCCCCCCCCCTCCCCCCGCCCTTGCAACCCTGGGTAATCCTCAGAGGATGATGCTCGTTGCCTGCACCGCTGGTTCCTCCATCACCTACCATCTCCCCCACCCCCACCCCATTCCCCACCCTTACCCCCACTCCCACCGCCCCCTAACCCCACCCCTCACCCTTAGCCCCCACCCTTACCCCACCCCTCACCCTTAGCCCCCACCCTTACCCCGACCCCGTCCGCCGGCGGCCCGCCCACATCGCGTGCCCCGACCCCGTGCGTCATCTGCCCGATCCTACGGGGACCTAGGCTGGACCCTGCTCACTAACAACTCAACGACCACATTCACCAACATATCAACGAGAGAAATCAGGAAGCAAAACTTACATCACACCACTGTGAATTCAGTCAATTTATATTATGCTTCTATTATAGAACAGGTTTTTCATGTGGTTATTATTGCAACTGATATTGTCATTTATGTACCAACAAATTGTAATGAATGGCTGGAAGACCAGTGCTCTGGCGCTGACAAAAGACATTATTCGCTGAATAAAATACATTTAGTAAAACAAACAAAAAAGCTCATAGTACGGATACACTTTGTTTTGCCTCCTCACTCTAAGAACATGATGATGAAAAAAGAAACAAGACCCCAATTAGCATGGGGCATGCTTAAAAGGTATAACCTACTAGTATGGTGATCAGAGAATATCGAGAGTAAAAGAGGTTTGTTCGTTTGTTTTACATCCTAGCAACATCTAAAGTCAAATGAGGACGGGGACTGACTTGTGACAGTGCCCATTCATGGCGAATTCTTAGTGCTGCCCCACTGGGAGACCAAGCTGCCAGCACAATCACCCACCATTATCCTGACACTGTGCTAAACAGTCCTTGACCTATCCTATTAATGCTGAGGGGTAGGCTAGGTAGCGACAAGTATACATTTTGTATGTCATTTATTTAACTCAGCCGGGATTCGAACTCCGACCTTCCACCCGGGAAGCATGCGCTCCATCGATTCGGTCACTGCGTCCAGTTGGAAGAAAAGAGGAGAGACTTCCAATCTATTCATAGCAGAAAGTCATGCGCTTAATTTGTGTTTGGAACTTAATTTGTGTTGGTCAATTTGTGGGTTGCGATTTGTTAATACGCCATTCAGTTTCTTAAGCGCCTGTCACACCTTACCGGACTGAGTTCCGGAGACCACCGGACAAAGAATTTTCTAGTCCGGTGCTCTCTGGTACACAAAATGTATCGAAATGTATCGAAATGGAGCGCAATTGGGACAATTGCCGCCGGGCGACCGGACAAGTACCGTACATGTACCGTACATCTACTGGATGAGAACCGGACGAAAACCGGATGAGAACCGGACACGCAGCGGATGGGTACCAGACATGTACCAGACAAAATGGACAAACCGGACACCAACGGATGGGTACCGGACATGTATGGATGGGTACTGGATGGGTACCAGACATGTACCGGATAAACCGAACACCATCCAGACACGTCAGTCCGGCAGTGTCTGGTAGAAGTTTTGTGCATGTTCAAAACTTATACCGGACACCGCCGAACAGTACCGGACAGTGTCCGGTATTCGTCCGGTTCCCCAGTCTTTTAAGCTGTGACTGGGCTTTAAGGCAGATATGTATTTGAATTATATCCTGGCGGCGCCATCTGGTTGTGAACTGTACAGCAAACCTCAACATTTTTGTTTGTTTGTTGTTTTACGTCATAGCAACATCGACGGTCATATCAGGACGGGTACTGACTTGTGACAGTGTGCACTCAGGGCTCCTTTATAGTGCTGCCTCACTGGGAGACCAGACCACCAACACCATGACCTGATATCCCACTCAGTCACATTATCCTGACACTTACCCAATCAGCCATTGCCCTATCCTAATAATGCCCAGCGCCTGGCTAGGAAGTGACAAGTGTTCAAATTTTAAGTCATTGGTTTGACTCGACCAGGGTTTGAACCCACAAACCCATGGGTTTGGATTCCCCGATCTACAAAACAGGAGACAGACGCCCAAATCATTCGTCTGTCAAGCCTGGTCCAAACCCCAACATAGTTCTTCTCCGTCCTTAAAGCTGCCTAATACGATGAAAGCGTAACATATTCTAAGGTACTGTAGTAGTCTGCACTGACCTCTCAGGCAAGTAACCACATAGACAGGTAGGCGTGGGGAGTGTGTTGATATCAGGGAGCCTAGGTGGTGTAATGGTTAGCACACTGGCCCGGAATGCAAAGAGATGTGGGTTTGAGTCCCGCTCTAGGTGCAATATTTCCCATTTTCATCACCCCCATGACACTGGTTGCCGTGATCAGGATCCTGTACAAGCTACGCGCTGTATGGTTGTTGAACCTACCCTGTGTATGTATGTGTAAGTGTATTGCCTGTATGTATGTAATTGTAAGCATTACAAGACTTACAATTCCAGGGGACGAGTGTAGTGGTCTGCACTGACCTCTCAGGCAAGTAACCACATAGACAGGTAGGCGTGGGGAGTGTGTTGATATCAGGGAGCCTAGGTGGTGTAATGGTTAGCACACTAGCCCGGAATGCAAAGAGATGTGGGTTCGAGTCCCGCTCTAGGCGCAGTATTTCCCATTTTCATCACCCCCATGACAATGGTTGCCGTGATCAGGATCCTGTACAAGCTTTGCGCTGTATGGTTGTTGAACCTACCCTGTGTATGTATGTGTTAGTGCATTGCCTGTATGTATGTAATTGTAAGCATTACAAGACTTACAATTCCAGGGGGACGAGTGTAGTGGTCTGCACTGACCTCTCAGGCAAGTAACCACATAGACAGGTAGGCGTGGGTAGTGTGGTGATATCAGGGAGCCTAGGTGGTATAATGGTTAGCACACTGACCCAGAATGCAAAGAGATGTGGGTTTGAGTCCCACTCTATGCGCAATATTTCCCATTTTCATCACCCCCCACGACACTCCTAAGTACTATGTTTCGGGCGGATAAAACAAATTGTTGTATTTAATTCCTGTTCCCGCGAATGACCATTCAAAAAGTTGCTGACCGGGATTTTTGTTTCTGATGAAATTATTGAATCTTCAGAAAGCGGCCCAATTTTCCGTCACATTGCCCAGGTTGCATGGTATCATTTCATTGCCTAAATCCCTACTTGGTCATTGGTTTCAATTGACCGAGATTCGAACTTTTGACCTTCCACACGGGAAGCTGTACTGTACTGATTCGCCCACAACTTGCAGTGCAAATATAGGGATTAACTGATGGTGTTCTCTGTGGCTGAGTGGTTAGGATTTTGACATCAGACTCCCTAGGTCTTTCTAGGTCGTACTCCTAATCTGTTGGTTCGATTCCCCATGCCACCTCTACCAATTTGGATTTTCACTGCTTGTTTGTTGTTGTTTTACGTCCTAGCAACATCTAAGGTCATATCATGATGGGTACCGACTTGTGACAGTGCACACTCATGGCAACTTTACAGTTCTGTCCCACTGGGAAACCAGGCCGCCGGCACCATGACCTGGTATCCCACTCAGTCACATTATCCTGACACTGAGCACACCAGTCCTTGCCCTATCCTAATAATGCCGAGCGCCTGGCTAGGAAGTGACAAGTATCAATTTTAAAGTCATTGGTTTGACTCGACTGGGACTCGAACCCACGACCCCACGATCTACCAGCACGGGAGACGGACGCTCTAACTCATTCGGCCATCCCGTCTGTTCTGTGTATAACTTACAGCATCATCAAAGCCCAGTTGCTCTCATACCATGTCTATGTGGTGTGGGAGGTTAAATATCCTTTGGATCGGTAAAAGTATAGGCTCGGGCTTTCGACCGACCAACTGTCTAATGGTGGTAATAAGACTATTCAGACTTATTCATGATAGGCAGAATAAATGTTCAAGAAAGGAAATGACCCAATTGCTCACACAGTCATATCGTGATGCTGAGCAAACCAGTACTTGCCCTATCCTATTAATGACGAGCGCCAGGCTAGGTAGCGACAAGTATATATTTCATAATTCATTAGTCTGACTCGAGTAGGATTTCAACCTATCACTTCCCAGGCGGGAAGCGAGCCAGCGCTCTCAGCAATGAGGCCATCCATGTCTAAAGGCCAATAGATCCCAATGTGAACCTAATATGGTGACAAGTGAAAATGAATCAGGTTTGCATCTTTGAAGAAGGTGATTGGCTGCAACGTACTGGTTATCGATTACTTACTCATCAGTATCATGTATGTGTTTTAATACATGTAGGATGCAACGTAAATGCTCATAATATTAATTAAATAATATTTTATGGGTGAATTTAATTTGTTTAAAAAAGAGGAATTCATTGACATTAAAGCTGCATAGTCCAATGAAAGCATCACAAACCAAAACATTCACCTAGATTTGATTAAATATATCTAATTTAGACCTGATTTAATAAAGTATATCTTTCTGTGAACATGGCCGAATGATTTGAGCGTCCGTCTCCCGTTTTTGTAGATCGTATGATTCGAACCCACGGGTTCGAACCCTGGTCGAGTCAAACCGCCGACTTACAAAATTGATACTTGTTGCTTCCTAGCCTGGAGCTCCGCATTATTAGGATAGGTGCAAGGACTGGTTAGTTCAAGTGCCAGGATAATATGACTGAGTGGGATATCAGATCATGGTTTCAGTGGCCTGGTATCCCAGCAAAACACTATAAACTTGTCATGAGTGTGCACTGTCCCAAGTGGATATCTGTCCTGATATTACCTTAGCTGTTGCCAGGATGTAAAACAACAACAAACAACATCATCCCTAAAGGTGGGTGGGCGGAGGGTTCCGACCAAAACGACCTTTCCATATCGTCCAATTCAATAACCATCCACGTGAATCCAATCTAGCTCGCGATGTTGCTAGGACGGAAAACCCCAACAAACGAACTAATCCAGCTCACTAGCTGTACACACTCATGAACTTTAAAACATCAAACAAAATATCCACTTCCGTTGACTTGAGGAGCTGAGTAGAAAGCGCGGAAAAATACAACAACAAACATTTTTGCCACCTAGCGTCGGATGCGGCAACTAATCAGAGCGGGCGGACATGGATGTGGCGTGTACGGATCGGAGCTGGTTGTGTTTGTACCCGAAGGCTACCTTGCCTGTTGGCACCAGCGGCAGCCGGCAGCCGACAGCTCGGGGCTGTAAGGGTTAACCGTTCCACCACCAACTTCAGCACCATTGTCGTCTGCTTTTGAGAAATTTCGCGCCAACACGCCACAAATGCATGGAATTTTGAAGAAGACATTAAACATTACTACTGCAACTAATAGGTTGTTGTTTTTGGGGGATTTAATTCCATTATGATATATAGGTTGAGTTTGAAATAACCCGCAACGCTTACTATTTATTGTTTGGTAGTTGTGGACTGGTTTAGCTGGTTCCTCGGTTTATAATTGTTTTACCTGTTTAGAGGCATGGCTGCGTGACCAGTGTACACGGTCTATTTGAGCCCAATGGCGGTGTACATGTACTTACTCACAGAACAATGCAACAACAATTGTTTGCCATTGTCTGCCTTTGTTTGCCAGTGGTTATCATTGTTTGTCAGTTAGCAAAGCAGAAGCTTATTTTGCGTTGCTTGTCCACGAGGAGTTCAGTGTGTTCTTACACCCCCATTGCACTAAACTAGTTCTAAAAACGTCCGACGCTGTTCTAAAATGGTCTGTGGTCGGGGTAGAATGTGGCCACAAGACAATTTTGGGTATGCTCAAAGTTTTGGAGCACCATTCCATTCTAGCCCGTCCATTCCATTTGTAAACAGACCATAACAAGTTGCTACTATGTCCATTCCGTTCGCACACAGTTTGAGCCCATTCAGCAACATTTTCAAGAACGTAGTGAGAACTGGTTTGGTGTGATGGGGGTATTAGTGGTAGCAGAGTGGATGATTGAGTCGGTAGAGCGCCCGTTAGGTTGATTGGTTGATTGTTGGAGTTTTATATCCTGTCAACATCTAGGGTCATATCAGGATGGGTACGACTTGTGACACTCATGGCGACTCCATAGCCCTGCCCCACTGGGAGACCAGGTCACCAGCACGTTATCCTAACACGAGAGCCAACCAATCCTGGCCCTATCCTAATAATGGCGAATGCCTGCTAGGAAGCGATATGTATCAATTTGATAAGTCATTGATTTGACTCGACCGGGAACTGAACTCCTGACCTGTCGAACGCGAGGACCGCGCTCTACCGATTAGGTATTCTTAGCACCCGCAATGGTTGAGTCGGTAGAGCGCCAGTTAGACATGCGGGATGCTCGTGGAATCAATTCTCTGGCTAGTCAAATCAGAGAATTCAGAAGTGGTACGTGTCGTAAGCATTACCTAATGCTCGTTATTACTAGGATAGGGAAATGACTAGTTGGGTCAGTGTCAGGATAATGTCAGTGTTGATTGCATGATTTAGTGAGTGAGTAACAGAGTGACGCAATGACTGGCTGAGGATTTGGTCACCGACTGTGTGACTGATTGACTGTCTGATTGGGTGACCGGGTGGGTGACCAAGTGGGTGACCAAGTGGGTGACCGAGTAGGTGGCAGGATGGGTAACTGGGTGGGTGACTGATTGGGTGACCGACTGAGTGACCGAGTGGGTGACCGGGTGGGTGGCCGGTCGACCGGTTGGGTGACCGGGTAGGTGACCGGGTGGGTTACCCGGTGTGTGGACGGATTGGTGACTGATTAGGTGACAGGGTGGGTGGCTGGGTGGGTGACTGGGTGGCTGGTCGAACTGCTAAACCTTATGGGGTAAGAGATTTGACAAACAGGTTAAAACTAATTTTGCCGGTTTGCACTCAAAATATCTTCCAAGTTAATCATTTTAAGCAAAGTCATGGTATTAGTAGATGATCACGATCAACTTGACCTATTTATCTCAGAAAATTACAACAACTGAAAACCTCCAGACTGTGACATATGCTAATATGTATATAGCTGGTTACGGCGTGTAAGGTACAAGCCGGGAACCAGCCCGGAATCAGCGGAGGAACCAGCGACGGTAACCTGAATATATCACTTGTATCATGGACACTGTAGCGTACAGACTTTCCGTATTATTACACGGACTATATAACTTTAAGTACAAATCTTATTCATAGTATCACAAAGTAACTACATCAATAATAATAGATGTGGCCCACTGGAAGGTGGTACATTTTCTCTATGATCTGTCCTCGGATATCATTGTTCTGATGTAAACACCCCCCCCCCCAAACCCCCAACCTAACACGCTTTCTCAAATGCATATTTTGTAAGGCGCCACCTCTCATTGGAAATCGGGGACTACATTTAATTAACAGATGCACACCTTTCATCTTGGGAAGTTCACTGAACTAGTTTTAGCGATAACACAAGAAAGTCACATCAAACACCATATTTTACTTTTCACTAAGTCTCCACACAGGTATATTCAATTCTAATTAAGCAAATACCTTTACATTCACCATATGCACTAGTTCAAAGTCACCCTAACCTTGACACCGAAAATGTACGCGTTGTTAACCAATAATTGAAATGAGGTAATGGAAATATTCTTTCTTTGCTTTGGAGGAAAACCTTAGTTTATTTTAGACCTTATTATTTATGGGACTGATATAGTATACCATGATATAACGAGAAGGACAGTGCCCGAGTGCTGATACAAAATCCTTTATTCAATGAGTAAATCTGACCATTTACCCCCAAAAATACACAACAAGTGAGAAAGGTTGTAACCATTCCCAGGCCATCTAAAGCCGTGTTCACACAGGCAATGTAAATCGATTCGTAGAAATCGACTTGTATAGTTCGGGTTACATTTCGCATGTGAACGCGCGGCTGAGTCGGATTAGGGCTGAATCGATTCGTGTGATCCCGATACTGTAAACCACTTGTCGAGGTAGTGTACATGAGTAGATTTCTGTGAATCGATATATTTTTCCCGTGTGAATGCAACCGACTTACTTGAGGCGGATTAAGGATGTCACACTATATAATATAATTTGGTCTATGAAACCGCTAGCTGTGCACAGATATTTTTTTCATCATTTATTTTTAGGGTTTCACTGCCCAGCAGAAGTTTTGACCGTTCCAAACCAACATGATTCAGTCCATCCATATCGAGGTCGGACCCACACTCTCTCGTGCCGATGTCGATGAACCCAAACTGTCGCTGGTTAGTCTGGACTTGCTCATGCGCAGATATCCACTTCCGCCTTAAACCGACTCAAAGCACTGCCTGTGTGAATGCGAAACACTTTCAAACTAAATCGATTCATATGATTCGCCTTGTCTAAATCGCTTTACATTTTGCCCATGTGGACATGGCTTAAGGTCCCGTCCTGACCTTAGATGTTGCTAGGACGTAAAACAACAACAAACAAACAAACCAGTAGTAAGAACATTCTCACTCATATCAGTAATACTAATAGTAGAGTAACTTAGACAGGTGCTCCAGGATTTGATTGTTGGGGTTTTATGTCCTAACAACATATATGATCATATCAGTTCGGCTTGCTCCGAAGTATTGTTCTTGGTTGAAGAACTGAATCTGCGACCCGGTGTGTTCACACGCGCCTCCATAAATGGGCAAGGACTGGTTAGCTCAGGATCAAAATAATGTGACTGAGTGGAATATTGGGTCGTGGTGTCGACCACACTGTATCTCAGTAGCGCAACACCGTAATAAGGTGGTGATCAGTGCCCATTAACCTCTAGTCTGTACCTCTCCTTGGTATAGCCATGAATATTTCTAGGATAGAAAACCCCAGTCACATGCTAGTCAATAACTTAGTTAGTTTGTAATTGTATGTTAGTTGGAGTTTCACATCCAAACAACATATATGGTCACATCAGGACGGGTAGCGACGTGTGACAGTGTGCGCTCATGGATAATTTATAGTGTTGCCCCACTGGAACCCCAGGCCACCGACACCGTGACCCATGATATCCCTCTAAGTCACGCTATCCTGATACTGACATACCTAGTCCTGTCCTTGTTCTATCCTAGTAGTGGTAATGCTGGCGTGCCAGGCTAGGTAGCGACAAGTATAACTTATGTACATCATTGATTTAAAGTTGCATAGTGCGATGGTTTTGGGTTTCTGTTATGTTCTGAGATAAACATATTAGGTTTATCAGTATAATGTACCTTACTTTAATTTGAAGAAACGTATATTTTAAATGGCTAACGTTGGAGATATTTGAAGTGTAAGCATGCACAATTAATGTTAGCATGCGTGCCACAACGACAACACCATAGGCTTCTGCAGTAAGAGGTTCTATTAAATTAACTCAATATTCCCTTCTATGTGGCAACAAATGCGTAAATAAGTGCACCACTATCTAATTTAGATATATCAAATCAAAGCTAGATAATTATTTAGGTTTTGAAAATTTGATGATTTGATCGGACTATCCAGTTTTAAGTCGGCTGGGATTTTGAACTCCCGGTCTTCCTCATGGGAAGCTGGTGCTTTCACCGCTTAGCCACCACATGCGGTTCAATAACTCTGACTAAGCTGTAAATACAAGGCAAACACCTGACCTGTGACATTTGGTTTGACCTGAGTTTGAATTAACCACAAACCAAGGCGTGATCTTCCAGGCCAGGCAACCAATGTTACATATATTATTATATCTGCATAAACAGAGTTCATGTCCTTGTACTTTTGTATAAGGACATGTTCATGTCCCATTTTCATCACCCCCTATGACACTGATTGCCGTGACCATGCTCCTATACATGCTACACGCTGTATGGTTGTTGAACCTGCCCTGTGTATGTATGTGTTAGTGCATTGCCTGTATGTATGTAATTGTAATCATTAAAAGACTTCCAATTCCAGGGGGACGAGTGTAGTAGTCTGCACTGACCTCTCAGGCAAGTAACCACATAGACAGGTAGGCGTGGGTAGTATGGTGATATCAGGGAGTAATGGTGTAATGGTTAGCACACTGGCCTGGAATGCAAAGAGATGTGGGTTCGAGTCCCGCTCTAGGCGCAATATTTCCCATTTTCATCACCCCCACGAGAGTTTTTTAGGAAGCCAGCCAGGACTCTTGTCGATTCAGCCATCCTGTCCGCTCAATTTCTGCCCTACATTTCAGCAGTAACATGGTTTTATTAAATTGACTTATTATTCATTTTATGCAGCAAAATATGTTGCACCATTATCTAAGTTGGGTATTTTTGGGGGGAGAGGGGGTAAATATGCTTATTCCACCGAATAAAGTCCTTCGTCAGTGCAGAAGCACCAGTCTTTTCGCCATTTCTAAATTTGGGATTATTTACACAAAAATGGTATATAGAGTATCTCTGCATTAAAGTGCACTGAGAATGGCTATTGACTACACAATTTGCTGGATCAAATTTAGGTAAATGGGTTTAGTTTCAATATAGGTGATTCTTTCAGTAGAGTGTGCGACCTTGACCCTTCCAGCAGCCAGACAGCCCTGGAGGCGAACTGACTCACCCTGGGTTAAACTGGGGAACTTGCCGCTAAGCTGCCTCAGTAAAGTACACAATTTAAAGCCCGGCTCAGCTGTTCACCAAGGCCCCCTCCTACTGGTGCCCCATCTCATTGCACTGACAAGGTACTACCAAATACCCTACATGAAATGGGGCCTCATTCACAAAGCATTCGCCACCGCCCACCAACCGACACACAAGATCGAATGTCCAACTCAGCCACACAGTCTTACATGATCGTAGCAAAAACACAACCAATCCGGCACCCAACTGGACACCCAACCTGACACCCAACATGATATCCAACCAATCACCCAACCTGACACCTAACCTGACACCCAACGTGATAGCCAACCAAACATCCATCTTGATGCCTAACATGATGCCTAACCTGACACCAAACCCGACACCCACCTGACACCCAATGTGATACCCAACCAATCACCCAACCTGATGCCTAACCTGACACCCAATGTGATACCCAACCAAACACCTAACCTGATGCCTAACCTGACACCAAACACGACACCCAACACAACACCCTACCTGACACCCAACATGATACCCAACCGAACACCCAACCTGACGCCTAACATGATGCCTAACCTGACACCCAACCTGACACCCAACCCGACAGCATACCTGACACCCAATCCGACACCCTACCTGACCCCCAACCCAACACCCTACCTGACACCCAACCAGAAACCCTACCTGACACCTACTCAAACATCCAACCCAATACCTAACCTGACACCGAACGCAATACCCGACCTGACACCGAACTCAATACCCGACCTGACACCCAACCATTGACACCCTACCCTTGATGCCCAACCCTTGGCACCCAACCCTTGACACCAACCCTTGACACCCAACCCTTGATACCCAACCCGACACCCAAGCATTGCCACCCCACCCGACACCCAAGCATTGCCACCCCACCCAACACCCAACCATTGACACCCAACCATTGACACCCCAACCGACACTTGCTCACTGACACCCAACCCGACCCTGACGCCCAACCTGCAAATCCACCCGACACACAACCGAGCACAGAACCCAATACCCAACCCTGACACCCAAACCTGACACCCAACCCTGACACCCAAACCTGACATCCACACCTGCCACCAACCCTGACACCCAATCTGACACCCAACCCCAACATCCACCCTGACACCCATCACGACACCCAATACGACACCAAATCCTCGACACCTATCCCTTGACACCCAACCCTCAACACTCTAGCATTCCACGCAAACATTGCCCACAAACAAAGCCTATCTAAGTAAACCCAACATCACCCAACCAACAATTAACACATCCAAATCCCGATCACCAAGCCAAGCTGCATGTCTTGCTTACATATGCCTTCTAGCCGCTACCCCCGACCCCCACACCCACACCGCGAGCCCCCACCCCAAAACCAACATCAACCCAACCCAACTCACCCCCATCCACTCGTCCGCAACCCTCCACGAACTCCGAGGCGCGTGCCGGAGTGTTGATCCAAGACCGGGCAGGGGGCAGGGGAGAAGGCCAGGGGAGGTGGGATGGGAGAGGTGGGTGAGGGGAGGGGAGGTGGGTGAGGTGAGGGGTAGGTGAGATGGGAGAGGTGGTGAGGGGAGGGAAGGGGAGGTGGGAGAGGTGGGTGAGGTGAGGGGAGATTGGATAGGGGGCGTGGTGAGTTGGAGGGGGGGATAGGGGGCGTGGTGCGATGGGGTGAGGAGAGGATGTGTGGTGAGGGGAGGGGAGATGGTGTGTGGCGAGGTGAGGGGAGGTGGGAGAGGGGGTGAGGGGAGGGGAGATGCGGTAGGGTGTGTGGTTATGTTGGGTGGGGAGAGGGAGGTGAACTGGGGAGGAGGATAGGCCAGGACGAGAGAGTGGGAGAGGGAGAGGCGAGGGAGAGGAGGGAGGTGGATCGGATGAGGGGAGGGAATGGAGGGTCGGCTCCTAAACGCCGGGCTCGGCGGCTTGCAGGAGTAGTGACCGGGGCCAGTTAGGTGCGGGGCGGGGTTCGCCCAGCGTGAACGCGCCTCCGGGGGAGAAGCTGTCAGTTGCAGAGCTGCCCCCCAGGGGGCGCGTCACTAATATACAGCCGGCGGAAACAGCTGGTTGGTTGTTGGAGTATTACGTCCTGGCAACATCTAATGTCATTTTAGGATGGGTACGGACTTGTGATAGTACACACTCATGGCAGCTTTAAAGTGCAGCGTCACTGGGAAATCAGGCCACTGGCACTATGACCTGATATCCCAGTCAGTCACATTATCCTGATACTGCACTAACCAGTCATTGAACTATCCAATTAATGCCGAGTGCCAGGCTAGGAAGCGACAAGTATCAATTTGATAAGTCATTGGTTTGACTCGAGCGGGAACCAACCTCCTGATCTCCCGCTCGCGAGACCTGCGCTCTACCGATTTGGCCATCACGTCCGGTCGCCGGAAACAGCGAGGCTGGATGGCCGACTGGTTAGAGTGCCATCTTTCTCCGTGTGTAGGTGGTGGGATCCACCCTCGGCCGAGTCAAAACAAGGACAGGCAAAGAGCCTAAGTTTCGCATTTAGTCATGCACGCTGAAATTAATTTGTCATGTTTTACATTCAAATATTTCCAAATTTAATTTCACTTCAAATATCTCCAAAGTGAATGCTTCGAAGGGACAAATTTATTTCGAACAAAAGTAATGTAGATTACAATGATCAACCTAATATATGTATAGCTAACAAATATGGTAGCAACTCAAATTATGCAACTTCAAAATACAGTGCACTTTTAATTTACTGATAAAAACAGTAAATATTTGAAAGGTAAGAGGCATTTATATATCAATCAGACTGCCTGATTGTATACTCAAACCGGACGTGGTGGTCCAATCGGTAGAGCGCAGCCTCCAGTGCAGTCGATCGGGAGTTCGATTTCGGTCGAGTCAAATCAATGACTTACAAAATTGATACTTGTCGCTTCCTAGTTTCGCACTCAGCATTACAGGGCAAATACTGGTTAGCTCAGTGGCATGATAATGTGACTGAGTGGGATATTGGATCATGGTGCTTGTGGCCTGATTTCCCAGTGTGGGGGCACTATAAAGTTGCCATGAGTGTGCACTATCACAAGTTGGTATCCGTCCTGATTTGACCTTAGATGTTGGCAGGACGTAAAGTTCCAACAACCAACCAACCAACAAACATCAATAATTGACTCAGTCTCTCGGTCCCGAAGACTCTTATCGGACAATGACTGCCTACACATGTACACACGGGACTTTTATACTGCCATGATAGTAAACGTGGGTTGACCAATACTTACCACACAGGCGGGATGGCCGAATGAGTTGAGCGTCTGTCTCCCATTCTGGTAGATCGTGGATAGTGGATTTGAACCCTGGTCGAGTCAAAGTAATGACTTAAAAATTGATACTTGTCGCTTTCTAGCCAGGTGCTCAGCATTATTAGGTTAGGGCAAGGAGCAGTGGAATGAGGAAGATCAATCGTCCACGATTGAAATTTACCCATCTTAATCAACTAATCTACCCCCACCCCCAAACAAAAAATTTAATTAGTGAGTCCACTAATACTAATAGGGCACACACCAAGCAATCACAACCCTGTCTTTGTTTGGTTGGAGTTTTATGTTCTAGCAACATCTCAGGTCTTCTCAAGACAAGTACCGACGCGACCGTGCACACTCATGAGGACCTTTATATTGCTGCCCTACTGGGGGACCTGGAAGCCGGCGCCCTGACCAAATATCCCACTCAGTCACACTATCCTCATGCTGAGCAAGCCGGTCCTAACTATGCATTATTAATGAAAAGTGCCAGGTTAGAAGTATTAAAATTGTAACTCAGTGGTTTAACTTGGCCGGGATTTGAATTGAATCCGCGATCTCCACTAAGCCATCCAATGCTTCAACTAGACAGGATGACCGAATGAAGGGAGCGTGGCGTAGCTCAGGCAATAGAGTGTCACCCGTAAATGTGTGGGTCATCCAATCAATCCTGCTTCGTGGACACATTTATAGTTTGGGCTATTTTCCATTCCAACCAGTGGTCCACAACTGGTTCATCAAAGGCTGTGGTATGTGCTATCCTGTCTTTGGGAAAGTGCATATAAAAGACCCCTTGCTGCTTATCGGAAAGAGTAGCCTATGTGGTGGCAGCGGGTTTCCTGCAAAGAAATGGGTCAGAATGACCATATGTTTGGCATTCAATAGCCGATTATAAAAAACCAATGTGCTCTAGAGGCATCATTATATAAATTTAAAAAATTTAAAAAGGATGGCCGAATAAATTGAGTGCATGCTCCACATATGAGAGGTCGCATGAGCAAACCCTGGCAGTGTCAAACCAATGGATTACAAGTTTATTCTTGTCAACACCGAGCCTGATGTTAAGTATTAATATCATCGTGAAAAAACAAAATATATAGCGATATATAGCGAATGGTGGACAGGAAGTGTGAACACTTATTTGTCTCTCCTTTTTTCTTTCTTTAGTTGTCTGAAGCAGGGGAAATCCCAGTCACAGACGACTGGTCTTCCCCACTCCACTGCTGGTCGATAGAAAGCCCGAGCCTACACTTTTACCGACCCAAGGGATTTTTAACCTCCCACACCACATCGACATGTTATGAGAGAAACCAGCCTTTGATGACGCTGTAAGTTATACACAGCGGTGGAAATCCCAATTGGCAGAGCTGGGGGCATGGGGAATCGAACCGCCAAACCTCAGATTAGGAGTCTGACCTAGAAAAAGTCAGACACTCTAACCACTGCGCCACAGAGAACACCACAAAAGGGAATGAAGAAGACCAATAGGCCATAATTTAAATTTCCCAATCCTTTTGAGTTTCTTCCATTTAAAAATGAAATAAATATATTAGGTCGATCATTATAATTTACCTTACTCTAATTTGAAGCAGGTGTTTTTATGATATATAATTTTGAAGTGAAAACATGCCAAATTAATGTTGGCTTGCGCCTGGGAATTCTGACAACTATAGACTTCAACAGTAACAGACAGGTTCGACAGAGCAGGCTCAAGAGTTCATTTTGAAACAATAACAAATGCTCAATAAGTACACACTCATCTAAAGTGGACATGTTGGATCAAATCTAGCTGAGGGCTTTGATTTTGAAAATTTGCTTCTGGTATCGGACTAAAGCAGCTGTCACACCATCGGATTGAGCAACGGCCAGGAATTGCCTAGTCCGGTGGTGTTTCGCATGATAAGTATCAACATGTATTAAAATGTGTCAAAATGTAGCGATCTCAGGACAATGGGGCTGGACGAACGTACATGAAACGGACATGAAACGGACATCAACGGATAACCAATGGACGGTAAGCGGACTAAACAGACTCAAACTGGACAATAACTGTAGACATCAATCCGGCGGCATCCATTCCAAGTTTTGTGCATGTTCAAAACTTGTACTAGATCGGGCCAGATATCAACGGATATGGAATGGATATGCAATGGATATGCAATGGCCACAAACCAGACTTTGCTGGATATCAACAGACTTTGTTCGGTTTCTTTCCATTTCCCCAATCCGGTGATGTGTGAGAGCCGCTTAAAGATTTAATGAATGGATGTATTGTGGGGTAAGCGTCCACAATTGTCATCGCTGATGTTTTAGTTGAACGGGCTCCTTAAGAGCTGCTCTTAGCCACTCCAGGTAGCTCCGCCCGCCCAGCGCGCATGCGTATAAAAGCACCGGATATACGCGCGGCCGCTGGGAGGGTTAATGACCCTTCTCTCTTCCGTCTACTCCCTCCCACCCCCCCCCCCCTCCCTCCCCCTCCCTCCTCCTCCCTCCCCCTCCCCCCCTCTCTCCCCCTCCCTCCCCTTCCCTCTCCCTCCCCTTCCCTCTCCCTCCCCCTCTCTCCCCCTCCCTGCCCCTCCCTGCCCCTCCCCCCTCACTATCCCTCCTCACGCATTTCCTCCCCCATCCGTCGCCGTCACTTTTCCACCCCTTCCCATTCCCTCTGCACCTCCCCCCCCCCCCCCCCCTTCCCTCCCCATCCCTCCACCCTATCATTCCCTCCCCCCTCTCTCCACCCTCCCCTTCCCTCCCCCCACCCTCCCCTTCCCTCCCCCTCTCTCGCTCCCTCGCTCCCTCCCTCCCTCCATCCCCCCCTCCCCTCCCTCCATCCCTCCCTCCCTCCGTCGACCCTCACCATCCCTCCCCTTTTCCATCCCCCTCCCTTGCCTCTCCACGTTCGTCCCCCCCCTAATTCCCCTCCTTCCACCATCCCTCCCCATCCTTGGCCCTTCCCCCTCCCCTCCCCTCCCCAGCCCACCCATCCCCGCAATTCTCCATACCTTCCCCTCCTCCCTCATCTCTCCTCCCCTCCATTACCCCCCTCCCCCACCTCCAACTTTGAAAGCGGATACCCCCAACTCCTCCAGCACCTCCCCCCCCCCCCGCACATACACGCACCCCTCTCCTCCACACACATACTCGCCCTACTGTGTAAAGGCCACCCCCAGCCTGGCCGTACAGCGGGTATGTCCACATGTATATGGGTCACTCTCCTGAAAACTGGTCAGCATGGGATGGGATTTTAAAACATCAATAAAAAAACTTCCTACTTATTTTTTCCTTATACTTTTCATATTCATGTTCAGATTTGATGAAAGAAATAAGGGAAATAAAATAAACTGTGTGCAACTTTGGTTCTTTCAGTTATTGTACAAAAAAAACACATTTTACAGTCAGCCATTTGTAACATGACATATGGGACGTGGTTGAATCCTATTAACATCTTGTAATGCATTCATATATCAAACAGAACAGTTCCCAAATCAAAAAGGAAGTATTTATTCAAATGCATGCATGCTTAAATTTGAAGAAAAAAACAATTTGATGCCTTCAGAAATAACACTACAAATTTCTGTCACACGTGTAACCAGTGGTGTCTGGATGCCACACAAATATTGTACACTAATTATTCAGTGAATAAAGCATGGCTGTGAATTGCTTTTTCTGTTATCACTATAAGTACTACATATTTCTGTATATTATGCCATGATTACTATGCTTCTAAGTATGATATTATTTAATTCTGATTAAATTTGTATTAAGGAGACTGTGTCGTGTCCTAAACATGTGTTACACATGAGACATACATGTTATATTGCCATAAGGCATAGCTTAATCATGGACTACACGTTTATTTTTTATCTCATCAATTTATATTTTACATAGATGTAAAGGGGAGATTTCCAGCTTTCATTTGCAACCAAAAAATTAAAAAAATTCAAATATTAGATTTTAACTCTCCATGTGACACTTCTGGCCAGTTTTCAGGAGAGTGACCCATATGTGAAGTAATTAGGGTGGGGGTGTGCTGGGCGTAAGCAGCCATGTTTGATTGGTGCGCATGCGGCAGGTGTGGTGCGCATGCGTGATGGCGGGGCCACGCAGGTTCAATATTGATGGGTGTTATTTATGTACTGATTTGTAGCTAGCTGCCTTCATTTACCCACCCACCCACTCAACCACCTGCTCTCCCACCTGCCCGCCTGTATACCCGCCCACTCACCCGCCTGACAGGTCACCCACATCGCTGCACGCCCACCTGCGCACCTGTCAGGGACACGTGACCAGGCGTGTGAAAGGTGGAAGCGGCAGAGTGGTGGGTGGTGGGTGGTGGGTGGTGGGTGGTGGGTGGTGGGTGGTTGGGTGTGGGCTTGGGATGGCGATAGGGATGGGGATAGGGATGGGGATAGGGATGGGGATGGTGGGTTGGGATGGTGAGTGGTAGGTGGTGGTGTGCTGCGAGGTGGAGTGGTGCTCTATGGCTCGGGTAGTGCTGAGAAATTGGTGGTTGTGTGGTGGGAGTTGAGCTCCTTACACGATTTGTGTGGTGGAGTGGTGAGTGGTGGGGAGAAGTGATTAGTGGTGGGTGGTGGGGAGAAGTGATCAGTGGTGGGTGGGGGATGTGGTGGAGTGATGCGAGGTGGGGGAGTGGTGCGAGGTGGTGGGGGCGTAGTGGGAGGTGGGGCGGCAGTTTGTGGGATACAGGTGGGGAAGTAGTGAGATGTGGGTGGTGGGTGGGTGGTTATGTGGTGGGGGAGTGGTGGGAGTTGAGCACCCTACAGTGGGTGCGATGTGGGTGGTGGAATGGTAGCCGGTTGGGGGAAGTGGTGAGCGGTGGGTGGAGAGTGGTGGGAGGTGAGTGGTGGGGGAGTGGTGGGAGGTGAGGTGGGGGAGTGGTGAGAGGTGGGGTGGGGTAGTGATGGGATGTGGGGTGGGGTAGTGATGGGATGTGGGTGGAGGAGTGCTGGACAGTGAGTGGGGTGGGTGAGTGGTGGGTTGGTGGAAGGTGGATCGGTGGGTGGGGGGAGTGGCGGGAGGGTGGCAGGCGGATGGTGGTGTGGTGGGAGGTCGGGGAAGTAGTGGGAGTTGGAGAGGTTGCAGGGGTGGACGGACATTGTATAGTAGTTGGCCTGTACACAGAGCAGCTCAGTGGAGAGAAAGATCACTCATCTGTTCACTTTCGGGGGGGGGGGCGCATTTGGGGGGGGGGGGGGAGGGGGATGCTGGAACGACGGGAATTAAGCAGTGACAAAAACTACACGGCTCTAGTGCTCCGTGGGTGATGGATGGCGTGCTCTGGTCTCTAAGTGCCGGTCTATATGTTTTAGGTCCGTGGGTTCTGGGACCCCCGGTATCAAGCTGTGGGTTTCCTCTGGCCTTTTACGACACGACCTCAATCAATTACCTCTGCGTAGCAGATGTGTGTACATTCATCTTCCATGATGGGCGATTGGTCGCAATCCTGCACAACCTGCATTAGCTGAATTATGTGAATTTATATGCATTATTTGGATCATATGAATTATCCGATTTATGAGAAATATATAAAGTAGTTGCATTTTCTGAATTATCTGAATTATCTGAATTATCTAAATTATCTAAATTGTCTGCTCAGTCTTCCCTTTATGCGCTCTTTGTCTTTGTGCTCTATGGGCTGTGTACGCGCTGTGTGCACTGTGTTTGCGCGATGTGTGCGCTGTGTGTGCGCGGTGTGTGTGAGCTGTGCACGATGTGTGCGCGGTGTGTGCGCGGTGTGTGCGCGGTGTGTGCGCGGTGTGTGCGGGGTGTGTGCACGGTGTGTGGGTGCTGGCTGCGCGGTGTGCGCGCGGTGTGTGCGCGGTTTGTGCGCGGTGTGCGCGCGGTGTGCGCCTATTGTGCGCGCGCTGTGTTTGCGCGTCGGGTGCGCGGTGAGTGCGCGTTGTGTGCGCGCTCTGCGTGCGCTGTATGCGCGGTGTGTGCGTGGTGTGTGCGCGGTGTGTGCGCGGTGTGTTCACGGTGTGTGCATGGTGTGTTCGCGCGGTCTGTTCGCGCGGTGTGTACGCGTTGTGTGCGCATTGTGCGCTTACTGTGCACGCTGTGTTCGCGCGGTGTGTACGCGTTGTGTGCGCTTTGTGCGCTTACTGTGCACGCTGTGCGCGCTGTGCGTGCTCTGTATGCGCGCTGTGTGCGTACTATGCACGTTGTGCGCGCTGTGCGTGCGCTGTATGCGCGCTGTATGCGCGCTGTGCGTGCGCTGTTTGCTTTCCAAAGCCACGCCTTCCTAATGGGGCTGTCACACTACGACGCTTCTCGCCGGCGACCCGTCAACGTGTGGTGTATTTGGGCGAAAATGGGTGATTTTACCTCGGTACACCGCCTCGGCTACTCGAGGCCGAGGGAGAAGGAAGCAACATCCAGTACGTCAATTAGCATATTCCACTCGTAACGGGAGGACGTTACGAGGTGTACAAGCAGTATTTACAAGATTTTGACGCGTTAACGAGTGAGTACGCGTGAAATATTGGTTTTATTTTGTTTATGAATGTTTCATGCACATATTTGTCGCTTTGAGTAGCGTTTTTGAACGATATTCTGTCGTTTTGTTACCATTGTGCGTGGATTTGCCGGTGCGTAGTATGACAACACCGCCATTTATTTTTGCCGCCCGTTGCCGAACGGAGAGCGGATTGACAGGAGTCAATCTTCGTTTAGTTAGTATTGGGAAATTGATGCCTTAAGTGTCTGTTTTTGATAGATTTCTCAAGGTTTAGGCGAACCCCCGAGTGTTTTAGCATTTTCTTCGTCTTGTTGGTGCAGAAGCCACAGGAAGGAGAAGTGTAGAACACAGAGGGAGTGGGAGGTACCTACACTGGTCCTACCCCATCGTTGGCAGCAGCTTGGGACTCCCAGCTGTACTGCTTTCGAATCAAAATTAGCTTCTACGCCTCGCATAAACCGGTGTAAATACTGTTTTTATGCTTTATAGTGCTGCTTAGCACGTGTAGCTCTGCCCTGTTGGCTGGATGCGGTTTGAATTTGTTTTAAAAGCAGCTTTTTGCTTGGTTTTAGGCACCTCGATATGGCGGCGAAGCAGAGTAGTGTGGGGGCATCGCCCACTACAGACCGCGAGGAGAACCCTGTATTGGCTTCAGGCCAGTCAAACAGTTCCTCACCTATGGCAGGGCTCTCCAATAAGGAAGACAAGATTACCCAGATGATACGTGAGCAGCTTCAACAGCTGTTACCGGATCCCAGGCAGGCCTCTGACTCTCGGTCACGGAAACGCAGGCATCAAGTTTCGGATTCCGAGTCGGAGTGGGAAGATGCCTCACGCGCGCAGCAGTCGACCGACTCTGAGGTGTTACAGTCTGCGAAGTCTAAGAAGACGAAAAGGGATTCATCGGAAGGTGATGAGTACTACCGGAAACGTAGTAAATCCCGAAAGCCCAAGAAAGTGAAGAAGTCTAAGTCGAAGAAGAAGAAGAAAAAGAAGAAGTCTTCTTCTTCCGACTCTTCGTCGGATTCCACGACTACCGACACAGATTCGGAAGCGTCGCATAAAGGAAAGTATGCGGACATTACGACGAAGGTTATGAAGAAGATTAGGTTGGACAAACGTAAGAAAATCAACACGTGTTCGTTGATGCGTAAAAATGTCCGCGGACATTTTCATACGTTTAAACCTGTGGAGGTTATAAATAAACTTGCAGAGCAGTACACTGGGGTTAAAGGACTCCCTGAGGCTACCATGAAGGACATGGATGACGATGTTACTTTAAATGAAGATCGGAAGCGAATGGAGGCATCCTTGAGCATGGCGCATAAAGGGGTGCTGGTTGCGTTGGCGGCTATTATGCCTATAGCCAACCGTATGATGACGGATCATAAGTTTACCACTCTTTGTGAGGATATGAACGCGAGTGTGGCAGCATTAACGGCAACAAGTAACTTTCTCTCATATCACAGATATGAGAATGTCTTCAAATCAGTAACCACAGAGGCAGGAAAGGAGGTGGCGAGATCCAAGAAAGTGGTGGATAATGATGGGAAAGAGTACACGTTGTTCCTTCCTCCGAAGCCGATCAAAGGAAAGCCACTGGATGCAACAAAGATGTTCGGAGGCCAGTTGCAGTACTTGTTCAAACAAGTGGAGACGGCAGCCAAACAATCAAAACACCATGAGGTGAAGAAGGATCTTGGAAAATTTAAGAAATTTAGATCGGATTTTCGGGGCAGGCGAACCGGCCAACGAGGAGGACACCCAGGCAGCTCCAGCTATGGAAGTCAGAGAGGCCGGGGGCAGAGAGAGAGAAACCAGTTCGGTTGGAACGACAGCAACCGTCCGTTCAGGGGGAACCCGCCCTTCAAGCCGCTCCCGAGGCCTGCCAACAGGGACAGCAACAAGTAGAGGTGTCGACTCAAACTTCAGTAAGCGATTTTCACGCTGGTAATATAGCCAATCATTTTTTTGGCTTGGCAAAATATTACTAGTAATGTTGAAGTTTTGGAGATTGTTAGAGGTATTGAGATCCCTTTTTTAAGTATTCCCGTTCAAAGGCGCATACCGTTTCCTTACCGTTTGTCTTTTGACGAACATCAAGCTTTAGATAAGCAAGTACAAATTTTTTGTACTAAAGGAATAGTGGAGCCAGTTCAACACGTTGAAGGCGAATATATATCTAATATTTTTTCTAGACCTAAACCTAATGGAGATGTTAGGATGATTTTGGATTTGACTAAGTTGAATAAGCTAGTGGTTTATAAACATTTTAAAATGTTTTCTCTTGAGACGGCCAGAGATTTGGTGACACCCGGTGCTTGGCTCGCGAGTGTAGATTTAAGGGATGCTTATTACACTATCCCCATTGCTCAAACTTCTAGGAAGTTTTTGAGATTTTTATGGGGGGGTCAGCTTTTTGAGTTTACATGTCTACCGAATGGGTTAGCTTGTGCTCCTCGTTTGTTTACGAAATTACTTAAACCCGTTTTTTTCTGAGATGGCGAAGAAAGGCCATGTTAAGTTTCCTTATATTGATGATTCCTTTATTGTTGCGCAAACGCAGCAGCATTGTTTGTTAGCCATTAAAGATTTATGTGATGCTTTAACGGAAGTAGGGTTCTACATTCATAGTACTAAATCAGTTCTAATCCCCACAAAGAAATTAAAATGTTTGGGTTTCTTTATAGATACTGTATGTATGACGGTGTCTTTGACGCCGGATAACATTGAGAAATTTAAGACCACAGCTGGTGATTTATTGGGGTGGAAAAGACCTAAGATAAGGCAAGTAGCAGTGTTAGTGGGGATTATGGTAGCGTATTCACCCGCTATTTTATATGGTAAGGCACATATTAAGTCTTTGGAAATAGATAAAAATGTGGCGTTATCAAAAAATAAAGGAGATTTTGAACGTCTTATGATCATTTCGGAAGATGGTCGAAAAGATATCGACTGGTGGCTAAGCCACGTTAGTAACTCTCATAATCCTATTAGAATGGGGGAGCCTAATACGGTTGTTACCACAGATGCCTCGCTGGAAGGCTGGGGTGCTCATAGAGGGGCGCTAGCTACAGGGGGCCGTTGGCTAGAGGAAGAGAGAAGTGATCATATTAATGTTTTAGAACTCCAAGCTATTTATTTAGGTTTAAAGAGTTTGGTAGATGTGCCTGAGACTGTTGTTCAAGTTTTCACGGACAATACTACAGCTATGGCGTATATTAGGAATATGGGCGGAACGAAGTCCAAGGAGGGTAACAAATTAGCAACACAAATTTGGGATTGGGCTCAAAAACACCAAGTTTGGTTAACAGTTGCACATATTCCAGGTAGCCAAAATACGTTAGCGGATTTTAAAAGTCGTTGTTTTCATGATCATTTAGAATGGTCTTTGAGTGATAGTATTTTTGAGGAAATTTGTAACAAGTGGGGTTTTCCAGAAGTAGATTTGTTTGCTTCGCGTAGGAATAACAAAGTTGATAGATATGTTTCTTGGCACCCAGAGCCAGAATCTTGGAAAGTGGATGCTTTTTCGATGATTTGGAATGACAATTTTTTTTATATTTTTCCCCCTTTTGCCTTAATCAGCAAGGTAGCCAGGAAAATCAGACTAGATAATGCGCATGCTATGCTAATAGTGCCGGAGTGGAACACGCAGCCCTGGAGGGCAGCAGTGGAGTGGGGAGCGAGAGATTGTTTACTATTCCCAAGAGGTCCGCTGAACCTTCGTTACCAAGGAAAACTAACAAACACGGGAGACGTGTCCACAACACCGCTATTGGCATTCCTTTTTTAGCTAAATATTTGGAAAAGTTTGGTTTAGATAACATTACCCAGGAGAGGTTAATTACGCATGCGTGGCGACCAGGAACTGGTAAGTTATATACGTGTTATTTAAGGAAATGGGGTGTTTATTGCTTAGTGCATAAAGTAAAGCCTATGAACCCTTCGATTGCTCAAGTTACAAGATTTCTGCGGATGATGGAAGATGATGGCCTGGGTTATGGAGCTGTTAATACAGCCAGATGTGCCCTATCGGTAATTCTTCCCAGGATTGAAGGACAAACAGTTGGAAAATATCATGTTATTCACTGGTTTATGAGGGGTGTTTATTTTAGGAATCCTCCTAAGCCAAAGTATAATAGGTTTTGGGATGTTTCAGTAGTATTTAAGCTGTTCCAGCAATGGCCTAGTAATAGACATTTATCGATTAAGCAGTTAGGTTTTAAGTTAGCTGTGTTGTTACTTTTGGTAACTGGACATAGAGGCCAAACTATTGTTGCCCTTTCACTTCAGGGCTTAGAGATAGATGACAAGGAGGCTACGTTTGATTTGGATAAGTTGTTAAAATCAAACCGTTTAGGAGACCCACTCTCTTCGATTAGTTTGACGAGTTTCCCAAAGGATAGGAAACTTTGTGTGGTGTCGGCGATTAAAGTGTATATTTCCAAGACAGCGCCAATTAGGAATTCGCGCCAGCTCTTGATTGACGCTATGCTTCGCATTCTACGCGAGGTGCGATGGCTTCAAAAGCAAGACATTTGGGGATCTCGGTTAAAAAGATCCTGGCACACGCCGGCTGGAAGACGGCGAAGTCGTTTGCAAAACATTACAACAAACGACTTGAGAAGACAAGTGGGGTGGCGACCCGACTACTCACCAACTAAGAAGGTCACGTGAGTGTGAACAGTTTGAGTTATGATTGTTCTGGATGTTACATTGTTGATGTACATGATTGAGGATAAAAATGAGGCTACGTAAAGTCTCCCTCGGCCTCGAGTAGCCGAGGCGGTGTACCGAGGTAAAATAGTATAGTTAGACGAATCTTACCTTGGTACAGATGATGGATAACTCTTGTTTTCCCGAGGTACAAGCCTTGGGTAGTCGTGGGCTAGGGCCCACCCACCACACCCAGTCACGACTATTACGTTTGCTTGTGCCAAAAAGAAAACATGAGGAATTCCAATCATTAACCGCATTTTTATCCTGAATAAGTTTTGTAAAGATTGACATACCGGATGTTGCTTCCTTCTCCCTAGCCCACGACTACCCGAGGCTTGTACCTCGGGAAAACAAGAGTTATCCATCATCTGTACCAAGGTAAGATTCGTCTAACTATACTAAATATCGAGAAATGCTGGGGGCGCGTTATGCGCGCGTCGGTACACGTCGGTACACTATCTTTGACGTTGACGGTCAGCAGAGAAAGTCGGCGCGCGGTATTGGTCGCTGAGTGTTTTCAACATGTCAAAAACAACCCAACGACCGCCAGCGCGCGCAAATATATGGGTAAGGACGTTAGGCGCGCGTCGCGATGCGTTGGACGCGCCGGAATAACGTTATGGGAATGCTAGGAAGACGGCGTGCGCGCGGGAGGGTCGTTGCTCACACGTTGCTGTGTTTGTGTCTCTGTGTGTGTCTCTGGGTGTGTCTGTGTGTGTCTCTGTGTGTGTCTCTGTGTGTGTCTCTGTCTGTGTCTCTGTGTCTGTCTCTGTATGTGTCTCTGTGTCTCTGTGTATGTCTCTGTATGTGTCTCTGTCTGTGTCTCTGTGTGTGTCTCTGTCTGTGTCTCTGTCTGTGTATCTGTCTGTGTCTCTGTCTGTCTATCTGTTTGTGTCTCTGTCTGTGTCTCTGTATGTGTATTTGTAATTGTCTCTGTATGTGTCTCTGTCTGTGTCTATGTTTGTGTATGTGTCTCTGTATGTGTATATGTATGTGTCTCTGTTTGTGTCTCTGTCTGTGTCTCTGTATGTGTCTCTGTCTGTGTCTATGTATGTGTCTGTGTGTGTGTCTCTGTGTCTGTGTGTGTGTCTCTGTGTCTCTGTGTGTCTGAGTCTGTGTGTGTGTCTCTGTGTCTGTGTGTGTCTCTGTGTCTGTGTGTGTGTCTCTGTGTCTGTGTGTCTGAGTCTCTGTGTGTGTCTCTGTGTCTCGGTGTGTGTCTCTGTGTCTCTGTGTATCTGTGTGTGTGTCTATGTGTGTCTATGTCTCTGTGTCTCAGAGAGAGAGAGAGAAACAAAGACACATACACAGACAGAGACATACAGAGACACGTACAGAGACACATACAGAGACACACACAGAGACACACACACAGACAGAGACAGAGACACAGACAGAGACACAGACAGAGACACAGACAGAGACACATACAGATACACATGCAGAGACACACACATAGACACACACAGACACAGACAAAGACACAGACAGAGACACAGACAGAGACACAGACAGAGACACAGACAGAGACACAGACACAGAGACACAGACAGAGACACATACACAGAGACACAGACAGAGACACAGACACAGACACACAGATACACACACACAGAGACACAGACAGAGGCAGACACAGAGACACAGACAGAGACACATACAGAGACACAGACAGAGACAGAGACACAGACACAGCGCGCCGATATACGTTACCACAACGTTGGCCGCGCGCTACTAATGGGGCTGTCACACTACGACGCTTCTCGCCGGCGACCCGTCAACGTGTGGTGTTTTTGGGCGATATTTGGTGAAATATGGAGAAGCGCTGGTGGCGCGTTATCGGCGCGTCGGTACACGTCGGTACACTATCTTGGACGTTGACGGTCGGCGGACAACGTCGGCGCGCGTTGCTTATCGCCCAAGGTTTTCAACATGTCAAAAACAACCCAACGACCGCCAGCGCGCGCAAATATATGGGTAAGGACGTTAGGTGCGCGTCGCGCTGCGTTGGACGCGCCGGAATAACGTTATGGGAACGCTAGGAAGACGACGCGCGCGCGGGAGGGTCGTTGCTCACGCGTTGCGCAAACTGGGCCGTTTTTGTTTTACGCCCTAGCAACATTTAAGGTTAAATGAAGACTTCGCGCCAAATTTTTTATTTTTTTTCCCCAGCGCGTCGACACACGTTGGCCGCGCACGCATAACGCGCCGTCCTGACGCCGATCTTTTCCCCCAAACCGCCGAAAAGTTTGACGTTTCTCGACGCGCAAGATAGTACTTTCAACGCTGACGGGTCGCCGAGAGAAGCGTTGTAGTGTGACAGGCCCATTACACGCTGCGCCAACATCCAATTTCCCCATATTTCCCCTAAATCTTTGATGCCCCTGTCACTCTACGACGCTTCTCTCGGCGACCCGTCAGCGTTGAAAATGAAATCTTGCGCGTCGAGAAACGTCAAACTTTTTGGCGGTTTGGGGGAAAAGATCGGCGTCAGCGCGGCGCGTTATGCGCGCGCGGCCAACGTGTGTCGACGCGCTGGCGAAAAAAAAAAAAAAGTTTGGCGCGACGTCTTCATTTAACCTTAAATGTTGCTAGGGCCTAAATCAAAAACGGCCCAGTTTGCGCAACGTGTGAGCAACGACCCTCCCGCGCGCGCGCCGTCTTCCTAGCGTTCCCATAACGTTATTCCGGCGCGTCCAACGCAGCGCGACGCGCGCCTAACGTCCTCCTAGCGTTCTTACCCATTTCGTCCCGCGCGTTGCCGCGCGTTGGAAGTTTTGGACAGGTTCAAAACACTCAGCGACCAATAACGCGCGCCGACTTCGGGCGGCGACTCGCCGGCGACAAAGAAGTGTACCGACGTGTACCGACGCGCGCATAACGCGCCCCCAGCGCGTCTCGATATTTCACCAAATATCGCCCAAAAACACCACACGTTGACGGGTCGCCGGCGAGAAGCGTCGTAGTGTGACAGGGGCATAACGTTTCTCGACGCGCAAGATAGTACTTTCAACGCTGACGGGTCGCCGGGAGAAACGTCGTAGTGTGACAGCCCCATAACCTACACATAATACTACCAACACACATTACACACATTGATGTATGATGCTAGTACCCACACTTATTATTGAACCCGACCTGAGTCAATCGAATGACTTACAAAATTGATATTTGTCACTGACTAGATTGGCGCTCGGGATTTATAGGATGGAGCAAGTCATGCGCTCTACCGGTTCGGCCACCGCGTCCGGTAGGGTAGGCAAAGTAGCAAGACACTAAGCAAGAGGAAGACTACTGTCTTGCACCATCCCGACCATTACCTCCCACCCCAATTTAGCTCAAGTCTTCCAGATAAGGTTTCCTGAGTCCTATTGACACATATGTCATGCATAGTATGTCGTATATGCTTCTACATATCTGCATGCATCACAATTCGCTAAGCATTATTGAACCCATATGCAATGTCACCTTGTTTAGGTTTATAAAATAAACAATTATATCCGATAACATAACTACATCCATGCATTCATTTTCTAATTTGTGCTTTCTCTAGATGTGATTTACTTATTAGAATAGTAAACTTTAATAATGAATGTTCCAACATTAATAATGGTAAATAATATCGATAACCATCATAACAGGACTACCATAAGCTTCCCCAATTTTTTTAATATCCCCAGTAATTTTGAATTAAATCCAATAACTCTGGAATCAGGCATGAGCATCTTCGCATATATTTCTTTTTGCAATATCTGCACATTGACCTATGGGGGCTATTTATGAATTTTAATCTGGCTACTTTCTCAAATAACACCTCGAACCTTAATCAGTAAGCCCCTGATTGGCTTTCCTCCACTAATATTTCACCGTGGCCTTTGGGGTGGCGTTAAGGCGGCAGCAGACCTCATGAAATATTTCTCCACTCGACTGGAGACCAGATGGGATGGCCAAATGAGTTGAGCATCCGTCTCCTGTTTTAGGGAGATCGGGGGATCCAAACCCATAGGTTTGAGGGTATGAACGCTGGTCGAGTCAAACCAATGACTTAAAAATTGATATTTGTTGCTTCCTAGTCAGGGGCTCGGCATTATTAGGATACAACAAGGACTGGTTGGCTCTGTGTCAGGATAATGTGACTGAGTGGGATATCATGTCATGGTGCTTGCAACCTGGTCTCCCAGTGGGGCAGCACAGTATAGTTGCCATGAGTGTGCACTGTCATAAGTCGGTACCAATCCTGATATGACCTCAGATGTTGCTAGGACGTAAAACAACAACAAAACAAAACAAACAAACCTCTCTCATCCTCGAGATGCTTATCATCCCATTCTTAGAGCAGGAGTTTCACAACAAACAAAGGGACACAAATGAACCATGATACCTGTAAACCCACGCCTCCCCTACCCTGCTAATCAAATCACAGGTATATCAATCACTCCACAATCACTTATCTATTTAGAGGATCACCTGTGATCGATCTATAGACATTGCTATGACCAGGCCCAAAGATAATAAGCAATATAAATAACCGAACTATATCCACTGTGGTCCTGCCCAGCTGTACACCCTCCTTACCCTTTATAGTCCATTACCACTAACATGGGGATCCCATTAACAGCTTAATTCCTCACACAGTTTGTCCCCAAGAGGCGATGTCTACTGTTTGTAGTACGAAATCAATATCCAAGATATTATTATCCCATTTCAATTCACTAACTCAACAATTCTTCAATTAGTACCATCCAAATCGCTGCTTGCTACATCCAATGCAGTATAATTATATACAGGTGTATCTGATCATATCGAACTATGACAAAGACTTTAAAAAGGTATTTGCATTCCATTTCAGTTTATTGACCCAACAATTCTAAACCAATACATTCAATCTTGCATGTAATCGTAAAATGAATTGATGCATCTGATATTCTTTACTTATTGCATCAGACTAGATGGCCAAATAACTTGAACGTCCGTCTTCCATGTTGGTAGATCATGGGATTCTAACCCACTGGTTCGAACCCTAGCCGAGTCAAACCAATGACTTAAAAATGATCCTTCTCGCTTCCTAGCCAGGCGATCGGCATTATTAGGATAGGGCAAGGACTGGTGTGCTCAGTGTCAGGATGATGTGACTGAGTGGGATATCAGGTGATGGTGCTGGTGGCCTGGTCTCCCACTGGGACAGCATTATTATTGATATGAAGTCGCTATGCGTGAACACTGTCACAAATGACGGGAACCTCCAACAACCAACCAAAATCCCCCACGAAACCTTCTTCCCTTTTAATCTTGTTATATAAAGTCTGTAGCCTCTTTGCACTCACCCTTGCAGTAAACAATATAGTTCCCCCTAACGGTAACAGCTAAACCAATAGACCCCTTTCAATGTCTACAAACATTGTGTATGTGTGCTCAGCTTGGCTGCAGAACGAAGGCACACTGCCATTGAGTTTGACAATACACGCAGTGCAAACGTTAGTTTGATTCAAAATTAATAGAATAAACCTTATAAATTTAATATAATCTGTTTGTTAAGCATATTATCTGTTTGTGTGCGAAGCAGCTTATTTCTAGGTGTTGTGGTTTTAGACATATTTCACTTTTTCTGTAAGAAGATTGCTCATGGCCATTGACAATGCACTGGGCTTGCCGATACGCGCAGTGCAAAATGTCAATTTGATTCAATTTGATTCAATTAATAGAAATGCAGAATCCTAACTGCATAAATTTAATATAATCTGTTCCTTGAATATGTTTTCTATGTGTGTTCCAATCAGTTTGTGTCTAGGTGGTGTGGTTTTCGAGATATTTAACTTTTTCTGTATGAATATTGCTCATAGCCATTGAGTTTGCAGTGTGACCATGTACTGTCCGGCAGCCAAGCAATGCCTGCTCTGACCTAATTACCCATGCTGACGTCATATGAAATAGGTCTATGGAGAGGTGTTGTAAAAAAGCAAAGTTTGTTTCATTTAACGACGCCTCTAGAGCACATGCATTTTATCATCGGCTATTGCACAGGCTACTCTTTCTGATAAGCAGCAAGGGGCATTTTATATGCACTTTCCACCAGAGAGGACAGGACCTACCACACAGTCTTGAACCAGACGGGATGGCCGATTGAGGTAGAGCATCCGTCTCCCATGTTGGTAGATCGTGGGTTCGAACCCAGGTCGAGTCACTGTGGCTTCCTAGCCTGGCGCTCGGCATTATTAGGATAGGGCAAGGACTGGTTGGCTCAGTTCAGTGTCAGGATAATGTGACTGAGTGGGATATCAGGTCATCGTGCTGGTGGCCTGGTCTTCCAGTGGGGCAGCACTATAAAGTCGTCATGAGTGGGCACTTTCACAAGTCGATACCCGTCCTAATATTACCTTAGATGTTGCTAGGACGTAAAACAACAACAAACAAACCACATAGCCTTTGATGAACCAGTTGTGGACCACTGGTTGGGAAGGAAAATAGCCCAATCTGCAAATGTGTCCACTGAGCAGGATCGATCGGATGACCCACACCTACAAAGCTGGACACTACTGCCTGAGCTACGTCCCGCTCCAGAGAGGCGTTGTAATAAACCTATTAACCGCGTCTAGTTCCAGAATTCGCCGTGAGGTGAGGCGACAGTGGGGCAGATGTCACGTGGTTGGATTCTAGTGGGGGAAATGTTGCTAGACTTTAGTGGAAAGGATTATGAACAGTGTAGGGGCTTCCCTGGCTTATCCCAGCACAGTTCTCCTGACAAATCACCTTTTCTTACCGTGAAATTATGATTCTTTAGTTAAAATTCTATAATCCAATGGATTGGAATTTCGGCCATCTTGTTTATGAATATAACTGTATTAAGGTTGTTTATGAATATAACTGTATTAAGGTTGAGAATTGTCATCCTCTTTCGTACTTTAAATTTGAGGTAATTTTTTATCCTGAAATGTTAATTTTGGATATATTTGAATGTGCAAATTGTGAGTGGCGTGCACTTCGAAATGTTTCATGAATATCGTGTTCAGTCACTTTTTTCTGGAGCATATCAGAATAGCACAGCAGCACTATAAAACTGTACTGCATTTGTTTAAATGTTCAATGAGTGCACCAGTATCTAAATGTTCAATGAGTGCACCAGTATCTAAATGTTTAATGAGTGCAGTACTATCTAAATGTTTAATGAGTGCACCAGTATCTAAATGTTTAATGAGTGCACCATTATCTAAATGTTTAATGGGTGCACCATTATCTGAATGTTTAATGGGTGCACCAGTATCTACATGTTTAATGAGTGCACCAGTATATAAATGTTTAAGGAGTGTACTAGTATCTAAATGTTTAATGAGTGCACCAGTATCTAAATGTTTAATGAGTGCACCAGTATCTAAATGTTTAATGAGTGCACCATTATCTAAATGTTTAATGGGTGAACCATTATCTAAATGTTTAATGGGTGCACCAGTATCTAAATGTTTAATGAGTGCACCAGTATCTAAATGTTTAATGGGTGCACCATTATCTGAATGTTTAATGGGTGCACCAGTATCTACATGTTTAATGAGTGCACCAGTATATAAATGTTTAAGGAGTGTACTAGTATCTAAATGTTTAATGAGTGCACCAGTATCTAAATGTTTAATGAGTGCACCAGTATCTAAATGTTTAATGAGTGCACCATTATCTAAATGTTTAATGGGTGAACCATTATCTAAATGTTTAATGGGTGCACCAGTATCTAAATGTTTAATGAGTGCACCAGTATCTGAATGGTTAATGAGTGCACCAGTATCTAAATGTTTAATGAGTGCACCAGGATCTAAATGTTTAATGGGTGCACCATTATCTAAATGTGTAATGGGTGCACCAGTATCTAAATGTTTAATGAGTGCACCAGTATCTAAATGGTTAATGAGTGTACTAGCATCTAAATGTTTAATGACTGCACCAGTATCTAAATGTTTAATGAGTGTGCCAGTATCTAAATGTTTAATGAGTGCACCAGTATCTAAATGTTTAATGAGTGCACCAGGATCTAAATGTTTAATAAGTGTACCATTATCTAAATGTTTAATGGGTGCACCAGTATCTAAATATTTAATGAGTTCACCAGGGTCTAAATGTTTAATGAGTGCAGCAGTATCTAAATGTTTAATGAGTGCACCAGTATCTAAATATTTAATGAGTGCACCAGTATCTAAATGTTTAATGAGTGCACCAGTATCTAAATGTTCAATGAGTGCACCAGTATCTAAATGTTTAATGAGTGAACCAGTATCTAAATGTTTAATGAGTGCACCAATATCTAAATATTTAATGAGTTCACCATGATCTAGATGTTTAATGAGTGCACCATTATCTAAATGTTTAATGAGTGTACCAGTATCTACATGTTTAATGAGTGCACCAGTATCTAAATGTTTAATGAGTGCAGCAGTATCTAAATGTTTAATGAGTGCACCAGTATCTAAATGTTTAATGAGTGCACCAGTATCTAAATGTTTAATGTGTGCACCAGTATCTAAATGTTTAATGAGTTCACCAGGATTTAAATGTTTAATGAGTGCACCAGTATCTAAATATTTAATGAGTGCACCAGTATCTAAATATTTAATGAGTGCCCCAGTATCTAAATGTTTAATGAGTACACCAGTATCTAACTCGGATGTGTTGGATCCCATCTAGGTGAGTGTTTTGGATTTTTGAAGACCTGATGCTTTCATCGAATTAATCACTTTTAAGATTTTACTTTTCCTAACTCCATTCGAAGTCTTACCAGGTAGGGAATGATTCCTAAAAATGCAAATAAATGGTGGCACAATATCCCACGCAGTCACAGTATCAGGACACAAATCCACCCTTGTCATCACCATATTCAAGTAATGCCTAGCACCAACTAAGGTTAAATCTTGTATACCTTTTTCTGACTTTAAAGTGGCATATCAAATTTCCCAAACCAAAGCAATTATCTAGATTTGATTCTACATATCTAACTTAGATACTGACACACTTTTCAAACATACAACAGAATACTGTTGCAATTTAACAGAATTTGCTACTGCAGAAGACTATGGTGTCAGAGTGTTGTTGTTGGCAAGCTTGCCAAAGTTAATTTAGCATGTTTTCATTTTAAATATCTCAAAAGTTAGCCATTAAAAATAAAAGTTACTTCAAACTAATGTAGGGTAGATTATAACGACCAAGCTAATATATTCATCTCTGAAAATGACAGAAACGCAAAACCGTCGGACTATGCCTCTTTTCTCTGCTGACACCTTTGTTTAGCTTGAGATATATGATCAGTTTCAAACTGTGATGTCCCTTTATGAATAGAAGCACACCTTGAACGCCTTTCCTTGGCCACTATTTCCCAGGTTGTTGTGTTTTTGTTTTTTGTTTGTAAATATAGTTTATTCATTGAATAAAGTCTTTTGTCAGCACCGTGGCACTGGTCTTCCAGCCATGTGACAATACAGTTATTTACAATATATGTATATATAGTCTGATATTTCATTAGCAGCTAGCTTAAGTCAGCTGAAATAACAATATTAATCATTCCAAGACTTACATATGGTATAGTTTGACAATTCACATATGAAAATAGTGCTTATATCTTGTATTCATACATACTTAGATACATATATGTGTATTGATTAGATCTTTAAATTACAGAGTGGTTAGATAGAGTGTGGTTAGCTTGTAGGGTTATGCTTAAAAGGTGAATATCTCGGGTGTGTTCTTTGACGATATGAAGTAGTTTGAGTAAGTAGGTTGTTAGTAATAATGGGATAAACAATGCTTGGAGGATTGTACATTTCAGTCATTTAGTAGTCTACTACAGTCATTAGTGGGGTCTACGTTTATAGCAATACCACCAGACTGATATACATTTTCTGAATTTGCTGTTGACATTACAATTCTTCAAGTTGCATTTAAGGCAGTCGTTGAACCTTTTATTTTGACAACTTCGATTTCTGCGTCCTTTTATAAGTTCACTGCAGAAGTGAGCATTTGGAATTAGATAAGATCCACTGGAACTTGCTGTATGTCAATTTGAGAGCCGGCAAGTCTGACTTAGACAACCCGTCTCTGAAGATAAGATCATTCAAATTCCAGCAATTCCTGATATTATCAAGATAACATCGCGATTTAATTTAATTTAAAGTTGCATAATTCGATGAAACCATAACATTTTCAAAACCATATCACTTGCCGAACTTCGCTCCTCTACATCCAACTTAAAGCATCATAGTGGTGTTCTGTGTGGTGGAGTGGTTAGAGTGTCTGACTTTTTTCTAGGTCAGACTCCTAATCTGAGGCCGGCGTTTCGATTCCCCGTGCCCCCAGCTCTGCCAATTTGGATTTCTACTGCTGTGTATAACTTACAGCGTCATCAAAGGCCGGTTGCTTTCATACCATGTCTATGTGGTGTGGGAGGTTAAAAATCCCTTGGGTCGGTAAAAGTGTAGGCTCAGGCTTTCTATCGACCAGCAGTGGAATGAGGAAGACCAGTCATCTATGACTGAAATTTCCCCTGCTTAAACAACTAATGGACCAAAACAAAAAAGAAAAAAGAATAGTTTGATAAAAAACATCAATTTTCTAAACCAAATCACTTAGCTTGATCTGAACCTAGATATCCAACTTAGATACTGCACGTATTAAGTATGTGTTGCTACGTAGAAGTGCACACTAAGTTCAATTTAATTGAATATGTTACTCTTGAAGTGTATGCGCCCATAGTTTTGGTAAGCACGCCAAAATTAACGTGGCATGTTTACACTTCAAATATCTCCAAAGTTAGCAATTGTACATCAAACTTACATCAAACCCATGTAAGATAGATTCCACTGATGAACCTCATATATTTATCTCAGAAAACTCAAAACCATTGGATTATGCAACTTTAAGTATTGCAAATATTAAGCAGGTATTGCTGCCTGGGAGGAATATTGACCCCCACCAGCCGATGTTTATTTTGTGTGCAGGGGGTCGTTAAACAAACAAGCAAACAAACAAAGAAACAAAGGGGGGGATATAAAGTCATGCTGATAGAACATGTTACTTCGGCATACTTTTTCTATGTCAGACTCCTAATCTGAAGGTTGGTGGTTCGATTCCCGGTGCCCCCACCTCTGCCAATTTGGATTTCCACCGCTGTGTATAACTTACAGCATCATCAAAGGCCAGTTGCTCTCATACCATTTCTATATGGTGTGGGAGGTTAAATATCCCTTGGGTCGGTAAAAGTGTAGGCTCGGGGTTTCTATCGACAAACTGTCTAATGGTGAAAACAAGTCTATATTCAGATACATTCAACTTCCTAAATTTATCTAAGAATATCGAGCCAATTCAAAACCATCACGAATATGGAGCAAATTCAAAACCACCGGCTTATGCAAATTTAGCAGTTTGCCAATCTGCATTATTTAAAGTTACGTAATCCACTAGTTTTTAGTTTTTATTGATGAAGCATCAAATTTTCAAAACCAAAACACTTACCCAGAACAAAACAGTTACTGATTCTACACATTTATCTTATATACAAGTACAGTTATTAAGCATTTGTTGTCACATAAAAGGGCATGGGGAGTCAATTTAATAGAACCTGTCACTGCATAAGCCTATGGCATCAGAATTTTGGCGTGCTTGCCAAAATTAATTTGGCATGTTGTCACTTCAAATATCTCCAAAGCTAGCTATTTAAACTAAAAGTTACTTTAACCTAAAGTAAAGTAGCTTATATTGATCAATTTAATGTATTTATCTCAGAACATGACAGAAACTCAAAGCCATCAGATTGTGTATTATAATAGATAGTGTGAGAGGGACACTACTTGTAATGTGACAGAGCCTTAGGAGTTCTGTGCACATACCCCCTCCCCCCAAGTGTTATTTACGGATCACTGCACACCCAGACACAACAGGGCACTGTGGACATAAACAGCCAAGGCTTGGATACACGCCTATTGAATGTTCATTGGTTGATTGAAGAATGCCTGTTGCTGATTGGAGTGATTGATCAGGTGTGTACAGCCATCTTGGATTCTAAACCTTATATATATATATATAATAAAATAAGCAAGCTCATTCTGGTTCCTTCTGCACACTCTATATCTTGCCTTCCTTCTCTATACTTGCCTGTAGTGATTTCCTATTAGCCTGCCTACACAACTACAGCTGCCAGCCGAGGACTTTACAGAGAGGTTTTACAGGCCACCAGCACCATGACCTGATATCCCACTCAGTCACATTATCCTAAAAGACAGACAAGAAAAAACTAAAGTAAACAATACACTATCAGACCACCAACCTGTCACGTGTGGTGTACCTCAAGGATCAGTCCTGGGATCACTACTCTTTATAATCTACATAAATGACCTAGAAAAGTGGCTTGAAACAGAGTACCTCCAGCTGTATGCAGATGACACCATCATATATGCAGAAGGAAGTACAGAAGAAGAAGTAATAACAAAACTAAACAAGCTCCTACTAAAACTAGACGACTGGTGTGAGTCTAATAAAATAACCATAAATGCAAAAAAATCGAAGACAGTCCTCTTCTCACCTAGAATAATGCCAGCTACTGCAAGCTAGGGAACCAAACACTAGAAAAGGTAAGCCACTATAAATACCTAGGCCTAGAGCTGGACAGCCAGCTAAACTACCACCTATGTATAACAAAAATCATTAAAAAAATAAACCACAAACTATGGTTATTTGCAAAGCTAAGAAACTACATGACCCAAGAAATGTCAATAAAAGTCTTCAAGGGAATGCTGCTCCCCTACTTTGACTACGGGGATATCATCTACATGGGTGCCAAACAGGAACGGCTAAAAAAAACCTCCAAATACTGCAAAACAGAGCCCTAAAGACATGCCTTAAGGTGGACAAACTACACCCAACCTATGACAAATTATTAGAGAACAGAAGAGTAATACACCTAAAAACACTGGCATTTGGGTATAGTCAAGAAAAAACATACCTAACCCAGCCACAAAGGAACTCCAGAGCAAACCATGCACCAATACTAACGCAAACCAGAAGCCACATCAAAGCACATGAAAGAAGTACACTAGAAATGGCTGCCAAAGTCTGGAATGCCCAAACTGTAAAGGAAAGACAAATTCCTGACCTAAAAACATACAAAAGATATCTGTGCTAGGTCAAACCAGGAAACCACCCCTGAACTGTGACCAAGCGTGGCATGTGATATGTCACAGCCTGCCAGCTGGACTGCTCTTGGGAGGTGCCCAGGCAAAATAACTAAGCAGATAAGAACAAAACCACACACCAAACACATACCAACGATCTATTATGTACAAGCCTATAATATGTAAATAGAGTAGGCTAGTCTAGGGATAAGAGTAGAAGGAAAACAATTGTGAAGAAAAACCAAAAAAACTAACATAGATTTACTAACCATAAACACCAACTATAAGAAAAAGAAAAAAGCAGAAAACTGCCCAGCATTGAACACAAGCCCAATCATCTGGGCTTACATGTTATGGACAGCATAAACACCCCATACAACATTTTTGTAAAATCCTGACACTGAGCCAACCAGTCCTTGCCCTATACTAATAATGCCGGGCGTCTGGTTAGGAAGCGACAAGTATTATTTTTAAGTCATCGATTTGACTCGAACAGGGTTTGACCCCATGATCTACCAACATGGGAGATGGACGCTCTAACTTATTCAGCCATCCCGTCTGGTTTTACGAAGATTAAGAAAAAGCAAACAAATCTAAACAAATCCTTGGATTATGAAGAGCAGAAAAACAAACAAATCTAAAAAAAAAAAAATTCCACCCCATTTGCTTTAGCGCAACTTCGCCCAGCTATTCCTCATGATGTTCTGATGGATCAGTAGCACGTGTCCGATGGCGAATTGTTTTTCTGGGAAATATCAATTTGGCTCCTCATTTATCAGAATGACATCTACACTGGGCGCGGTGTTACCCCAAGCACCAAGCAGTTGGAACTGCAGCTATATGTACTGGCTGTTAGCTGACGGCGTCCTCAAAGTATGACCGTCTTGATATTACCTTAGATGGTGCCAGGTCGTAAAACTCCAACAACCAACCTCAAAGTATGGAACCAGATGCGTTGGTCTGAATCGGTAGAGTGCTGGCTTCCCATGCGAAAAGTTGGGAGTTAAATTCCCAGCCGAGTCAAACCAATGACTTACAAAATTGATAACTTGTCGCTACGTAGCCTGGCACTCACCATTATTAGGATAGGACAAGGATGGGTTAGCTCAGTATCAGGATAATGTGACTGTGTGGGATATTGGGTCATGATGCTGGCAGGGTGGTCTCCCAGTCGGGCAGTACTATAAAGTCGCAATGAGTGCCCGCTGTCACAAGTCAGTACCCATTCTGATATGACCTTAGATGTTACCAATATGTAAATTTCCAACAACCAACCAACCAACCAACTAACTGTACAGTCGCAATTGGAGCACACTGTCACACATCGGTATCTGTTCTGATATGACCATAGCTGTTGCTAGGATGTAAAAATGTGGTTAATCAAAATGTGGTTAATCAAAATTTGGTTCATCAAAATGTGGTTCATCAAAGTGTGGTTCTTTTCTCTGTCCTTCCCATTTTACATGGCGTTGTGTGTTGTACATCGTTGCATGTACTATTATTTGATTGTTTGTTTGTTGTTGTTTACGTCCTAGCAACATCTAAGGTCATGTCAGGATGTGTACCGACTTCTGACAGTGCACACTCATGGCAACTTTATTGCACTGCCCCACTGGTAGACCAGGCCGCCAGCACCATGACCCGATATCCCACTCAGTCACATTATCCTGACACTGAGCCAACCAGTCCTTGACCTATCCTAATAATGCTGGGCGCCTGGCTAGGAAGTGGCAAGTATCAATTTTTAAGTCATTGGTTTGACTCGACCAGGGTTCGAAACATGTACTGTTATAATTTATATTGAATGAATCTTCGGCTTGAAAGAGGCCGATTGGGAAATACAGGGAACGACGTGAGAGAGGGCAATACTATGTAGTTTTTTGGAGTTTTACGTCCTGGCAACGTCTACACAACCTCCCGTGCAAAAGGTTTCTATCCCGGTACAGTCAAACCAATAACTGACAAAGTTGATACTTTTCACTGCCTAGCCTGGTGCTCGGCATTACTAGGATAGGGCAAGGACTGGTTAGCACATTATTAGGTTAACGCGAAGGGAAATCAGGTTATGGTGCTGGCAGCCTGGTTTCCCAGTGGGGCAGCTCTATAAAGTCATTGTTAGTGCGCACTGTCACAAACTGATGCCCATCCTCATATGACCTTGTACGTTGCCAGTTTGTAAAACCCCTACAAACAAGCAAACCTCCACCTTTGGTTTCAACCCGCTTAATGTGAATCTCACCGACCAACTGATAATATTATAGATGCTCACTCCTATATCAAAGCATGTACCAGACGGGGTGGCCGAATGAGTTGAGCGTCCGTCCCCTGTTTTGGGAGACCGGGGAATCCGAACCCATGAGGTTGTGGGTTCAAACCCTGGTGGAGTCAAACCAATGACTTAAAAATTGATACTTTTTGTGTCCATTAGTTGTTTAAGCAGGGGAAATTTCAGTCATAGACGACTGGTCTTCCTCATTCCACTGCTGGTCGATAGAAAGCCCGAGCCTACACTTTTACCGACCCAAGGGATTTTTAACCTCCCACACCACATAGACATGGTATGAGAGCAACCAGCCTTTGATGACGCTGTAAGTTATACACAGCGGTGGAAATCCAAATTGGCAGAGCTGGGGGCACGGGGAATCGAACCGCCGACCCTCAGATTAGGAGTCTGAGCTAGAAAAAAGTCAGACACTCTAACCACTCCGCCACAGAGATACTTGTCGCTTCCCAGCCAGGCGCTCGGTATTAATAGGATAGGGCAAGTACTGGTTGGCTCAGTGTCAGGATAATGTGACTGAGTGGGATATCAGGTCATTGTGCTGGCAGCCTGATTTCTCAGTGGGGCGGCACTATAAAGTTGCCATGAGTGTGCACTGTCAAAAGTGGCTACCTGTCCTGATAATACCTTAGATGTTGCTAGGACATAAAATAACAACAAACAAACAAACAAACAAATCAAAGCATGTACAAAATTGATCCTTATAAGATAAAATCGATGCTCTGATACAACTGACACTTTGTCAACGTCTCGTGGATGTGAGGAGGCCCGCAACTGGCGCCCTCAGTACAGTTTTGAGTTTTATGGAATATAACGATGAAATAATAATTCCCTACATATTGTTATACTTGCATAATCCGTTATACATTGTATATATAATATATATATATATATATATATATATATGCATGCAGTATTTATCTAATATGTATTATAACACATTGGGTACAGAATTTATGGCACAAGGGTACCAATGGTTGCCCTCGGAACCTGTGTATATATATAAGTGCTGGGGCCCCTATTGAGGATTCCAGGAACTAACTTCTTACTCTGGCGAGAATACGATCATGAATGCTCTTCCCCTAAGGCACCGCAGCCTTCGTTTTCCATGATGGCTTAGTAGCTGTCATTTCTTTTCACTCTGACTATTGCACTGAAGGGATGCAGTTTTTAGCCAATATCCTTATCTTTGATTTGCCTCCGAAGGAATTTCTACTGATGGCCATTAAAACCATCTTGATTGATATAGTTATCGGTCTATGACTCGTCCCTGGTGGTATGAGCTTATATATATATATATAGTATATATGATTGGTTGTTGAAATTGTACGTCCTGGCAACATCTAATGTCATATCAGGATGCGTACCGACTTGTGACAGTGTGCACTCATGTGACTTAATAGTGCTGCTCCACTAGGAGACCAGGCCACCATGACCTGATATCCTACTCAGTCACATTATCCTGATACTGAGCCAACCAGTCCTTTCCCTATCCTAATAATGCTGAGCGCCAGGCTAGGACGTGACAAGTATATATTTTTAAGTCATTGCTTTGACTCGACCAGGGTTCAAACCATACACAGATATACAGTAAAACGTCTCTAACGGACCACCTCCACATATCTACCACTCCCCTATATTGATCCCTTTTATTGGGTCCCACACGGTCGCCCATACAATTAAATTGTAACAATAATAAAAAACATTGCTAAGCCGACCATCTCTCTAAAGGGTGTATTTAAAGTCGGTCCCATGGTCGGTCGATTTAGAGAGGGTTTACAGTATACAATATATATAAAATGCAGATTTTTAGCGGTAAGTGTATAAGGTTAATGATCAAGGCGAGCGGTGGCGCCACCATCAGAGCTGAGGTTGAATAGGTTGGAGCAGTAGATGACTAGCCCAAGGCTCCACCACCAGGTTATGGGTGGGTGGATCTGAGGAGCGGGTATGGAATTCCAAGTTATTATACTCGTATAATTCTTATACAGCATATATACATATTCTTATATATCCCACATTATATTTCCTCATACACATTACATATTTTAGATTACTATATGCATCATTTACACGATGTATATATCCATCACAAATATTTCCCAGACGGGATGCATGAATGAGTTGAATATCATCTTGCTGTTCGGCAGGTTGTGGGATTGAAACCTACGGAGATTACAATGTGGCCGAGGCTAACCAATGCCTTTAAGATTTATATATGACACTACCCAGCAGAATGTTCAACATTACTAGGATAGGTCAAAGAGCAGTCGAATGAGGAAGACCAATTGTCCATCATTGAAATGTCTCTGCCTTGATCGATATATATATATATGAGTCAGCCTCACGAAAATGGGCCAATTGGTGGTGTATTTAAGATGTCGGTGTCAAAATTCTTAAAGTGTAGTGCATTTCTTTGTTTTATATTAAATTATCCTAGAAAGAAATGAGGGTGTTGTATTTTCTCTAACTTTACATTCAGGATAAATTTAAGGACTTTGAAACACTTCTGTCAATGCTAAACTATAAGTATGCAGATCGACACCGACATCCAATGCTCGACGCCGACAACTTTAACAGATGTCGGCATCGCAATTCTTAAAGTGTTGTGCATTTCTTTGTTTTATATTAAATTATCCTAGAAACAAATAAGGTTGTTGTGTTTTCTCTACCTTTACATTCAGGATAAATTTAAGGACTTTCCAATACCTCTGTCAATGCTAATCTATAATTATACTGTTCGATGCCGACATCCAATGATCGACGCCGACAACTTCCCCCAATTGGCCTCTGTTCGTGATCCTGACTCATATATATAGATATTGATATCTCGATATATGAATAGTGATAATCCCCTTATCGCCTGTAATAACCTCTGTAGTGCCTCCTCTCCTACCCCCCCCCCCCCCCCCACCCGTGATTGGGGGTGGTGGGGGTGGGGGGGTGGGGTACCGGAATGCACCGCTCCACCTCCTGCGAGGGGCTTGACACTCCATTCGCTCGGAAGTTTGATGTATTCGTGTATATTCTGGATAATACATATTATACTGGGTGGGTGAGTAGATTTTAGGCCAACGGACATCGAGGAACATATCATGGTGACTTTATAGTGCTCCACCACTGGGATACCATGTTGCACCATGACCGAATATTTCAGTCAGATATAATTGGAGGTCGCCGATCATTGTCATAGGTTGGCGAGCAATCGGTGAGCAGCCGGCGACTGATTGCGGACTGGTCGGCGACTGATTGCGGACCAGTCGGCGACTGAATACCGACTGATCAGCGACTGACCGACGACCATGGCACTGTTGTAACCACTTGCGATGACTCGGCGATCGGTCACCGAGTGGTCGGACTGATTTGCGACTGATTTGAAATGGAATGCCAATCTGTCCCAAACCAGTCCTCGACTTGCCGACTGACCACCAACTGATCACCAGCCAATGACCAATCAATCGCCAACCGCCAACCGACGGCAACCGCCGCCAACCGATCGCCAACCAATCACTAACATGTCTTCCGTGCAGTCCTCACTCAGCGTTTTTCTGCTTTTGTCGCAAGGAGGTTGTCGACCGTTGCGGTTGTATTTTTTTTTTGGTCGCAAGAGTTCGCCAAGTGGTGGCAAGCGTAGTGTGATTGGAGCCAATAAATATATGTATTAAAGCAACTTGTACGTCAAACACACAGCAAGCCCTGAACGGTTCAGTCAGACACACCGCGTCACTGATCCTGTCCTTAACTGACGCAGACACGAAGCCATATGATGGTGCAGCGTGCGGTAATCTCACCGTCTGAGGTGACCCCCCGCATACCGGGATCACTGCCGCCGCGTGGGGGCGCTGCTGCTGCTGGTGCTGCCGTCTGGGGGCGCTACTGGTGCTGGTATTGCCATGTGGGGGTGCCGCTTCTGCTGCCGTGTGGCGGCGCTGCTGGTGCTGCTGCCATGTGGGGGTGCTACGGTTTCAGCTGCCGTGTGGGGGCACTGCTGATGGTGCTGCCGTGTGAGGGCTCTACTGGTGCCGTGTGGGGGCGCTGCTGCAGCTGCTGTCGTGTGGGGACGCTGCTGTGTCAGCTGCCGTGTGGGCGCTGATGTTGCTGCTGCCGTGTGGGGGCGCTGCTTCTGCTGCCATGTGGGGGCGCTGCTGTGTCAGCTGCTGTGTGGGCGATGCTGCTGCTGCCATGTGGGGGCACTGCTGGCGCTGCCGTGTGGGAGCGCTGCTGGTGCTGCCATGTGGGGGCGCTGCTGGTGCTGCCGTGTGGGGGCGCTGTTGGTGCTACTGCCGTGTAGGGGGCGCTACCGTTTCAGCTGCCGTGTGGGGTGCTGCTGCTGGTGCTGCTGGTGCTGCCGTGTGGCGCGCTGCTACTGGTGCTGCCGTGTGGGGGCGCTGCTGATGGTGCTGCCCTGTGGGGGCGCTGCTGGTGCTACTGCCGTGTGGGGACGCTGTTGGTGCTACTGCCGTGTAGGAGGCGCTGCTGCTGGTGCTGCCGTGTGGGGGTGCTGCTGGTGCTGCCATGTGGGGGCCCTGCTGGTGCTGCCGTGTGGGGGCGCTGCTGGTGCTACTGCCGCCTGGGGGGCGCTACTGTTTCAGCTGCCTTGTGGGGGCGCTGCTGCTGGTGCTGCCGTGTGGCGCGCTGCTGCTGGTGCTGCCGTGTGGCGCGCTGCTGCTGGTGCTGCCGTGTGGGGGCGCTGCTGCTGGTGCTGCCGTGTGGGGGCGCTGTGATCGTGACCGGAGTCTTCAGCGAGAGAAAATGCACCAAAGGGCTTCGGCTTTGCACGGTGCACACTCAAGTTGGCGCGCGCCCAGAGCATGGTGTGTGGTTAAATTTTGTTTTTTGGGGGTCAGGGGTTTCTCTCCCAGCAACAGCTGAGTTCATGCTGACTTTATAAAGGAATACTACAGGGAGGGGTGTGACACAGAGCGCAGTATGATACAGACCCCGGTGTGATACTGAGTGGGGTGTGATACAGAGAGGGTGTGATACAGAGAGGGTGTGGTGCAGAGAGGGTGTCACACATAGATGGGTGTGATACAGAGATGTATGTGATACACATAGGGTGTGATACAGAGATGGTGTGATACAGAGATGGATGTGATACCTACATGAACTGGTACAGAGAGGATGTGATACAGAGAGGATGTGATATGGAGAGGGTGTGCTACAGAGCGGGTGTGATACAGAGAGGGTGTGATACGGAGAGGGTGTCATACGGAGAGTGTCTGATATGGAGAGGGTGTGATACAGAGAGGGTATGACCCAGACAGGATGTGATGCTGAGAGGGTGTGATGCAGAGAGGATGTGATACGGAGAGGGTGTGATATGAAGAGGGTGTGATACGAAGCGGGTGTGATATGGAGAGGGGGTGATACGGACAGGGTGTGATATGGAGAGTGTGTGATACTGAGACGGTTTGATATGAATACGGTGTGATACGGAGAAGGTGTGATACAGAGAGGGTGTGATACAGAGATGATGTGATACAGAGAGGTTGTGTTTTATATAGAGGGGTGTGAGATAATGACATGGTGTTATCTAGATAAAGGATTCACGGTACTCAGTACACGGGTGAATTCCAACCCTATATAAAAACGGTCGAAAATGCGGGTCAATGAAATGAGAGCCTAATTTTACAATGTAAGAAGCAACAATTATTCTTTACATATGTCTTATTATTAGCCCGCTACCTTTGAGTTGAAAAATATAATATAATATCTAGTTTAATAAGATTTAAAAGTGAAATCGACAACATTCTACGGCCACCCTCTTGTCTTTTTGCATTCTCTCCCATTTCACCAACTCTGTGCCGATATAAGTATCCATTTGATACTGGAGGCAGGCATTCTACTCCCTGTTCCATACTAAAGCTATTTTTGCCCATATTTAGACTACATTGTCATTCAGCCGTGTACTACAAGTAACGGGTGAATCTTTTATCTAGGTGTTATCTAGAGAGGGGTGTGAAACAGTGGTGTGATACAAGGATGCAACGATATATACAGACACGTATAATACAGTGAAATGTCTGACACAAGGACCAGGTGTTATATAAGGAGGGGTGTAATACAGGGAAGGGTGTGATGCAATGAGTGTGTGATATATAGAGTTTTCTTGTTTGTTGTTGTTTTACATTCTAGTAACATCTAACGTCATATCAGGACGCATACTGACTTGTGACAGAGTGCACTCATGGCAACTCTATAGTGCTGCCCCACTGGGAAATCAGGCTGCCAGCACTATGACCTGATATCCCACTCAGTCACATTATCCTGACACTGAGTGAACCAGTCCTTGCCCTATCCTATTAATGCCGAGCATCAGGATAGGAAGCGACAAGTATCAATTTTTAAGTCATCGGTTTGACTCAACCAGGTTTCGAATCAACAAACTCATGGGTTCGGATCCCCCGATCTCCCAAAACCGGGGCCGGACGCTCAACTCATTTGGCCAACCCATCTGGTCGTTATATAGAGAGGGGTCTACATAAATACATATGTGTATTGATACCATTGCACAGTTCAGTAAAGACTGGCAGCATATTGTAAACAAACCTAGCCCCTCAGTAATACAATCCGTGGAGGACTTGTGGCCTGTGGGTGAATAGTCGTTATTTACCCATGAACTATAATGGCCCGTAAAACTTTATTGCCAGGTGTTTGTCCCATACCAATTGACCCCTTAAGCTAAGATTCCTTACACGCGGTATGCAGCATGCGGTATGCGAATGCGAATGTGGCAAAACATCGAAACGCATTGAAGTCAATGGGCTTACAACCCTTACACGTGGCATGCGAATGCGAATGTGAATGCGAATGCGTTTTTCCGATCGGTCCATGTAGCGATCGGTGCGGCATGCGGCATGTGGGAAGCGGGGTGCGAATAGAAACCTGAGTCTGATGTGTCCATTAGTTTAACACTAGGAGAGGCGACTGAGCATTACGGAACGGTCACGCACAAGGGTGCTGAGGGGAAACATATGGTAGTGGTAGCGGTGGGGGTTTGGGTTGGTAAAAATGCTACCATATGCACAAAAATATGAATACTTATCTATAATTTGGTAATTATAAAGGTACAAACCTTCATGTGACGTACCAAGAGTTACATAGATATAAATGCCATATTAGGCCATATACAGTGCAGTATCGAGTATACTTGTTTATTTTTATTTTTTAAATATAGCCAGTCGTGTGCCGCATGCCACATGCCGCATACCGCATAGAAGGAATCTTCCCATTCGCATACCGCATGCCGCATGCCACATGCCGCATACCGCATGCCGCATGCCGCATACCGCATAGAAGGAATCTCAGCTTAAAGGTGCGAGGTAATTGAACGCCGACACATGTGGGTCAGAATCAATTTGCCCTGCTCAGTCATTTCCGGTGTTGCTTGACGTTGGGAACCTTTAAGCCCCTGTCACACTTTACCGGATTGAGGAAACGGATTGAAACAGAACAAAGTCTGTCGATATGTAGCAAAGTCTGGTTTGTGTCCGTTGCATATCCGTTGATATCCGTTGATATCCATTGATATCCGGCCCGATCTGTTGAGCAAGCACAACACTTGTAGCGGATTGCGCTGGACTGACGTATGCAGTTATTATCCGTTACCGTCCATTCCCCGTTCATTTCCGTCCGTTCCCCATCCAGTCCCATCCGTTACTCGTCCGTTCCCATCCGTTATCGTCCGTTATCATCCATTACATATCCACTATGCATCCGTTGCCGTTCATTATAGTTCTTTTTGTATACTGTATACCGTTGATCGTTGGATACATTATCAACTGTTACTGTCCATTGCCATCTGTTATTCCTCCGTTACCATCTGTTACCCATTCATTACATAATCAATACATTTCAAGTCCGAATCACACCAGATTAGAATATGTTTGTCCGGGTCTGTCCGTATCCTCAATCCGGTAAAGTGTGACAGGGCCTTTACCGACAAAACATCAACAGAAAACTCACACCTTTCTAATTCTATGCCATCGATGCACACATTTGCATTTGTATGAGGAAGATGAAGTGTTGCATAGAGATGAGTAAAGGTAGGTTGTAAGCGAGGGTTGTTACCTTATATATTTATCTACTTGTATAGAGGCACGATTAGTAAAAAAGATATTGTAGAAGGGGTTGTAACATTATTCATTCATTTATGTACTTATTTATTTATTGATTCAGGGAATAAAAAAAGGTGTCATCGTTGTTGCAATGACCTTTCGGTTATCGGCACCAGACGTCCCACTGAGATTGGTTTACTTATACCCCAGTCACACTACAGCTTGTGACCACTTTGCGACCACCTTAGACCAAAGAACCCACGCTCACCCGTGACGTCTGTACTACCAAAACAATGGTTGTTGATGTGTGGGTGTCAATGGTGAGTGTGGGTTCTTTGGTCTAAGGTGGTCGCAAAGTGGTCGCAAGCTGTATTGTGACTGCAGTCTAACACACTAATTCTGCTGGCTTCTCATGCAGGAAGTCATGGGTTCAAACCCCGGCCGAGTCACACCAATGACTTAGAAATTTGAGACTTTTCACAATATAACATCTCACTTGACATTAATAGGATAACACAAGGATTGTTATGAACATCAGGATAATGTGACTGAGTGGGAAATCAGTTCATGCTGCCGGCAGCTGTCTTCCAGTGGACTGGTTTGCTCAGTGTGAGGATAATGTGACGAAAGGGCTATGTTTCCAGTGATCTGGTATTCCAGTGCGGCAACACTATAAAATCGACATGTGAATGCGCACTGGTACAAGTCGGTACCCATCGTCATATGACCTTAGATGCTACTAGGATGTAAACCCCCCTTCAAGCAACCATATTATAATGTAATCTAATGTGTAGTGTCATAAAGAGGCGGTGGTGACACCAGTGGTGCTGGTGCCTACTGGTGCCTAGCATATGTGATGTATAATGCATTATACGAGTGTTTTCAGTGTAACCATTTCTGTGCTGTTTTGTGTCAATTGTCACAATGGACAAAATAAAGAAGAGTTATCACCTTTTGAGACAGGCTCATATACATAAGTATGTTGCATAAACTTAAACATAAATATTATCCAATGTAGATTATTTGTCATTGACTGATTGAAATAATTTATTTTGGGGGACACTTATGACAATGTGTTAATTCAACCAACACAAGACAAGTACAGTATAAAGTGGCATTTATTCTTACCATTTCGTTGTTACATTTGAGCAATGAGATGTTTGATTTATTAAGATTTCGAGGATTTCAGGCACGTAGCCCTATGAATGTCAGTTATAGTTGGGTTTGGTGGGACGGCAAATCTAAAGGAGAGAACACGTCCTGCCGATCGAAGGGCTCTGGTCAAAGTGTCTATAGAGAAAATGCGTCCCCATCTCGTTATGCAAATTTACAGTAGATGGCACCACAGTCGGAGCATTTATTATTAAGCAGGACACTATAGATGGCGCCAGCAGTCGCCTGGATGTTTAGTATGTACTTTTTCTTGTGGGTTAAATTACCCATGTTGAAATCAACATTGACAATTCAACCAACACAAGACAAGTACAGTATAAAGTGGCATTTATTCTTACCATTTCGTTGTTACATTTGAGCAATGAGATGTTTGATTTATTAAGATTTCGAGGATTTCAGGCACATAGCCAAAAAGATTGTTGAAGTGCCTGGAAACTGAGACTGGATGTTGTATGTTGACACAGGAGCAGGGGTCCAGTGACCAATTGTCTTAGGTCCTACCTCGATGAAGGTTGGAGGCAGAACTATGGAGAGTTAAATGCATGGTGTTTAGCGTTAAAGCACCAGGGCCCATATTCACAACGCGGTGTTAGCTTACACTCGGTGTGTTTGCGCTAACACCACTCCTTGCGTACTGAGTTTTCGCCGCTAACCCAGAAATCCCGGCCAAAACCAGTTTTGGCTCGCTAACACCGCGTCATGCATACGGCCCCTGGTGCTAAGTGGCCCAACATGGACAGGGCTAGTCTTATGATTGACATCACAGGGCTATGAGGCCCACCATGTACAGGGCTAGTCTTATGATTGACAGCACAGGGCTGGGAGGCCTGCCATGGACAGGGCTAGTTTTATGATTGACAGCACAGGGCTGGGAGGCCCGCCACGGACAGGGGCAATGTCATTGTTGAAACCGATCCACGAACAGGTGGTGGTAAAGAAGACCGGCCGTCGTGCCAAGGTGGTGTCCCAGACACGCACCCGCCCCCATGCAGGTGCTGCGAAGAAGGCAACCAGGATTGCTGGAATGTGATGTTTCTAGGAGACGGTGAGTTGATTTGGTGTCTTGGATGACGACACGGACATTGATGCCCAGGAGTGTTAGCCTCAGATCCTCGCATGACTAAGTGACCAGGAAGGTCACCGGATATCGTGAACAGATTGCTCTGCAGTACCTTATTGTCCATGTACAGCCGGGAGGCCGGTCGCTATGGGTTGACGGAGGCACTGGTGTAGTATTTGGATAACCTGGGAAGAGAGGCAAAATAAGCAGTCGAGTCCCAGGTTATACTATGTGGTTGTGGGTGACGGTAGTTCATGATTGGGCCCATACACCCTGCACTGTATGGAAGCCACCCAACCTTCGGCGAGGTCCTCCGGTGGTGGATGGTATGTGTTTTGAATTAAAGCTCCTTGATGATATGTTGGAGATAAAACTAGTATTGTCAGTGCGGAGACTACACCTCAGATGGCCCAAGCATGGCAGCAAAAGAGAGTGAGCCTATTGTTGAAAGTCATAACGTACCCCTTACTCAAGGAATTATTTGTGGCTGAATCATGTTTTAGAGCATAGGCCATCTTGATCTGAGAGATCGAGCATGCTGTCATGGCCACCTGCACATGGCGTGACGTCAGCAGTCCTTTTGAGCTAAACTCCAGGATGATATGTTGGAGTCAATGATGGCATTGTTTTGGTGACTGAGTAGCACTACTTGGGGGATGCTAACCGTTACTGGCAGATATTTGGTTTGGTCACGAGTAAGATTGACCCATGTCGAAAACCGATGTTCCTAGCAAGAGTAGGACAACGAGCACGAGCTGTCTGTATGGTTGTAAAGGTGCTGTGAGCCTATCTGTCGAAACGTCAAGAGGAGCGCCATGATGATACGGCTTATAGCCTATTAAGCATGTGAACATCGTCCGTATAGCTGCAATAACGACACATCACCTGTTGTGAGAATAGTTGTGGACCAGCCGAGGCACAAGCTCTCGATATACGGGCCTTATATGGTGGCGTAATTACCTAATGTTGTATAGTGACACATCGTCCTTATGGATGTAATAGCCATATGAAAACTGTCAGGGTGATGGTCATAAGGTACCCTTGTATGAGTAGCATTATTATGACTATGACTAGGTATGATGGTGATGGTTGTGAGCATGCCGCGTAGTTGGTAGAGGAATTCACCTTTCGTTCAGGAGGTTGTTATACTCATGACTCAGTGTGGCTATGTATACTTAAGCCTGTGTCACTTTGTTCTATGAGTATATCCAACAGCGGGGAAAAAGAGTCTCTGGGCATGTCTGTTACAAGAGTTGTTAGATTCTTGCATTGTGCACTGGTGGTTGTCATGGATATTTTCTGACGTCAGCATTTGAGGTAATATTTTAAGATGGATGAAGAATGCTTCGCGGATTCATGTCATTAAACAAATCTTATGCACTGGCCGACCTCAAAGTTGCGGTGACTTCAGCACCCCGTGAGACTTTGCGTCTAGACGATGTCTAGACGATCGCCATCAGCCGCCAGACAAGATCTGGATATAGTTCACATGCACTCTGCATACTGATAACTTTCGTCTAGCGAGTAGAAATCTGGGCTACCGTCTGATTGATGGTGCTTATGTACAGGTCAGTGTAATTATTGGACCAGTTATTTATACCAGTGTCTTACCGCAAATTAGCCAGGCCACGTTAATCGGATAGCGGTAGCGTCGAAGCTGTATACGTGCATTGATGGGCAAGAGCGCAAGTGATAGATTGTCAAGTTGTTATGAAATGGCAAGGCAATATTACGTCAAATAGGTGCCGATATGCTACGTAGGATGGTAGATGGGATCACCTGTTCCTGGAGGAGCACCAACTTATTACTGCAAAGTAGCCAGGCAACGGTTAATCCGAAGTCCGTAGCTCGGTTTTTGTGCCTGTGTGTTAACGTGTTGTTGTCTGTCCAGGGCTCGCGCCGGTCCTTTGTTCAACAAGCATGGGTCTCTTGTGCATGGAAATAATGTACCCTTGTGTAATTGTTATTGCATGGTGTAAAAAATATGGGTGTAATCGGCACTATTAAGCCGTATTGTGAGTGTCAGGATGGTAGATGAAATCACCCGTTCCCAGAAGAGCACCCACTTCCAGAAACGTCCTGGTTGCCTACCTCTGAAGTATGTCAGAAGTTAGATTATTTGGGAATGAATAAGATTCGAACCCACCGTCAATGGCAAGATTAAAAACTCACATTGTTCAAAATCGTGCGCAGGACGTCGGGCATGGTCAGAACAGCAGCTGATGAAGCAAAGGTGAAGGAAGCGTGTCGATCCAATCAGACAATGTCGTGAAGGAACGAGCATGCTGTCATGGCCGCCTCCACATGGCATGACGTCAGCAGCCACTTTCAACAATGTAGTAGACCATGAACCGGACAGTCGGCGTTTTTGAAACCGAACGATCCAAACGTCAATCCCGTCACTGACATCGACCATCTGTCGTGTAAAGTCGCCAGGCCACAGTTAATCCGACATCCGTAGCTCAATCCCTGCATCCGTGCATTGATTTTTTCATCAGTCCAGGGCTCGCGCCGATCCTTTGTTTGACCCACATGAAATATTGTTCCGTAATTCATCGATTACTGCCACTAAGATCGTCCTACCTTACTGTTTTTTGTCAGGGTTTAACGACATGTTCTTGCAGAGTCTCCTGTCTCGATCTTTGAATCGTGTGTGCTTTCGAATCGGCATTTTGTCGAATCTTTTGAAATCTAAAGGAGAGAACACGTCCTGCCGATCGAAGGGCTCTGGTCAAAGTGTCTATAGAAATACCAAAATAGCGAAACAAAAACAAATAAACAAACGACACACATGCACAAACACCTATAGTAAAGCACACCCCTTTGGCACTGGCACTGTGATCTTGTCTCTGTTATTTCCCCGATAACGATGGAGTTCCATCAACTATCGTCTGCTCCAACTAATTGTCGTCTGCTCTGGCTCGAAGTAGTCTGACCACTGATCTCGCATTTCCATCAGGCCGGGCTACTGCCATGGCGAGAAGTGTTCAACCAGTGTGCTAACCATTATACCACCTAGGCTCCCTAATGTTAATTCATGTCAATGTTTGCATTGTTTAGTGAGGGCGGGTTTTGTTAATAATTCTAACCAATCGATTTATGTGGAATGGTTAGTAAATGTATGGTTCATGGGACTTTGCAACTTACCTATACCTCCTAGATGCGATGACCGAGTCGGTAATAGCTTCTGGTGTTGGCACTGTTGCGGTTTTCCAGGGACACCAGTTTGCGAGGGACACATCGCTTCTGCACATGCATCAAAATCGAACAGCATCGTCACTAACCTTATAAATTTAATATAATGTTTTTGGTAGAGATGTTTTCTACATGTGTACCAAACGATTTGTTTCTAGATGGTGTAATTTGAGAGATATTTGACTTTTTCTGTATTTTCTGTATGAAGATTGCTCACGACCATTGACAATGCCTTGAGTTTGACGATACGCTCAGTGCAAAACGTCAGTTTTATTCAAAATTAATAGAATTCAAGAACCATAACCTTATAAATTTAGTACAGTCTTCATGCTAAAGATGTTTTCTATATGTGTACCAAGCGATTTGTTTCTAGATGGTGTAATTTGGGAGATATTTGACTTCTTCTGTATGAAGATTTGCTCATGGCCGTTAACAATGCATTTGAATGGATGTGTCCCTGGCAAACTGGTGTCCCTCAGAATCCGCATCACCGTCATAGGTTCAAAACCCGACCGAGTCAAACCAATCACTTAGCAACGTAACAATAATACTGCATACAAGGATCAAATTTCCCAAACCAAAGCACTCACTTAGATTTGATCCTACGTCTGTAATGTTTGTTTGTTGTTGTTTTACATCCTAGCAATATCTAAGGTCATATCAGGATGGGTACCGACTTGCGACAGTGTGCACTCATGGCAACTTTATAGTGCTGCCCGACTGGCAAACCAGGCCACCAGCAAACCAGCCACCATGACCTGATACCCCACTCAGTTATATTATCCTGACACTGAGTAAACCAGTCCTTGCCCTATCCTAATAATGCCGAGCGCCTGGCTGGCAAGCAACAGGTATACAATTTTAAGTCATTGCTTTGACCTGAACAGGGTTTGAACCCATGAACCCATGGGTTCGGAACACCTGATCTCCCAAAACAGGAGACAGATGCTCAACTCATTCGGCCACCCCATCTGCTTACGTATGTAATGTTGATACTGATGCACTTATTAATCATTTGTTGCTGCACGGAAGGGAATAATAATAAGTCAATTTAATACTAAATGTTTCTACTGCATTATTATGCATCATATCTGGCCGTATCTTCCATACTTATTACTGACTGTCATCTTTGCTTCAAAGATATCAGGAAATACAAATTCTGTCATGTGTAACTGCAATGTTAGTAGGCTGGATGATCATTGCACCGATCATCCTGATATGACTGTTAATGTTGCCAGGACATAAAACCCCAACACAGAACCAAATAACCATTGCCCAGACATTGGAATAAAACCCATCTTTGTTCGATGAATACAAATTACATAAACCAAACAAATACCCCCCAAAATGATGTTATTGTCATGGGGGTGATGAAAATGGGAAATATTGCGCCTAGAGCAATCCGGGCCAGTGTGCTAACCATTACACCACCTAGGCTCCCTGATATCAACACACTACCAATGCCTACCTGTCTATGTGGTTACTTGCCTGAATGGTCAGTGCAGACCACTACACTCGTCCCCCTGGAATTGTAAGTCTTGTAATGCTTAAAGTTACATACATACAGGCAATGCACTTAGACAAACAGAAACAGGGTAGGTTCAACAACCATACAGCACGAAGCTTGTACAGGATCCTGGTCATTGCACCAGTGTCATGGGGGTGATGAAAATGGGAAATATTGTGCCTAGAGTGGGACTCAAACCCACATCTCTTTGCATTCCGGGCCAGTGTTCTAACCATTACACCACCTAGGCTCCCTGATATCAACCTACTACCCATGCCTACCTATCTATGTGGTTACTTGCCTGAGAGGTCAGTGCAGACCACTACATTATCTTCATCTCTGTATATCATTTGAATCTCGCCTTTCTTTCTTCCCGCCCCCCCCCCCCAATATTTTCTTCTTTTCTTCTGAAAAATAAATAAATATTGAGCTTATCCAGGAGATTTGTGAGAACTCCAGTGAAATTCGCGCCCCCCCCCTCTCACTCGGGTGGAATAGCTACTACATTTGTGTCACGAATCAGGCCTGTTAAAATCTGACATAGTTATTCGTGGGATGCCGCCTGGTGTTTATGGACTGTTGAACTAATGGCCAATGCCCTTCCCAAACTCTGGGTTTCTTAGCCAAGATCCAGCAGCCATTACCGGATGCGGTAGCCGAATTGGTAGAGCGCAGGCCTACCGTGCGGAAGGTCAAGAGTTCAATTCCCAATCGAGTCAAATCAATGACATACAAAATTGATACTTGTCACTTCCTAGCCAGGCACTCAACATTATTAGGATAGGGTAAAGACTGGCTGGCTCAGTATCAAGATAATGTGACTGACTGAGATATTAAAGCATGGTCTCTTCAAGAAAATAAAAAAGGTGGTGTTGGGATGGTCTCCAAGTGGGCCAGCACTATAAAGCCACCATGAGTGCGCACTGTCACTAGTTGGTACCCGTGCTGATATGACCTTAGATGTTGCCAGGACATAAAACTGCAAAGAACCAAACAACCAATCCATCAACCAATTGGACTACACACATCCAAATCTCCCGGTTATCGTGAAGAGATACAAAGATGCCAATATTTCCCGATCATCAAGTCTCGCCAAAAGCCATCTTGAAAGGGTCAGTGAAAGGGAGAAGAAAGCAAAGTGGACAAAGGAAAATGCGGGGAGACAACATCCGAGAAAGAACAAGGCTGGAGCTTGACTAGTCTCAGAGGGCAGTGTAGAACTGGGGACAGCAGGAGAAAACTAGTTGCAAAGTCATCTGTTGTGACTCTACCAGCCTCATGGTTAAAGGCCATGTCACACTTGACCAGATTGGGGAAACGGATTGAAACGGACACAAATATTCTAATCCGGTGTGATTCAGACTTGAAATGTATCGATTATGTAATGGATGGTAACGGACGGGTAACAGATGGTAAAGGATGGGTAACAGATGGCAATGGACGGTAATGGTTGATAACGTATCTAAGGATCAACTGACAATTCCATATACAAAAAGAACTATAATGGATATGTCATGGATGGGAACGGACTGTAATGGATGGGAACGGACGGTAATGGATGGGAATGAACTGTACCAGATGGGAATTGACGGGTAATGGAGAGGAATGGATGGGGAACGGACAGGGAATGGACGGGGAATGGACGGGGAATGGACAGGGAACGGATGGTAATGGATAGTAGCCACATACGTCAGTCCGGCACAATCCATTACAGGTTTTGTGCATGCTCAAAACTTGTAAAGGAACGGGCTGGATATCAACGGATATCAACAAATATCAACAGATATGTAATGGACACAAAGCAGAATTTGTCGGATATCACTAGACTTTGTTCCGCCTCAATCTGTTTCCTCAATCCAGTAAAGTGTGACAGGGCCTTAAAGGATCGATGATGATGATCCAGTTTGTAGATATTGGCCTCTTGTTTTGATTGTGGGGTGCTTTATATCCTGGCAACATCTAAGGTCCTATGAAGAGGGGTACCGACTTGTGACTGTACGACCTTATATGGTGAATGTATAGTGCTGCATCAATAGAAGACTGCGCAACCAGCACCATGATCCGATATCACACTGACTCACATTTACCTGATACATAACAAGCCAGTCACAGTAAGCTATTTCCCACAACATTTCTCCTGCGACTGATGGTTGTGGAACTCCTCTATAAGATATTTTTCGCATACACTGTTGCACAGAGTCAACTCCTACCCACATTAGTTTTGTCACTAACCTCAGAGATCGGGTTTGTGGTGGAATTCCTCTGCAATACACTTTCCACAGCGCATGCTGCACAGTGAGCTGCCACTGATGTCATATATCTGGTTGGTGGTGGAAAACAGAGATTGCTGTATAGAGAGCTGCTACGCATGTTAGTTCTGTCAGAGGTCGGGTTGGTGGTGGAAATCCTCTATAATACCTTTTCCACAGAGCACACTGTACAATGAGCTGCTACCCAGAACAATAATTCCGCCACTAACCCCAGCAGTTTGGATCGGTGGTGGAAATCCTCTATAAGACCTTTTCTACAGAGCATGCTGCACAGTAAGCTGCTACGCCTGTCAGAGGTCGGGTGAGTTGTGGAAATCCTCTATAGATCTTGTCCACAGAACACACTGTACAACACCAGACAGGATGGCCGAATGAGTTAGAGCGCCCGTCTCCCCTGCTGGTAGATCGTGGGGTCGTGGGTTCGAACCCTGGTTGAGTCAAACCAATGACTTAAAAATTGATACTTGTCGCTTCCTAGCCAGGTGCCCGGCATTATTAGGACAGGGCAAGGACTGGTGTGCTCAGTGTCAGGATAATGTGACTGAGTGGGATACCAGGTCATGGTGCCGGCGGCCTGGTTTCCCAGTGGGACAGCACTATAAAGTTGCCATGAGTGCGCACTGTCACAAGTCGGTACCCGTCCTGATATGACCTTAGATGTTGCTAGGACGTAAAACAACAACAAACAAACAAACACACTGTACCATGAGCTGCTAGCCACAACAATAGCTCTGTCACCAATCCCAGAGGTCATGGTTGTGTAACCTACGTTTCACATAATTAGATCCGCAACTATCTGTGATTATTTAAATACCCTCCCCCACTCCACCATACAGCTTTGATAGTGGATCGGTCGTGGAAATCATGAAATGATCACATGACCACCCTATTCACATGACCAGCCCCAATGATCGTACATAAATGGGCGGTGTTGTGTATGTCGCGTAGGTTCCCCCGTGCTTGGTATTGATGGCGAGGCTTGTACAGCGAATGGTGCAGCTATTCTGTGTCATGCACCAAGCAGCGCTCAGATAGGTGATGCGCATGCGCATAACTAATTCACGCTAAATGGGTATCAGTACAGGACCGATGGATGCAGACATGTAAATGGAAGGTGCTGGGGGAGGGGAGTGGGGAGAGTGGAGAGGGGAGAGGGGAGCGGGGATGGGGGGATGGGGATGGGAGAGGTGGGTGGGAGGGGGATGGGAGTGGGAGTGGGAGTGGGAGGGTAGGGGATGGGACAGGGAACGGGAGGGGGAGGAGGAGGGGAAGGGGGAGGGAGAGAGAGAGGGGAATGGGGAGGGAGAGGGAGTGGGGATGGGTGAGGGAGAGGGGATGGGGAGGTGTAGGGGATAGGGAGGGAGAGGGGGAGGACGATGGGAGGAGGGGAAGGGGCGGGGTTTTCAGACTCATCAATGAATTAATCAGACCACTATAATTACACAGTCGGCAAATCAGTACCCGCTAATTCGCTGGTTTTTGTCGCTCTCTGCTATTACTGTATATTTTGTTTGTATACATGAGCAGGTAGAGGCTACCACTAGGAAATCAAAACGGCTTGGTTTCTCAAGTCGTCTTGATAAACCAAGACGGTTTTTATATAGAAACAAAGAGGGGTGAGCTGTCACAGTCTGCAACTACTTTAATATTGAGAATGGAAGCTAACAAAATATATCATTAGAATGGGTGTAAGTAGCTCTTCAACGTTTCTATGAAGAAAATGCTCCTGTGAATAGTATGTTCATAATATTTAATTAAAACTACATTAAAATAAAGAGATAATCTTATTTTGCCTATAACATGTTACTGCTTGTATTCTTGAATTATTCATTTTTACTGGTGACCAACCATGGTCTGTTTAAGAAAGTACTTTTCTTAGAATCAAAATCCTGGACATAGTTAATGAGAAGTAACCAAAAATATGAACAAATCATGATGTATGGCATCATATAAACCATTACTCTAATGTACACACAGGCAGATGGGTTGTTGTTTTAGCAGTCTACACAAGGATGGCCACTGGGTGTGGGTGTGGGTGTGGGTGCAGAGTGGGATTTCTCTCTGTGTGGTATATCCACCACACAGTATATATGTATGTGCATATACACACATACATATATATATATATATGTATATGCACACAGATATATATGCATATATATGCATAATTATATACATATACACCCATATATGTGGATATATGTGGATATATGTGCATATATACTCATATATATGTGCATATATGTATATACACATATATATGTGTGGATATATGCATATATACATATATTTGCATATATATGTGTGGATGTGCATTTATATGTGTATATATGCGCATATATACACATATAATGATATATTCACATATAAGTATTTATGCATATGTATATGTATATAATGGTATGTTTCTAAGCATATATATGCATAATTATATACATATACACCCATATATGTGGATATATGTGTATATATACTCATATATATGTGTATATCTGCATATATACACATATATACGTGTCTATATATGCATATATACATATATTTGCATATATATGTGTAAATGTGCGTTTATATGTGTATATATGCATATATACTCATATATTTGCATATCAGTATTTATGCATATATGTATATAACAGTATGTTTCTAAGCATATATATGCATAATTATATCCATATACATACATTTATGTGGATATATGTGACTATATACACATATATGCAGAATTTTCAGTGCCATAGACAATTCTTTTAAACAATAACATAATTGTGTACATCATTTCTGGTTATTATATAAATAGCATACTCCTCCCAGGTCTATGCCCCCTCTTACCAAACTCACTTCCACAACACACCCTTTCACTCTCTTGCCCACAAGTTGGGGATGGGGTTGGAGGGGGGTGCTCCCAGTATGTGCTGGTACTGGTAGTGCCCCTATCCTCAAACTTAAAAACAAGGTTTGGCAGCAGTCATGCCTCAATGACCATGACCCACATCCACCCTAAGTTTATCAGTTAAACAGTTGTGTTGGGGTAACCCTGACAGCCAGACAGGCCAGGCTAGGGGTTACCCCACCTGATGCCTCCTACCCCCCCCCTCACACACACAAAGTAAGAAAATAGCCACACAGCAACACTGGTCTGCAACCCACACCCCCACCAGCCCACTTCTAGCTACACCATACTGGTCAGTCATGAATCAATGATGATGTGGTGATATTTATTTAAATTTTATTGAATTTATTTTCAAATTTATTTTTTATTATCCTTACTATTGAATTTTGTTCATATTATTCCTAGCCATATTGATTGCTCGTTATTCACATGCTTTCAGGACCTCCCAGCAATCTGCCACCAGTTGGACCACTGTGGGTTACACTTCCTCTGTAGCTCAGATGGCAGAGGGTTGGTCTCAAGATCAGAGGGTAACCGGTTCGAATCTTGAAACTGCAATACTTTTTTAAAAAAGAATGTCATACTACTTTTTTTTTTTTTAAATGTCATACTACTTTTTTTTGTAATGCGTAATTATATCAATATTAATAAATATGCCTTTACCTAACTCGACATTGCTCGAAGTTATCTGACTGGGCTTTACCCGGCTCTACTTTACCCGGCTCAGGTTTACCCGGCTCTGCTTTACACGGCTCTGCTTTACCCGGATCAGCTTTACCCAGGTCAATTTTACCCGACTCGTCTTCACCTGACTCGACTTCACCCCACCCGACTTCAGTCGACCCGACTTCACCTGACCCGACTTCACCTGACCCGAGTTCACCCGACCCGAGTTCACCCGACATGACTTTACCCGACTACACTTTACCCCGCTCGCCGTTACCCACCTCGATGTTACCCGCCTCGACGTTACCTGCCTCGACATTACCTGCCTCGACGTTCCATGCCTCGATGTTACCCGCCTCGACATTACATGCCTCGACGTTACCCGCCTCGACGTTACCCGCCTCGACGTTACACGCCCCGACGTTACCCGCCTCGACGTTACCCGCCTCGACGTTACCCGCCTCGACGTTACCCGCCTCGACGTTACCCGCCTCGATGTTACCCGCCTCGACATTACCCGCCTCGACGTTACCCGCCTCGACATTACTCGCCTCGACGTTACCCGCCTCGGCGTTACCCGCCTCGACTTTACCCGCCTCGACGTTACTCGCCTCGATGCGTGAGGTTACCCGCCTCGACATTACCCGCCTCGATGTTACCCGCCTCAACATTACCCGCCTCGACGTTACCCGCCTCGACGTAACCCGCCTCGACGTTACGCGCCTCGACGTACTCACCTCGACGTTATCCGCCTTGACCTTACCCGCCTCGATGTTACCCACCTCGAGGTGCGACGTTACCCGCCTCGACGTTACCCACCTCAACGTTATTCGCCTCAACATTACCCGCCTCGATGTTACCCGCCTCGACGTAACCTGCCTCGACGTTACCCGCCTAGATGTTACCCACCTCGACGTTACTCGCCTCGACATTACCCGCCTTGACTTTACCCGCCTCGACGTTACCCGCCTCGAGGTGTGACGTTACCCACCTCGACGTTACCCGGCTCAACATTATCCGCATCGACGTAACCCGCCTCGACGTTACCCTCATCGACGTAACCCGCCTCGACGTTACCCGCCTCGACGTTACCCGCCTCGACGCTACCCGCCTCGACGTTACCCGCCTCGTCGTTACCCGCCTCGTCGTTACCCGCCTCGACGTTACCCGCCTCGACGTTACCCGCCTCGACGTTACCCGCCTCGACGTTACCCGCCTCGACGTTACCCGCCTCGACGTTACCCGCCTCGACGTTACCCGCCTCGACGTTACCCGCCTCGACGTTACCCGCCTCGATGTTACCCGCCTCGACGTTACCCGCCTCGACGTTACCCGCCTCGACGTTACCCGCCTCGACGTTACCCGCCTCGACGTTACCCGCCTCGACGTTACCCGCCTCGACGTTACCCGCCTCGACGTTACCCGCCTCGACGTTACCCACCTCGACGTTACCCGCCTCGACGTTACCCGCCTCGATGTTACCCGCCTCGACGTTACCCGCCTCGACGTTACCCGCCTCGACGTTACCCGCCTCGACGTTACCCGCCTCGACGTTACCCGCCTCGACGTTACCTGCCTCGACGTTACCCGCCTCGACGTTACCCGCCTCGACGTTACCCGCCTCGACGTTACTCGCCTCGACGTTACCCGCCTCGACGTTACCCGCCTCGACGTTACCCGCCTCGACGTTTACGCCTCGACGTTACCCGCCTCGACATTACCCGCCTCGACGTTACCCGCCTCGATGTTACCCGCCTCGACATTACCCGCCTCGACGTTACCCGCCTCAACGTTACCCGCTTCGACGTTACCCGCCTCGACGTTACCCGCCTCGACGTTACCCGCCTCGACGTTACCCGCCTAGACGTTACCCGCCTCGACGTTACCCGCCTTGACATTACCCGCCTCGACGTTACCCACCTCAACGTTACCCGCCTCGATGTTACCCCCCTCAACGTTACCCGCCTCGACGTTTACGCCTCGACGTTTACGTCTCGATGTTACCCGCCTCGACATTACCCGCCTCGACGTTATCCGCCTCGACGTTACCCGCCTCAACGTTACCCGCCTCAACGTTACCCGCCTCACCGTAAAGTCCAGGTAGGTAACATCAGGTCGGGTAATGTTGGGTCGGGTAAACTCGTGTCAGGTAAACTCGGGTCAGGTAAAGTGAGATGAGGTAAAGTCGGGCCGGGTAATGTGTGGTCGGGTAAAGTGTGATCAGGTAAAGTTGGGTCAGGTAAACTCGGGTCAGGTAAACTCGGGTCAGGTAAAGTGAGGTGAGGTAAAGTCGAGTCGGGTAAAGTGTGGTCGGGTAAAGTGTGGTCGGGTAAAGTGAGGTCGGGTGAACTCAGGTCGGGTGAAGTCGGGTCGGGTAAAGTCAGGTCAGGTAAAGTCGGGTCGGGTAAAGTTGGGTCGGGTAACATTTAGGTGGGTAACGTCGAGGTGGGTAACGTCGAGGCGGGTAACATCGAGGTGGGAAACATTGAGGTGGGTAACGTTGAGGTGGGTAACATCGAGACGGGTCACGTCGAGCCAGGTAACATCGAGGCGGGTCACGTCGAGCCAGGTAAAGTCGAGGCGGGTAACATCAAGTCGAGCCGGGGTAAACTCAAACCGGGGTAAAGTCGAGCTGGGCTAAAGTCGACCCGGGGTAAAGTCGACCCGGGGTAAAGTCAAGCCCGGTAAATTTGACTAATATTAATATAATTATGCATTTAAAAAAAAATTATTAAGACATTCTTTACAAAAAAGGTATTCTAGTTCCAAGATTCGAACCAGTTACCCTCTAATCTTGAGACCAACACTCTGCCATCTGAGCTAACAAGGAACTGCTAATCCCAGAGTGGTCCAATTGGTGGCAGAATGCTGGGAGGTCCTGACAGCATGTGAATAATGAGCAAAGAAATGTGGATAGAAATAATCTGAAAAAAATTAAAAAGTAAGGATAATAAAAAATCAATTTAAATATAAATACAATAAAATTTAAATAAATATCACCACATCATCATTGACCAGCATGGTGTGGCTACAAGTGGGCTGGTGGAGGTGTGGATGGCAGACCAGTGTTGCTGTGTGGCTATTGTCTTACTTTGTGTGTGTGGGTGGTGGGGGAGGTGTCAGGTGGGGCAACCATGCATGACTACCACTAACCTGGTCTATATGGCTGACAGGGTGACACCAACACAAAGAAGCTAGGGTGGGGATGCATCTGTAAACTGAGTAACTGAAAAACTTAGTGGGGATGTGGGTCATGGTCATTGAGCCATGACTGCTGCCAAACCTTGTTTTTAAGTTTGAGGATAAGGGTACTACTACCAGTATATCCATACATCCATACATATATGTATATATATGCACATATAGATGCCCATATATACACATATATACATGTATATATGTGTGTATATACATACCTACATGTATGTATGTGAATATATGTGCATATATACACATATATATACATATATATGCATATATATGTATATATGCATATATATATGTGTATATATGCGTATATATGCGTATATATGCGTATACTTGCGTATATATGCATATATATATGCATATATATGTGTATATATACATATCTACATGTATATATGTGTACATATGCATATATATGCACATATATGCGTGTATATCACTATATGTTTATAATTATGCCTATATATGCATATATATATATGCATATATATATACATGTATATTCTGTCTGTATATGCACATACACATATTGTATGGTGGATATACCACACAGAGAGAAATCCCACTTTGCACCCACACCCACACCCACAAACACACACACACCCAACCCACACCCACACCCAACTCCAGTGGCCATCCTTGTGTAGTAGACTGCTAAAACAACAACCCATCTGCCTGTGTACATTAGAGTAATGGCATATATGATGCTATTCATCATGATTTGTTCATATTGTTGGTTATTTCTCATTAACTATGTCCAGGATTTTGATTCTAAGAAAAATACTGGTTTAAATAGACCATGGTGTTTCACCAGTAAAAATGACTAATTCCAGAATAAAAACAGCACAATGTTATAGGCAAAATAAGATTATCTCTTTATTTTAATGTAGTTTTAATTGAATATTATTAACATACTATAGACAGGAGCATTTTCTTCATAGAAACTTTGAAGAGCTACTTATAGCCATTTTAATGATGTATTTTGTTAGGTTCCATCCTCAATATTAAAGTAGTGGCAGACTGTGACAGGTCACCCCTATTTGTTTCTATATGTAAACTGTCTTGGTTTTTCAAAACGTCTTGATTTTTCAAGACGTTTTGAAATCCAAGACGTGGCCCCTACCTGATGAGTAGACAAGGTGTCTTTTCCACCAATTAGAATTAGGTTGACAGTCATAGAAGGGGCGAAGTTTTCAGACATTAAAGAATTAATCAGACCACTATAATTACACAGTACTTACATATATTTGTTTGTATACAGTGTCTTTTCCACCAATTATAATTAGGTTGACCGTCATAGAGATAGAAACAATGTATGCGTCTTTTAGTCAGTCATTGCCAGGAAGGCACAGATAACGGGAAAAGGGAATGTGGGAATACCATAACTTATGTGTGGGAATCAAATAAAGTTATCCCCATATCAGCTGGCAAGGCACAGAGAACATGAATGCAAGTGTGGGAATAAAATAACTTTATTCCTATATCAGCTGGCAAGGCACAGAGAACGTGAATGCAAGTGTGGGAATAAAATAATGTTATTCCCATATCAGCTGGCAAGGCACGGAGAACATGAATGCAAGTGTGGGAATACAATAACTTTATTCCTATATCAGCTGGCAAGGCACAGAGAACGTGAATGCAAGTGTGGGAATCAAATAATGTTATTCCCATCTCAGCTGGCAAGGCACAGAGAACATGAATGCAAGTGTGGGAATCAAATAGCGTAATTCCCATATCAGCTGGCAAGGCACAGAGAATGTGAATGCAAGTGTGGGAATCAAATAACGTTATTCCCATCTCAGCTGACAAGGCACAGAGAACGTGTATGCAAGTGTGGGAATCAAATAATGTTATTCCCATCTCAGCTGACAAGGCACAGAGAACATGAATGCAAGCGTGGGAATAAAATAGCTATATTCCCATTTCAGCTGACAAGGCACAGAGAACGTGAATGCAAGTGTGGGAATAAAATCACTTTATTCCCATCTCAGCTGGCAAGGCACAGAGAACGTGAATCCATATCAGTATCCAAGTGTGGGAATAAAATAACTTTGTTACTATCTCAGTTGGCCGCAACCAGGGCATATGGTTAAATTTCTTTTCTCTGCCGTAGAAAGAAGGAGGTGTTGCAGTGTCGGCTGACCAGCGGACAGCGCCCTTGGAATAGAGTCGTAGTGTGAGTCCAGTAGAGAGGAAAGGAGCCCAGCGATGCATGAGGTGTGATTGGCTGGCCAGGAGGGCCACTGGGGTCCCGGTGAAGTGTGAGTGGCAGTGCCTCCCAAGGAATGGGGGGCGGGAGTAGGGGGGCTGCTCTATGTGACCCAGCAATGACCCCTAATGAGCATCCCCCACTCATTGACCATTACAAACATATAAATATATATATATATATATATATATACATATACGTGCCCCACTCATTCACCATTACAAACATATATATATATATATATACATATGTCCCCCACTCATTCACCATTACAAATATATATATATATATATATATATACGTCCCCCACTCATTCACCATGACAAACATATATATATATATATATATATACGTCCCCCACTCATTGACCATTACAAACATATATATATATATATACATATATACATATACGTGCCCCACTCATTCACCATTACAAACATATATATATATACATATGTCCCCCACTCATTCACCATTACAAACATATATATATACGTCCCCTACTCATTCACCATTACAAACATATATATATATATACATGCCCCACTCATTCACCATTACAAACATATATATATATGTCCCCCACTCATTCACCATTACAAACATATATATGTTTATATATATGTCCACCACTCATTCACCATTACAAACATATATATATATACGATTTAAAGTCCGATAATCCTAGAATCTATCGCTGGATTGCTTGCTTTTAGGGGGTATCCACTGGAGGTTTGTGTGGTGTTGTCTTCCATCCTAGCAACATCTAAGGTCATAACAGGATGGATACCAACTTGTGGCAGTGCACACTCAAGCTTACGCACTGGAAGTTAGGGAAACCGGCACCATTACCCAATATCCCACATCGTCACATTATCCTGATACTGTGCTAACCAGTCCTTGTCCTATCCTATTAATGCTGAGCGTCAGGCTAGGTAGCAACACATATCAATTTTATAATATGTCATTGGTATGACTCATCTGGGATTCAAAATAACAACTTTCTTAATCGTCATCCTGGATAATTAGTGACTGAGGAGTCGAAGGATATTTAAGTTCTATTTCGCCGGGGAAGCCTATCAAGTATCAGACTGAGTAGGCTTTCCCAGGGCTATGTTACCGCAATAACTGAAATCAGTCTCAATTAGGTCCTAACCTTCTCCCCATGACTATTTATTCTCATGATTAATACACAAACTATGAACAGTCATCTCTCCGATCATAATGCTTGTAGATATTTAAAGTTGCATTGCTTAAATCGATCAACACCTGTTTGTTTATTGTTGTTTTATGTCCTAGCAACATCTAAGATTATATCAGGACTGGTACCAACTTGTGACAGTGCGCAGTCATGGTGACTTTATAGTGCTGCTCCACTGGGAGACCAGGCCACCAGCACCATGACCTGATATCCCACTCAGTCATATTATCCTGACACTGAGCCAACCAGTCCTTGCCCTATCCTAATAATGCCGAGCGCCTTGCTAGGAAGCGAAAAGTATACATTTTTAATTCATTGGTTTGACTCAACCAGGTTTCGAGCACACGATCCGATGGTCTACCAACACGGGAGACGGACGCTCCAACTCATTCAAACATCAACACCTGGTACACTGTCAAATTAATGAATTTTCAAATCTGTCAAATTTAGCAAGTATCCGACATCTCTGCTGGCGCCACCTGGTGGGGGAAATATTGTGAATTGGTAATTTTGGAGATGACATGGCGTATGATCACATGATGCCACCTACCACTGTCGTGCTGTCAATTTCAATGCTACTAGTGACAAAATATTTTAGAATTGAGAAATATCCACAGATACATGATGTTTATTCCATAATCTCCCCACAGAAAAACCAAAACAAAGAATCAGTTGGATGGTTGTTGGGGTTTTACGTGCCGACGACATCTAAGGTCATGCCGCCGGCACCATGACCTGGTATCCGACTCAGTCACATTCTCCTGACACTGCCCCAACCAGTGCTTGCCCTGTACTAATAATGCCAAAAGCCTGGCAAGGAAGCGACAAGTACCAATTTTGTAAGTCATTGGTTTGACTCGACCGGGAATCAAACTCCCGACCTTCCGCATGGGGAACCTACGCTCTGTCGATTCGGGCACCGCGTCCGATCACAAAGAATCGAAAGGGCAGAGCTGTGGAGGTGTGGTCCACATCCACCATTAGCTTCAGGCAGCCAGCCAGACCAATGTGCTTTCTCATGACCTATTAACACAATTTAAAATTAAAACAAAATTTGTTTATGAAAATATTGCAAAACAGGCATATTTCATCGGTATATTACTCGAAGAAAACCCGCAGACAACGAGTTCTCGTTGTGCGTACGGCGGGCCTTGCCTTGCCTTGCCTGGGCTTGGCATTTCGCCTTGCATTGCCTTGCATTGCCTTGCATTGCCTTGCATTGCCTTGCATTGCCTTGCATTGCCTTGCATTGCCTTGCGTTGCCTTGCATTGCCTTACATTGCACAGCCTTGCACTGCCTTGCACTGCCTTTCACTGCCCTGTACTGCCTTGCACTGCCTTGCACTGCCTTGAACTGCCTTGCACTGCCTTTCACTGCCCTGCACTGCCTTGCACTGCCTTGCACTGCATTGCCCTGCCTTTCACTGCCCTGCACTGCCTTTCACTGCCTTGCACTGCCTTGCACTGCCTTGCACTGCCTTGCACTGCCTTGCACTGCCTTGCACTGCCTTGCACTGCCTTGCACTGCCTTGCACTGCCTTGCACTGCCTTGCATTGCTTACCGATGTTTACAATTACTGTCGTGTAATCACCGTCATTATCTAACAGTAACGGTAACGGATGGTGGCACGGCGCCCCCTATCCGTAATGGACGTGGTGTCGGCTTGCCTAGCAACGTATATGTGTCACCAGCGTGTGTGTGTAGGGTTGGGTGGAGGTTGAGTGAAGGGTGAGTGGGGTGCTTTAAATAACCATTACAGAAATAAGCCTATGCCATAGGTTGAACCTCATGCATGCTGCTGATCAGATAATGGCATGGCCGGGGACGGCCATCCTGATCCCAGCCATACATCCCGGTCTCCTATGGCTGCCGATGGATGTCAGGTGACGCCTATACAGGCTAGAACTCTTAGTCCATCACTTCTGCACTGTAACCCTAGCTATCCAAGGACTATGTAGTTCATAACCTCGCCCATTCCCCCATCCTCCCTCACTTCCCCCCACCCCCCGCCCCCCATCCCCCCAGTTCACCATTAGTGATACTGCCACTACAGATAGCACCACACCCATAGTACTGACACTAACACAAACACTACTGATATTGATACTACTAATACTAACACAATGACAACCCCCCCCCCCCTACCATAGCACCACCCCTCCCCCCATCACTGACATTTCCCCCATCACCCAGTATTGACATCGAACGCGGTGGCCAAACTGGTAGAGTGCAAGATATCCGTGCGGAAGGTCGGGAGTTCGAATACCGGCTGAGTCAGAACAATGATAACAAAAATTGATACTTGTAGCTATCTAGCCTGGTGCTCGGCATTATTCAAATAATGCCAGGAAAGGTGGAATGAGGAAGACCAATCTTCCATGATTAACATTTCCTGTGCATATTTTATGCACAGTCCGATGAAATATAACATTTTCAAAACCAAACCAATTATCTAGATTTGATTTCATATATCTAACTTAGATGCTGATGCACTTATTAAGCATTTGTTTCTGCGTAGAAGGCAATACTGAGTAAATTTAACCGAACATGTTACTGCAGAAGTCTATGGTGTCAGAGTTTTGGCAAGCCTGCCAAAACTAATTTTCCATGTTTGCACTCAAAATATCTCAAAGGTTTACCATTTAAAATAAAAGTAACTTTGAACTATTGTAAAGTAGATACTAGTGGTCGATCTAATATATTTATCTCAGAAAGAATACAGGAATTCAAAACCATCGGACTTTGCAACTTTAATCAAACTAAAATATTTGTTTAAAGAAAAAAGTCTAAGCGGGGAGTGTAGTAAAAGGAAAGCTTGTTTTATTTAATGACGCCTCTAGAGAACATTGACTTTTATCATCGGCTATTGGACGTGAAACATATGGTCATTCTGACATATTTCTTTGGAGTAAACCCGCTGCTGCCATATAGGCTATGTTTTCCGATAAGCAGCAAGCGGTCTATTATATGCACTTTCCCACAGAAAGGACAGCACATACCACAGCCTTTGATGAACCAGTTGTGGACCACTGGTTGGGGAGTGGTGTAGGTCATGGGGATCAAACCTTGGCTGAGTCAAACTACGAATTGATACCTGTCATTACCGAGTCTGGCATTTGGCATTATTCAGATAGAGCAAGGAGCAATGGAATGTGGAAGACCAGTTGGTAGTGAATTAAATTGTTCTGCTAAATCAACAAATCTAGGAAAATATATATATTTGTTGAACACCCACAAAACTGAAATTTCAGGAATATTAATTCTCAATTATACCGAAAGAGGAGTCCCCATTGTATGGTTTATTCTAAGAACAAGTAGTGTAATTAATCAAAATAGATCAGAACCTGCAAAGTAAGACCTATGAAACACCGTCATTTCTTATAATAATTGCTACAGTTGGTTCTATGATTGCATGCTACAGTGACCTTTGATGGGAATCCTACAAGTGCCATTCCTGGGCAACAGGCGGCATAAGATCTGTAATTCATACTTCGGAAAGGTCAAGTGGGTTTACAAGCCAGTCTAGTCCCACAGTGTATAAAACAACGTAATTAGCATTGCATCTTCGGCGGTGGATTCTTGCCTGTGTCGAGTGCATCTTGAATGTTGTGGTATTCCTCTGATATGTACTATAAAACAGTGTACTTATTGTGGCCTCTACCGCTACAGTTTCTCACCTGTGTCGAGTGTAGCTTGACTGTTGTGGTACTCCTCAGATAAGTACTATAAAACAGTGTTATTATCATGGCCTCTCCCACCACAGTTTCTTACCTGTGTTGAGTGCATCTCGGATGTTGTGGTATTCCTCAGGTATGTACCATACAACACTGTTATTACCATGGCCTCTCCCGCTACAGTTTCTCACCTGTGTTGGGTGCATCTCGAATATATGGTATTCCTCAGATATGTACCATAAAACAGTGTTATTATCATGGCCTCTCCCACTACAGTTTCTCACCTGTGTTGAGTGCATCTCAAATTTTGTGGTATTCCTCAGATATCTACTATAAAACAGTGTTATTAGCATGGCCTCTTCCGCTACAGTTTCTCACTTGTGTCGAGTGTATCTCAAATGGCATGGTATCCTCAGATATGTACCATAAAACGGTGTTATTACCATGACCTCTCCCAATACATTTTCTCACCTGTGTCGAGAGTATCTCAAATGTCATGGTATTCCTCAGATATGTACTATAAAACAGACTTATTACCATGGCCTCTCCCGCTACAGTTTCTTACCTGTGTCGAGTGTATCTCAAATGTCATGGTATTCCTCAGATATGTACCATAAAACCGTGTTATTATCATGGCCTCTCCGACTAGAGTTTCTCACCTGTGTTGAGTGCATCTCGAATGTTGTGGTATTCCTCAGATATGTATTATAAAACAATGTTAATAACATAGCCTCTTCTGCACCAGTTTCTAACCTGTGTCGAGTGCATCTTAAATATCGTGCTATTCCTGGGATGTGTGTTATTTGGTTAATATGTCTCCTGGTAATTTTATTTTAAAGCCTATCATAGACAACATTCCATCACATCTGAACCCTTATACCCCACTTCAACTTCACTCGAGTATCCAAGATCAGAGCTCTTGAGTCTTAGTTCTATTAATATTATGCGTTGTATGCTATATAGTTGTATGTATCTATGCCTAGGATGCCATAAGTTATATAATTCATGTATGGTCCATCACCTATATTATCTTAATAACCAATCATATCCATGACATATCGGATTTCCGCCACTGTGTATTGAATTTCCGCCACTGTGTATAATTTACGGCGTCCGCAAAGGCCGGTTGCTCTCATACCATGTCTATGTGATGTGGGAGGTTAAAAATCCCTTGGGTTGGTAAAAATGTAGGCTTAGGCTTTCTATCGACAAACTGTCGAATGGTGAAAACAAGCCTACTCAGACTTATCCATAATAGGCAGTATAAATCTTCAAGAAAAAAAAAAGGATACCTGTGTCTGAGTAGGATATCAGCACACAATGCTAACAACCCTGCGTCCCAGTAATACATCACTGTAAAGCCACCATTTTAGAATGCAATATCCCAAGTGTGTAACCATCCTGAAATACCATAACTGTTGAGGGAAAGTAAAACCTCAACAAACGCATTATTTCCACTTTTTTTCACCATGTTCTGAACTTTTTATTTGGATGGTTAATTTTACATTTTCTCTGCACGGCTTCCCCACATTGGAGTCACGCCATGTCAACACCACCCTGAACACCCACATTGTGAGTGAGGTCAACACAAGGTCAACATGAGGCCAACAAGGCTGCCATGCCAGTTGGGTTCATGTGAATAACAATTCGCAGACTAGCTAGTGAAGTTCACTTGGTTTAAAATAGCTTGTTTTATTTAACGATGCCTCTAAAGCACATTGATTTTTATCATCGACTATTGGATGTCAAACATATGGTCATTCTGACATATTTCTTTGGTGAAAACCTGCTGCCGCCACATAGGCTACTCTTTGAGAAAAGCAGCAAAGGTTCTTTTATATGCACTTTCCCACAGAAAGGACAGCACATTCCACAGCCTTTGATGAACTAGTTATGGACCACTGGTTGGAATGGAAAATAACCCAAACTACAAATGGGTTCACTGAGCAGGATCGATCGGATGATCCACACCTTCACAGGTGGACTCTCTACCGCCTGACGTCCCACTCCCTTCACTTGGTTCAAACAACACTGTATATAGGAAGAGTTCAGGCGCAAAACCCCATAAACCCCAATCCGGAGTCAAACCTTCGCAATGTAAATTTGTTAACATTTATATTTTGTTGTTAATTGCTCCATAACCATTTCTTCACAACTAACATGGAATTGGTGAGAATTAGCATACCTTCAGGTGAATTAAAAACATAGTATTTCAATTTCTGGATTGGTGTTTACAGGGATTTGCACCTGACTTCTTCATCTGTGTATATATGTATGTAAATACAGTAATGAAATGGGCATGACTTGCGTAATAATATGACTATCCAAGAACACCCAACCCCAGTAGAATCTATTGATTTAGTCAACTTTGCTGGATGATTTGTAAGTAAGTATTATGTCATGATATACTTAGATTTTATTGCGTGCTGGCTAATTTTTTAGTAATCCTCATGGTAATCCGGTGATAGCACATAATCTGGTGATATCGCAGACTTAGATTGCATTGTGTCATGTGAAATTTGTTAGTGGACCGCACTGAAATCTGTTTATATCACATACTTAAATTGTAATGCTTGCTGGATAAATTCTTAGTAAGCCGCACTGGCATCTGGCGATTTCGCATATTTATATGTTATCGGATATTGGGTGATTCATTAATAACCCTCACCACATTCTGGTGATATATCACAGACGTAGATTAAATTGGGAGCTGGACGATTCGTTAGTAAACCTCACTGGATTTCGGTGGCGATTTATGAGTAAACCTAGTTGGAATCGCAATGGGTGCTGGGTTATCTGTTAGTAAGACGGACCACTGGATGTGATGTCACGTGACTCACACTGTATGCGCGGCAATGACGCTGCTGGTCTGCGCATCACGTAAACACATCACGTGATCAGTTTTCTGCGGATCGCAGCTCACCGATTGGTTGTCTCTTGCACGTGACCGCCCTTAGGTCAGCGCGTTGGCTGAGTGGTTGGGTGTGTAGGTCGGGAGTGGGGTGAGGTCTGTGAGCAGATTTGTAGTTGGACATGAGTAATGTCCAAAGTCAACAGGGAGCCTAAAGCCTGCCTCACAATAGGCGACATCTTAGAGTTGAACCAAATTCATCAGTGATATCAGGTTCCTGATAAAATAACAGCGTTTGCTTTCCATGCGGGAAGTTGCCGAATTGAATGTCTGGCCGAGTGCAATCAAAGATGTAGTACAATGATTGATTGTCGCGACAGTGCCTGGTGATTGGCATTGCTAGGATAGCGTATGAACTGGTTAGCTCAGTATCAGGATAATGTGACTAGGTGGGATGGCCTGCCATGGTGCTGGCAGCCTGATCTCTCCGTGCGACAACGGTATTAAGTAGCCATCAGTATACAGTGTTACAAGTCGGTACCCGTGCTGATATGGCAGAGATGTTACCAGGACATAAAACCCCAACATACAAACCTGCTGACGGGAAATTGGTACGATTGCTTATTTTGGTGTGCATGTCAAAATTAGCTTTGATGTGTTTGTCAAAATTCTGACACCATAGACTTCTACAGTAACAGGTCATATCAAATTGACTTAGTATTCTCTTCTATGAATCAACAAATGCTTAAGGCCCAGTCACAACTTACAGGATAGGGGTACCAGATAGAAAACAGACATTGTTCAGTGAAATACGTCAATGTCCATATTATATATACGGTACGCATCCAGCGTGTCCGTTCTCTGTCCGGTGGTGTCCGGTGTGTACGGTGTCAAGTTTTGAACATGCACAAAACTTGTACGGACACCGCCGGACTGAAGTGTACAGTTTTTTTTTTGTACATTAGTTGTTTAAGCAGGGGAAATTTCAGTCGCAGACGACTGGTCTTCCTCATTCCACTGCTCCTTGCCCTATCCTAGTAATGCCGAGCATCTGGCGAGGAAGCGACAAGTATCAATTTTTAAGTCATTGGTTTGACTCGACCAGGATTCGAACCCACGACCCCACGATCTACCAGCACGGGAGATGGACGCTCTAACTCACTCGGCCACCCCGTCTGGGTTGGTGTCTGGTTTGGTCCTTCGTTTTTTAAAATGTTTTCGGCATGTCCGTGATCAGTGTGGTTGGTGTCCGGTAGCTGTCCGGTTGGTGTCTGGTTGGTGTCCGGTCCCTCCGTTTGACATTCAGTTTTCACCTGTCCGTTGACTGTTGCTTGTCCGTTGTTATTCGGTGTCGTCCGTTTATCATCCGGTTATCATCCGGTGGCTATTCGTTAATGTACGTTCCTTGTCCGTTTAGCATTCGTTTCATCCGGTACATTTCGGTACATTTTGGTACCGAACACCACCGGACTAGGCAATTCTTTCTCTGGTGGTGTCCGGTACTCAGTCTGGTAAGGTGTGACTTGGGCTTCAATGAGTGCACCAGTATCTATATCTATGTTGAATATGTTGGATCACACATGGATAAGCTGAATAGAGTTGAGTTGAGTTACAAATATGCAGTAAGGGCAACCACATGCCTTTCCAAAGTGGTGATCTTCCAGCCGCGCAATTAATGTTACTTTAAATTAATGTTAATACTTAGGCAAATTACATTGTTATAACAAATATAAAAAGAGATTTGGCGTAGAAAATGTGATGCCTTCATCGGAATATGCAGCATTCAACAGCGTCTTCCATTAACGTTGTGTGAAGTCCATGGCTGGAATCTGTGTTTGTGTAGGCATGCTATAATGAAATCAATACAGGCACGAAGAGAGAGGAAGAGTATAAAGAATGAAAGTAGGGAGAGAGACAATGCCCTCAGGTTTATTATTTATAGCGGTACATGGATCTGGTATGGCATACTACCTGACCGTATTCTCCAATGAGAGTCAAACATTTACAGTTCCACCAATGAACATCAAACATTCCTGTGTCACCATGGCTACAGTGATCTGCCCACCACCACCATGCTGTGTGGCCCCCTTGGCCACCACCTGCCTGAGCTGAGTGTGTGGTGATCCGTGACTAACAGAGGGGGGAGGGGATAGTGGGTAGAGCTCCAAGTGCCCTTTACACACTATTTCCAGTGCCTCTTTCACACTATCTGACTAATACACAAGGACTATTGACCATGAGTAATGTATCACCAGCAACTACATAAATACATTCATGCACCTGGCACTATATACCATTTACCATTATAGACCATTTACATTCCCCCACCAATATATTTTATCAGAATATTTCACAGTTGGATTCCTTTACAATAAAATGGCCACCTACCCATATTAAATCCAATGCAGCTATATAATTCATAAGCACAGGGCCGTTAAAGGCAAATACATTACGTTTTATACACAATGTTTAAAATAACCTACACACAAAACCTCACCAAGAAACCCAATGATTCTTCAAAGATGCGTAATCTCCACATGCCTCCAGGCCTTGTTTGTCTCGTCGCCATGGCAACATGGATTTATTGAAAGCCCATTCCTTATTTGCTGTGAAGCCGGTGGTATTTAAACATGGCGGGTACCTCATGTTTCAATTGAGTGCGTGTTTTTAGTACTTGATCGCAATAGAGCACTTTGTTATCAGTGATTATTCTTCACACATTCTATCTTATAATCTACCACATTTCTCTTTGTGATGGACCAGACAGGATGGCCGAATGAGTTAGAGCGTCCGTCTCCCGTGCTGGTAGATCGTGCGGTCATGGGTTCGAACCCTGGTCGAGTCAAACCAATGACGTAAAAATTGATACTTGTTGCTTTCTAACCTGGCACTCGGCATTATTAGGATAGGGCAAGGACTGGTTGGCTCAGTGTCAGGATAATGTGACTGAGTGGGATATCAGGTCATGGTGCCGGCGGCCTGGTTTCCCAGTGGCACATCACTGAAGTCACCATGAGTGCGCACTGTCACAAGTCAGTGTCCGTCCTGATATGACCTTAGATGTTGCTAGGATGTAAAACAACAAACAAACAAACAAATTCTTTGTGATTTTCAGCCGGTATTAATAACTCATCGACGCAAACCTAGATCTAATATATATTTGGCTTATACTTTGGCTGGCAAGGTACCTTCCTTCATTTCCAAAGTTAAAATCCAGCAGGCCAACTGACGGCCCTCACTCAATCTTGGCTGGTTACTAGCAGTCCAGGTCAACTAGCCGTACTTGCCCGGTAGCAATCGTCTACCCAAGTCGCTCCAACAACTCGGTCGAACATAAAATAATCAAACCATTGGACAACAAAAACTACTGCCTCCTTAATAATATTAGTATAAATAATATTTATACCAAAAATAAATCGATTAATACAATAATACTGCACATATTTTTTGTTTTAGGCCACAACAAATGCAGAGCATTGAACTATTCCAACAATCCTGCCCTCTGCTGGTGACAGCAAAACTAATATTTTGAGCTGCAGCTCAGAATGCCGCATGAATTGTTGAACAGGTCTTATAGAATATTTCAACCACCAACCTGATCTGTGATGGCAGTGGAAAAACAACTAGTGTTCCAGGTAGCATCTCACTGTGCAATATGGTTTGTGGAAATCGATCTTATAGAGGATTTCCACAACCAATCTGATGGGAGGGGCAAACAAGCTAGTGGTGTGGGTAGCAGGTCATTATGCAGGATAGTTGATGAACGCAAAATCTTATTGAAGATTTCCACAAGTAAGCTTCCTTCTGATGGCTTTGTTTTTGTTGTTATTGGTTGTTTTATGTCCTAACAACATCCATGGTCATCTCAGGACTGGCACCGACTTGTGACAAGGCGCACTCATGGCGACTTTATAATGCTGCCCGACTGAGACACCAGACTGCCAGCACCATGACCTGATATCCCATACAGTCACATTATCCTGATACTTAGCAGACCAGACACGGTGGGTGAATCGGTAGAGCACATGCCTCCTGTGTGCAAGGTCGCGAGTTCGGATCCCAGCGGAGTCAAACTGATGACTTATAAAATCGATACTTGTCACTACCAAGCCTGGCGGTTGGCATTAATAGAATAGGACATAGGTTATCATGGTATAAGGATAATGTGACTGTGTAGGGTATCAGCTCATGTTGCTTGTGGTCTGGCCTCCCAGTTGGGCAGCACTATACAATTACCATGAATGCACGCTGTCACAAGTAGGTACCCGTCCTGATATACACCTTAGATGTTGCTAGGACGTAAAACAACAACAACGAAACTGATACTTAGCGATCCACTCCTTGCGGAATGTTCATGAAATTAGTGCCACCTTTAAATTATGTTCTAAGGTTCTAGTTTGACTCGACAAGGGTTTGAACCCACGGGCTTCCATTCAGTGAGCGGGCCGTCTGCATATTCAGTCATCCTGTCTAGTGCTTTTACGAAGCAGACTTTAAGAAAGGACTAGGATTGTACAACAGGGTAAACAAATACCACTAAAAGGACATTACACTAACAAGGACATGGAGCGAGGAGGGCCTGTCACCAAAAGTACATCAAATCAAGGGGGGGGGGGTTTGTTTGGCGACATCTAAGGTCATAGGAGGACCGGTACTGACTTGTGACTGTGCTCACTTATGGTGGTTTTATAGTGCTTCCCCACTGGGAGACCAGGCCACCATCACCATGCCCTGACATCCCACTCAGTCACATTATCCTGACACTGAGCCAGACAGTCCTTGCCCTATTCTAATAATGCTGAGTGCCTGCTTAGGAAGTGAGAAGTATACATGTTTAAGTCGTTGGTTTGACTTGACCGGTGTTCAAACTCGTGGGCTCGAATCATACGATCTACCAAAACGGGCAAAGGATACTCAACTCATTTAGCAACGTGTGGAAAAAGATATCTTTACATGGTGATCCTGTCATCGATAAAAGCACAAGTTAAATGTCTCGCGACCTACTGACCAAATCTGAAGTTGAGCGAACGAAAACACACCATGAAATGAGTACTAAATGGAAACATTCTGACAAAATAAAATTGTTTTGAACATTTAGGGCATAGACTACAATTAAAGAATTAATTTTTTTTAAAGCGGAAATAAATGGGGAAATGTTTGTATTCTATGAAAATACAAATTAACGTCGAGCAATAATGAACTTGAAATGAACGCGAACACAAGAAGGACATGCAAATGTGAATAATGGTTACTTCCGGTGATTTAACTGGGATTGGAGGCTGCCCCATGTTCCCCTCTTTTTCCTCCTCCTCTTCTACATCACTTCCCCCTCTCCCCCTCTACCCCGCTCCCCCGCCCGCCCCCATCCCCCGCTCGCCCCCGCAAGCTCCTCCTCTCTTGTCCCCCATTCTCCTCGCCCCTCTCCTCTCTTTCCCCCTCTCATCTCCAACTCCACTTGTCCCCCTTCCCCCTTCCCCCTTCCCCTCGCCTTCTTCTCCCATATTCCCCTTTCCCCCTCTCCCCCCTCTACCCCGCTCCCCCGCGCGGCCCCATCCCCCACTCGCCCCCGCATGCTCCTCCCCTCTTGTCCTCCATTCTCCTCGCCCCTCTCCTCTCTTTCCCCCTCTCATCTCCAACTCCACTTGTCCCGTTTCCCCCTTCCCCCCGCCTTCTTCTCCCATATTCCCCCTTCCCCCTCTCGACTCCCTCCCTCCCTGATCCGAATTAGGGAAGCCAGAGACCGAGTGGGAGAAAGGTTAATTTATTGACAATGTTATGAAAGGTACAACGGGGGTGTGTTGGGGGGAGGAGTCAGTAGACGGCATCAATGTTGAGGCGGGGGGGCCTCCCCGATCCCCAGGTGATCTGAGGCTGCAGAGCCGACCCCTACAAAGTAGTCCTTAAAATAGAGGATGGGTGTGGTAAAAGTTTAGTGTCGAACAGCCAAGCGAATTCGAATGGCTGGAGGTGGGGAGTGGTTTCCAGGTCAGTGATGTTCGTCCTACCCGCTTGGGGCGTGGTGGGTACCCGGCTACCCTCATCGAATCAACCACAATACGGAAATTGTGCCCCAATCCTTTCCTCCCCTCTCGTGCACCCCTCTAGTTCCCCCTCTCTCCCATGTCCCCGCCCCACCCTCTCCCCTCCGTGCCTACCCTCTCTCCCCACCCTCCCCTCCCTCAACTCCCTTCCCTTCCCTCTCCATTCCCTCCTCCCCTCCTTCCCCTCCCTCCCCTCCTTCCCCTCCTACCTCCATCCCTCAATCCCTCACCTCCCTTCCCCTCCCTTCCTCTCCCAATTCCTACCTTGACCCTCCACACCTTTCTCCACGCTGCACGGAATCACTACCCACCCCACCACACTCCCACCTCCCAACCCCACAACCCCACCCCCACCACAATCCCCACCCCATCCCCCACCCTCCCCACCCCAACCCCCACCCTTCCAACCCCCACCCTCCCCACCCCAACCCCAGCCCACCCCAACCCCACTCCCACCCCACCACACCCCCATACCCACTTAGGCGCGTCCCATCCTTCTCCCCTCCCCACCCTTAGCGTTGTCATGACAACACGCTCCCCAGGGGCTGTACTTTGACCAGGAAGTGCCAGGTGCATATCACCCGGCCCCACCTCGATCCCTGACCACCCCCGGGCCGAGCTGACCCTGGGGTGAATTTTAATGACGGAAACAAAACAAAAAAGGAGGAAAAAAACGAATTAAAGAAAAACTTAAAGCCCATAGCCCGATAGAAACATCACATGTTCAAAACCCAAAGCAATTATCGAGATCCTACCAACCGGGAGGTAAGATACCGCGACTATCTTACCACCTGCCCATTCTATGTAAGATAAACAAGTAAATATGGTAGTCTAAAGACAATACATTTAATAGCATTACAATCCAATCTCTCCACCCCCCATACACCACCTCCACAACTAGGTTCGAACCCTGGTGGAGTCAAACCAATGACTTAAAAATTGATACTTGTCGATTCCTTTTTTTTTTTCATGAAGATTTATACTGCCTATTATGGATAAGTCTGAATAGACTTGTTTTCACCATTAGACAGTTTGTCGATAGAAAGCAGGAGTCTACACTTTTACCGACCCAAGGGATTTTTACCCCCCTACACCAGATAGACATGGTATGAGAGCAACTGGCCTTTGAGGATGCTGTAAGTTATACACAGCGGTGGAAATCATAATCGGCAGAGGTGGGGGCATGGGGAATCGAACCACCAACCTTTAGATTAGGAGTCCAACCTAGAAAAAAGTCAGACACTCTAACCACTCGGCCACAGAGAACACCACTCCCTAGCCAGGCGCTCGGCATTATTAGGGTAGGGCAAGGACTGATTGGTTCAGTGTCAGGATAATGTGACTGAGTGGGATATCAGGTCATGGTGCTGGCGGCCTGGTATCCCTGTGGGGCAGCACTATAAAGTCAACATGAGTGCGCACTGTCACAAGTCGGTACCCATGCTGATGTGACCTTAGATGTAGCTAGGACTTAAAACAACAACAAACAAACACTCACAACCACCCCCCACAATCACATAAACCAACGGGTTCCCTCATTTACTATCAACATAAAACAGAATTGTGCAAATAACTGTCACCACTTGTGGCTGGCCACGACACCATAAGCATTTCAGTGGAGATAAATGAGGTATTCTGATGAAGACAGTGTTTAGAAAACAAATATAGCATGCAGTAAACCAATACAGTATAACCCCATTAAACAAAACTTGTTTGGATTTACCTATCATTGGTTTAACCGAGCTCTGGCTTTGACTTTGACTTTGACTTTGCTTTGGTAAAAATGCAGACGCTAATAAATTATAACCCCGTTAAACAAAACTTGTTTGGATTAACCGATCATTGGTTTAATTCACGATAAATGAATAATGCATTCCATAAAATATATGATTGCTTGATACAAATACGCTATGCATGAATTTCTCAAAAAGCAAACCCATGTTGAATCACCAATTGCGCCAATACAACCTCCAACATTCTCAAACTCCAAAATTCTTCTGTAAATAGCTTTGTGGTGATAAGGGAATTATATTGGGAATTGAAAAAAAAGTAAGGTAAAGTAAAGATTGTTTTATTTAATGACACCTCTAGCGCACATTGATTTTGACCATTGACTACTGGACATCAAACATATGGTCATTCTGACATATTTCTTTGGAAACAACCTGTTACCGCTACATAGGCTACTCTTTCCGATAAGCAGCAAGGGGTCTTTTATATGCGCTTTCCCACAGACTGGACAGCACATACCACATCTCTGATGAACCAGTTGTGGCCTACCAACATATACCCCGGATTTAAACCAGCCCAGGCTATTTTCTACCCCAGGGTATATGGTGTCCTAGCCCAGACTATATCCGGGTATAATCTGGAGGGGGAAGGTGGTGGTGGAGGGGGGGGGGTATTCTGGCCTGTTACACTGGGTCCTGGGAGCTTGGGTCCAAAGTCCCAGGTCCCAGTTCACTGGATCCTAGGCTATGGGTCGAAGATCGAAGGTCACGGGTCCCTGGGTCCTAGGTTATGGGTCCAAGGTCGAAGGTCCTGGGTCCCTGGGTCATGTATCCTAGGTCCTCGGTCCCTGGATGCTGGGTATCATTGGTTTTGGGTCCACTCGGGGTACACAGATCTAAGCGCAATTTGGGGGACGCTATGGGGATTAAGCTGTAATGGGTGTAGTAGGGGTGTTGGTGCAGAGGAGAGATTCATTTAATGGGTGTGGGGCGCATAGCGATTACGTGGTGAGGTTTGAGTGTTTGATAGCCTCCAGTGTGCAGATGGCGTCATGACTCTGAAGACTGGTGTACATTGAGGAACAGTGGCACCATGGTAGTTCGGAGAGTGATACTGCGACAGCACTGCAGAGCAGCAAAGTGAGCGTTAGTGAGCGTTACTGAACTGCAGAGCTCAGCAACGCAGTGCTCAGTAGTATTGACCGGCAGTGTCTTGCATTGAGCAGAACCGAGCAGAACCGAGCAGAACCGAGCAGAACCGAGCAGAACCGAACAGAACCGAGCAGAACAGAGGAGAACCGAGCAGAACCGAGCAGCACCAAGCAGCACTGAACATAACTGAGCAGTCCCGAGCATACTGGAACAGTACTGAACATAACTGAGCAGCACTGAGTAGCACCGATCAGAATTGAGCAGAACTGGGCATCACCAAACTGAACATCACCGAGCAGCACCGAGCAGCACCGAGCAGCACTGATCAGCACTGATCAGCACCGAGCAACATCGATCAGCACCGAACAACACCGATCAGTACCGAATATCGCTGATCAGCACCGATCGGCACCGATCAGCACCGCACAACACCGAGCAGCACCGAGCACCACCGAACAACATCGAGTAGTACCGAACAGCACCAAGCAATTCCGAAAACACAGAGCAGTACCTAATATAACTGAGCAGAAACGAGCAGCACCGTGAAGAACTGAGCAGAACCGAATAAAACCGAATATAACTGAGCAGCATCAAGCAGCACCGAACATAATTGAGCAACCCGAACATAGCTGAGCCGCACCAAACAAAACTGAGCAGCCCCAAACATAGCTGAACAGTACCGAACAAAACTGAGGGGCACCGAACATAACTGAACAGCACCGAACAAAACTGACCAGCGATCAGCAATACCGAGTAGATCCGAGAGGGGCTGAGCAGTTTAGACTAAAACCTACTAGGACAGAGTTGGACCGTAGGACAGGGTAGGACAGAGCAGGACAGGGCAGAACAGGGCAGGAGGGGCTGGACAAGGCTGGACAGAGCAGGACAGTGCAGGACAGGGCAGGACAGCGGCTAGTAGCACAAGGTAGAACCAACTATGCCGAGTCAAGACTGCGTGTGAATGAGCATGAATGTGTAAGACCGGGGAACTGTGGAGAATTGGCAGGATTGTGTGAAACTGAGCAACATTCCCCAGCACTGAGAAGCACAGAACAGCATTGAACATTATCGAGCAGCACAGAGCATCACTCAGCATGATTGAGCATCACTCAGCATGGCTAAGCATGGCTGAGCATGGCTGAGCATGGCTGAGCATGGCTGAGCATACCTGAGCATGACCGAACATGACTGAACATGGATGGGCATAACTGAGCATGACTGAACATGTCTAACCATGACTGAGCATAGCTGATCATTCATGGGCATGACTGAACATGACGGAACATGCCTGGTCATTCCAGCGCGTGCCTGAGCATGACTGATCATGACTGAGTATGACTGATCATGACTGAGAATGTCTGAACATGACTGAGCATGACTGAGCATGGCTGAGCATGACTGCGCATGTCTGAGCATGAATGAGCATGAATGAACATGACTGAGCATGACTGAACATGACTGAGCATGATTGATCATGACTGAGCATGACTGATAATGACTGATCATGTCTGAACATGACTGAGCATGACTGATCATGACTGAACATGACTGAGCATGACTGAACTTGGCAGAACATGACTGAGTATGACTGAACATGACTGACCAAGGTAGTTCAAGGCAAAGCCGCAGTGAGCTAAACGTCACTTTCCAGCACAACATATATCAGCAGTGAACTGCTTATATCAGCATCTATCAACAATACCAGCAGTACTGGTTTGCCAATGATCTTATCCGGGTATGCACATGTCCTGACGACCACGCATGCCCATTGAGCAGCGCTGCTTAGTGTCGAACAGCACAGTGTGGGCAAGACCAGCTATAGTGGCTGAATCCCTAAGAGCGCAGGGCTCCCGAGTGTGGTAAGTTGGGAGTTTGAACTCCCAGCCGAGTCAAACCACAGATTTACTAAATTGATACTTGTCGTTACCGTAGTCTGGCGATCAGCATTACTAGGACAGGGTAAGGACTGGTTAGTTCAGTAACAGGATTCATGTGACTGATTGGGTAATTGGATCATGGTGCCGGTGGTCGGATTTCCCAGTGGGGAAGCACTATAAAATCACTGTGAGTTTGTGGTGTTCTCTGTGGCAGAGTGGTTAGAGTGTATGACTTTTTTCTAGGTCGAACTCCTAATCTGAAGGTCGGTGGTTCGATTCCCTGTGCCCCCCACCTCTGCCAATTTGGATTTCCACCGCTGTGTATAACTTACAGCATCATCAAAGGCTGGTTGCTCTCATACCATGTCTATGTGATGTGGGAGGTTAAAAGTGTAGGCTCGGGCTTTCTATCGACAAACTGTCTAATGGTGAAAACCAGTCTATTCAGACTTATCCATGATAGGCAGTATAAATCTTCAATAAAAAAAAAACCCAACAACCAAAAACCTTGGACAATATTGTACAGTAATGAAGCGGTAAACAGTAAGAAAGACTGGCTTTCTCTCTCTTACTGGTTTAGAACAATATGAAAACAGAGCAACTCTGAATAGAACCCTGTCCTGATATGACCTAATATGTTGCCAGGACGTAAAACTCCAAAAAGCAACCAGTCTGAACAGGACTTAGCAGCATCGAGCAGAATTGAGCGTAACTGAACAGTAGTGCTCGGCAGCAATTTAAACAACACACAAAGAGAGAGATAGAGTTTTGGTCTCTTCTAGGGTACTATAGGCAGCCAGAGTTGAAATTCAGCCGACCGGCTAGGAGTGCAAATGCCCAGGTTGGAGGAGGACGGCGGCGGGGTCGGTAGGGGGGGGGGGGGTCGGGGGTCGATTGGGAGGGTCGGGGGGAATGGTCGGGGAAAGGGTCACTGCCACTGAAGCGACGGTAGCCTTGTATTCCAGTGGGATGGGGATGGGGTTAGGGATGGAGTGTGTATGGGGAGGAACGGGAGAGGATGGGCTGAGGGGAGGACGGGGGGGGGGGGAGCGGAGGACGGGCAGGGGGTAGTGGGGTGAGGAAGCGGGTCAGGGGGGAGGTTACTGGGCTGAAGGGAGGGCTTAGCGACTAAGGCAGCCAGCCTATGGAGCAATCACTACTGAATCTACAAGCGGGCCAAGCAATTAAAGGCCATACCACACGGTGGCAGGGATCACGCCCCAGCAAACTGGACCCAGGGTTCTCAAGTAGATTGCCTTATTTGGTGTTTCTCAGCCTAGTAACGTGTAAGGTTAATTTCAGGATTCATATTGAGTTGTATCAGTGCGCATTCATAATTTCGTGGTGTGCTTTTTATTGTGTTTTTGTTTGTTTGTATGTGGTGGTGTGTTTTTATGCTGCCCTTCACAGTTAAGTCTAGCCATTTGTTTTTGCCGACAAGACGGTCGTAGTCTCATGGTTCCCCTGTTTATGTCACCTTCAGTTCTTGCATAGCTATCTACTGCATGCATTCTTTCTCTGTTTCATTTTGCTACATCTCCGCACCATCTGCAAGTTTGTATGTTCTACAATTGGTTAGTTGTTTGGTTACCTATAGTTAATACGGTGCCTTTATAGTGATGTGCTCCTCGCCCTCATTTTCCACGGCCACCACCACCATCGCCACTGCCACCGCCACCGCCACCGCCACTGCCATCGCCACCGCCACCGCCTCCGCCACTGCCTCTGCCACCACTACCGCCACCGCAACCGCCACCACCTCTGCCACCGCCACCGCCACTGCCACCACCACTGCCACCGCCACTGCCACCGCCACCGCCACTGCCACTGCCACCGCCACCACCACTGCCACCACCACCGCCACCACAACAACCACCGCCACCGCCTCCGCCACCGCCTCCACCACCTCCACCACCACTGCCATCGCCACCACCACCACCACCGCCACCCCCACTGCCACCCCCACCCCACCGCCACCGCAACACACCGCCACCGCCACCACCACTGCCACCGCCACCACCATCACCATTACCACCTCCCACCACCCCCACCACCACCACCACTACCACCACTACCACCACTACCACCACTACCACCACTACCACCACTACCACCACTACCACCACTACCACCACCACTGACTGACCCCACGAGAATACCATGTCTGTTACCGCCATGATCTCCCGATATCCCACTCAGTCCCATAATTCTGACAGGGCGTTATCCAGACCTTGCGCTGCATAGTAATTTTGAGCACCAAATAAGGACATTTGAACATAACTGAGGACAGCATGGCTAATATTTTGTTTTGTGAACTAAAAAACAAAAATAACATGGTAATTAAATTGAACTTTACTCTTCTTCAGCACAAATTTTATAATCGATTGTGAGATTTTCCCAATATATATGGATAATTACCCTACAATTAACCCTACTAAAACTAACTAACCATCCTTACATTTTCTCTGTCTTTATGACCATTTGGTATATGCAGATACCTATATTCTTTTATTGCAATAGTCAGTGTTGAGCCCCACTACCACACGGTGGCACTAGTCACTGCGGTGACCTATGTTTGCTAAGAAGTAGCAATAGGTGGCAGCGCGCTAGCAGGAACAGTCCCTAGAGTGGACTGTTCCATACCTTGCCACCGACCAATGCCCGAAGGCGGTTACATGGCACCTGGCTGGGCACTGACAGCTCACTTCCATTCAGACTATGGCGAAATAAACCAGGGAGTGCCCTGGATTTCAAAGCTGAGTCAGTGTTACTCCTTTATCCGTCGAGCAAACAAGGACACAGTCCATCACAATATGTTGCCTAATAGCTATAAATCATGGTTATACACAATTCCAATTCAAATAGCCAAAACTAGTGGTTCTGGTAGTGCTAGTGATAGCCAGGTCAGTCATTGAAGTCACCATATCAACTGTACAGTGTTTGTCAACGAATAGGACATGGTCAGCAACCACTTGATGCCACTCACTAACTTTCCAGATTGGTGGGCACAGGAGAAGGCCATGAACATGAACACTCCAGGAAGCACCACGTGACCTCCTAAAATAGGACACCTGCCCCAAATAAAGGTGGGGTCAGGCCAGGCTCTTAATTAGCAAGCGACCAGTTCGTCTGGCTGTTGATAATCTGGACCTGTAATATATCTAGTAAACAAATTGTTATTTGAAATATGAAACATTTGTTCAACTTAGTATTAATATAAAAATTATTCGGACTCTAAATTTTATATCTCCAAATATCACTGATTAGAGGCAATTTAAGGATGTGCACAATTTGAGTGTATAAACTGTGAGGCTTTTACCCACATTCCCCCCTTCCTTTGTCTGCACCCCCCCCACCCCCACACACACACACCCCACCTACCGTCCCAGGAGGGAACGAGCAGTTCAAGTGGGTAGGCTCATTCTCTGACATTCTAAGCTTCCCTGCTAATATATTGAATTCTTCAACAATCATTAAATAATACAAACAATAAATACAATTGAACAAATATAAAAAAATGTGTCTGATGCTGTGCAATCTATCAATTCTACACTGCTGTTAGTTATACACACACCAAATGTAACACCGGAAGTAAAATGAGGTTAGGACTCAAGCGAATAACAACAGGCGTGGGTAACTAGATTGATTAGAGGGCCAAAGCAAATTACGTGAGGTGCTAACTGCCTGAGAGCCAGCGACCCGGCTACAGCTGGATGCAGAGGGATGTTGGTGGGAGAGTAAGTGTGGCTAGTCACATTGAGTTAGCACCCGCTTGTTGAAAGAAGCCATTGCTGCCACCTGGCGACAGTCCAGCAGCAACATTAATGAATGTGCAGGGTTCGTGTTTCAGCTGGGCACAGAGGGATGTTGGGGAGAGAGAGTAAGCATGGCAATTCACATTGAGTTAGTGCCGGTTTGTTGAAAGAAGCTTGTGCTGCCACCAGCTGAACAGTCTGGCACCAACGTTAATGAATGTGCAGGGCTCCGGCTACAGCTGGAGGGAGGAGGAGGTTGGGGAGAGAGTAAGTCTGGCTAGTCACATTGAGTTAGCCCCCGCTTGTTGAAAGAAGCCATTGCTGCCACCTGGCGACAATCCGGCACCAACGTTAAGGAATTTGCAGGGCTCGGGTTTCAGCTGGTCACAGAGGGATGTTGGGGAGAGAGAGTAAGCGTGGCAATTGACATTGAGTTACTGCCGGTTTGTTGAAAGAAGCTTGTGCTGCCACCTGGTGAACAGTCTGGCACCAACGTTAATGAATGTGCAGAGCTCCAGCTACATCTGAATGGAGGGGGAGGTTGGGGAGAGAGTAAGTCTGGCTAGTCACATTGAGTTAGCCCCCGCTTGTTGAAAGAAGCCGTTGCTGCCACCTGGCGACAGTCCGGCACCAATGTTAATGAATGTGCAGGGCACAGCAGGACGTTGGGGAGAGAGTAAGTGTGGCGAGTCACATTGAGTTAGTGCCAGTTTGTTGAAACAAGCCTGTGCTGCCACCAGGTGAACATCTGGCACCAACATTAATGAATGTGCAGGGCTCCAGCTATAGCTGGGTGCAGGGGGTTGTCGGGGAGAGAGTAAGTGTGGCTAGTCACATTGAGTTAGCCTCCGCTTGTTGAATGATGTCGGTGCTGCCACCTGGCAACACAGTCTGACACCGATGTTAATGAATGTGCAGGGCTCTGTCTACAGCTGGGTGCAGGGGGATGTTGGGGAGTGAGTAAGTGTGCTAGTCACATTGAGTTAGCACCAACTTGTTGAAAGAAGTTTATGCTGCCACCTGGCGAACAGTCTGGCACCAACGTTAATATAAGTGCAGTGCACCATGTCCAGTTGGGTGCAGAGGGATGTTGGGGAGAGAATAAGTGTGGCAAGTCACATTGAGTTAACCTGAGCTTGTTGACAGAAGCTTGTGCTGCCACCTGGCGAACAGTCTGGCACCGACCTAAATGGAAGTGCAGTGCCCCAGGTCCAGCTGGGCGCAGAGGGATGTTGGGGAGAGAGTAAGTGTGGTGAGTCACATTGAGTTAACCTGAGCTTGTTGAAAGAAGCTTGTGCTGGCACCGACGTAAATATAAGTGCAGTGCCCCAGGTCCAGCTGGCCGCAGAGGGATGTTGGGGAGAGAATAAGTGTGGCGAGTCACATTGAGTTAGCCCGAGCTTGTTGAAAGGGCCAGTGCTGCCACCTGGCAACACAGTCTGGCACCGACGTAAGTCTCTGAAGTGAGTCCGCAGCCATACTAATATAATAACCAACAGTTAGCACAGTTGTACATGGAAGTCATTGCAAATGCCTGTCTACTTCATAGAGTCTACTTGACTTGGCATGGGCCACAAAAGCCGTGTTTACACGGGGAATTGTAAATCGAATTAGACAAAGCAAATTATATGAAGCGAATTAGTGGCGCGTTTACACACGGAGTGGTTTAAGGTGGAAATTGATATCTGCGCATGAGCAAGTCCATACGAACCAGTCCTGAAGCTAGTTCGCTTCATATAAACCACCTCGCGAGGTGGTGTACATAAAGTGAATCATATGAAGCGAATCAGCCCTAATCTGCCTCAGAGTCACGTTTACATGGCGAATGTGAGGCGAACTAGGCAAGGCGATTTATATGAAGCGAGTTAACTCGCCCATGTAAACACGGCTATAGACAGGTAGGCGTGGATTGGGTAATGGTTAGCATGTTACATTGTTAGCATGGGAATGACAACAAGTGTTGGTTCGAAGCCTGCTCTAGCCGATACATTTCCCAATTTCATCACCCATGACAATGACTTCAATTTCAAAATTATAAAAAAATCTTCGGCGCGAGTGATGTTTCCCGCACCCATTGGGGGCGAGGGTGTGGTGGCGATGGTGGCGCCACTGGTCCCGAACAGTCTGGAGGAGGCAGAACAAGAATACTCAGTACAATAATAAAGTATATAACAATATTAATTCACTTCCGTGCCTTCATACTCGCATAATGGGTTATGCAACACATATATATTTGTTTTTCAGATATATGCATTTATGTATACAACATCATAAGGGAATCTCCTAATTATCAATCCGATATTAAATGCAGATATTATTACGCATCACGGAGATATTCATGTTCACATGATTAAATTGGCAATGATCACATATGACATTTGAGTCGATTTCGCCATCTGACAGGATAATACTTCCTACGAAACCTCCTTGGATCTATAATGATTCATCGTCCTTCGCCCGATCCACCGGCTATACATTGCAGGCAGTCAGTATGATATAATATCGCTCAGTCATATCTATTAACCTCACCCATATTATATGGGTCTGGATTCCACCCCTCCCTCTCTCACACACACGTATACCCCGACACATACATACACAACAACACACACATCCGCAAACACATCCACACACTCTGCCACACACACAGCCACACAAAACCACACACACTGCGACACACACAGCCACACATGCACAAATACGCACATGCACACATGTGCACATACCCTCCTGTGAACCTATACACACCAAAACCCAGACACATCCCCAACGACACCGACACAGTCACACACGCACATCAATATACACCCACCACTGCACCCACATGTTCACCCAGACCCAGACCCACCCACACCCATCCACAGCCACATTCACTCAGGCCCACTCCCATACTTACCTATATATCCCCCCGACATATATATATATATATATATATATATATATTCACTCCCACATCCACACACCCACACACCCACACCTATCCACACACCCACACCTACCCACACCGACCCACATACACCCACCCACATCCACACATACCCACCCACCCACCCACACACGCACCCCGCCACACACACCCACACACACACAGCCACACACATCCACACCCACCCACACACATACACTCATATACACCCACACACATCCACACATACCCTCCCGCCTACCCACACACCCACATCTAGACCCACATTCACACCCACACCCACATACACCCACCCACACCCGCCCCCTCCCATCCACCCACCCACCCACACACACTCCCATTATGCGGGGAGCACCTCGCTGTCAATGACTACTGATAAATCATAGTGGACATGGTGTATCACTAATACTAAAATCCCAAAACCCCAGCCATGCGCTATCCATTTCGGGAGAGGCAGAACAGGCAATTGAGGGTAAGGATGAGAGAAAAGATGATAGAAAGAGTGAGTGAAAGAGTGAGTGAAAGAGTGGGAGGAAGAGTGAGTGAAAGAGTGAGTGAAAGAGTGAGTGAAGAATGAGAGAAAGACTGAGTGAAAGAGTGAGTGAAAGAGTGAGTGAAAGAGTGAGTGAAGGATGTGAGAAAGAGTGAGTGAAAGAGTGAGTGAAAGAGTGAGTGAAAGAGTGGGAGGAAGAGTGAGTGAAAGAGTGAGTGAAGGATGAGAGAAAGAGTGAGTGAAAGAGTGAGTGAAAGAGTGAGTGAAGGATGAGAGAAAGAGTGAGTGAAAGAGTGAGAGAGAGTGAGTGAACGAGTGAGTCAGATAAAGAGTCAGAGAAAGAGTCAAAGAATGCATTTGAGAAAGAGGGAGTCAGCAAAGGAGAGAATGAGGGAGGGAGTAGAGTGATACAAAGAAAGCAAACGTGAGGGAAAGAGTGAGAGAAAGAGTGATTGAAAGAGTGAGTGAAAGAGTGAGTGAAAGAGTGAGGGAAGGAGTGTGTGAAAGAGTGAGTGAACGAGTGAATGAAGGAATGAGTGAAGGAGGTAGTGAAGAAGTGAGTGAAAGAGTGAGTGAAAGAGTGAGCGAAAGAGTGTATGAAAGAGTGAGTGAAAGAGTGAATGAAGGAATGAGTGAAAGACGTCGTGAAGAAGTGAGTGAAAGAGTGAGTGAAAGAGTGAGTGAAAGAGTGAGCGAAAAGAGTGGCTGAAAGAATGAGTGAAAGAATGAATGAAGGGATGAGTGAAGGAGTGAGTGAAGGAATGAGTGAAAGAGTGAGTGAAAAAGTGAGTGAAAGTGTGAGAGAAAGCTGGAGATAAAGAGTGAATAAAAGAGTGAGTGGAAGAATGAGTGAATCAGTGAGTAAAAGAGGGACTCATAGAATGAGTGAAGGAGTGAGTAAGTCTGAGACAAGGAGTGAGAGAATGAGTGAGACAATGAGTGAGATAATGAGTGAGAGCGGGAGTGAGAGTGGGAGTGAGATAATGAGTGAGATAATGAGTGAGAGAATTAGTGAGATAATGAGTGAGATAATGAGTGAGGGAATGAGTGAGACAATGAGTGAGATAATGAGTGAGATAATGAGTGAGAGAATGAGTGAGAGAATGAGTGAGAGAATGAGTGAGAGCATGAGTGAGAGCATGAGTGAGAGGGAGTAAGTGAGAGCGAGTGAGATAATGAGTGAGACAATGAGTAAGAGAAGGAGTACGAGCAGGAGTGAGAGATGGAGTGAGAGAAGGATTGAGCGAAGGAGTCGGATAAGGAGTGAGATAAGGAGTGAGATAAGGAGTGAGAGAAGAAGTGAGATAATAAGTGAGATAAGGAGTCAGAGAAGGAGTGCAAGAATGAGTGAGAGAAGGAGTGAGAGAAGGAGTGAGAGAAGGAGTGATAGAAGTAGTGAGATAAGGAGTGAGAGAATGAGTGAGAGAATGAGTGAGAGAATGAGTGAGAGAATGAGTGAGAGAATGAGTGAGATAATGAGTGAGATAATGAGTGAGAGAATGAGTGACATAATGAGTGAGAGAATGAGTGAGAGAATGAGTGAGGGAATGAGTGATAGTCAGTAAGTGAGAGTGAGTGAGAGCATGATTGGGAGAAGGAGTAAGAGAAGGAGTGAGATAAGGTGTGAGATAAGGCGTGAGATAAGGAGTGATATAAGGAGTGAGATAAGGAGTGAGATAAGGAGTGAGGACTGAGAGGCGGACTGACAGAAGGACTGAGAGAAGAACTGACAGAAGCACTGAGACAGAGTTAAGAAAGAGTGTATAAAAGAGAAGAGAGACAGAAAGAGTGAGACAAAGAATGAGCGAAAGACTGAGAAAAAGAATGAGTAAAGGAGTGTGAGAAAGCATGTGAAGTAAAGAGTAAGTGATATATATAGCGACGGAGAAAGAACCTACCAATTCGACCGCTGTGTCCAGTGCTGTTGTTATATATCCTAGCAACATGTAAGCTCACTGTTGTGGCAAATTAATTACATGACAAATTTCTCTGAACAAACAAAAATGTAATTCAAAACATCACTATTCAAACTTTCATCAACCACATAAAAATATATATATTAAAAAGGTGGGTCTTTGTGATTGCATATGGTTCATTATAAATAGATGACGATATAATGGAAGGTGGGTGTCGCAGGAGAGGGTTCGACACAGACAAAAAAAAGACGAGCCTTACAGGATAAACACAAAAAACTACCTAATTTGTTGATTTAAATGTCGCGCGTTGCTATGACATCCCTTGTTGCGTTTTTGTCCATAAATCTCGCCAAAGGAGTAATGCGTGGGAACTAAATGTCACCCACTGGCCGAAAATAATGTTTTTAATATCCGTCTGTTTGTTCATTCTATGAGAGCGTTGATTTAAAACGGACAATTAGGCCACATGAAAAATAATCACCATAATTGTTTCTTCAGCTGATTTCTTTCCAGAGGAAATTTTGTGCGGGAAGTATTTTTTAATATATATTTTTTATGTGGTTGATGAAGGTTTGAATAGTGATGTTTTGAATTACATTTTTGTTTGTTCAGAGAAATTTGTCATGTAATTAATTTGCCAACGCTGCTCACTACGTTCAACTACGTTCCACTACGTTGACCCACATTAAACCGAGTGCAAATGCCCACGTGGCGTAATGGGAACGTCAGGAGAACATCAGGAGAACGTCAGGAGAACGTCAGGAGAACGTCAGGAGAACATCAGGAGAACGTCAGGAGAACGTGCATTCAATGTACGTTCAACATCTCATGACGTAGGTAACGTCACGTAACGTTCTTCTGGCGATGGAATAACGTTCATAACGTTCCGTGAGCGTAATGACATTGACCTCTCTCGTTGAATGACGGTATCACTATGCTTTACCGACGTTACGCTCTCGTCCACTACGCTGCATCCACGCTCAACTTGTGCCCAAATTTGCATACTACGCCCAGAAGTTCAACTTTCTTCACGTTCTCCCTACGCTGACGTCATTACGTCGTAGTGTGACAGTACCATAACAGTTTAGTGATAACAGACTCAGTTGTCTCTATGTGAATCAGCTTAAGATTGTTTGCTTCTTGTTGTTTTCCGTCCTAGTAACATCTAAGGTTACATCAAGGCAGGAACCGACTTGTGACAGTGCGCACTCATGACAACTTTTATAGTGCTGCCCCACTGGGAGACTAGGCCACCAGCACAATGACCTGATATCCCACTCAGTCACATTATCCTGACACTGAGCCAACCATTCCTTGCCCTATCCTAATAATGCCAAACGCCTGGCTAGGAAGTGACAAGTATACATTTTTAAGTCATTGGTTTGACTCGACCAGGTTTTGAACCCACAATCCGACGACCTACCAACATGGGAGACGGATGCTCTAACTCATTTGGCCATCCTGTCTGGTCTGGCAGCTTAAGAAGATTGCGATGAAATCACCTCACCTGAAATGAAATGAAACATAGATTTAGAATGATATTTTGCAGTGAATAATGTTAATATCGACAAGGAAAATTATACACTGCGTAGTAGAGAATGTTTATGCTGATGCCTCTAGGATAATGCTTTATCTGGTGTAATATACAGTAAAACCTCTCTAAATTGACCGGCCATGGGAGCGCCTATAAGTGGTCCATTTAGGGAGGTGGTCGGTTTAGAGATTTAGAATATGGTTACAATGGTATTGATGGGACCTAAATAAAACGATTGATATAGGAGAGTGCTATATCTTTGGAGGTGGTCGGTTAGAGAGATGTTACTGTATCTGTATCTGAGTACCCGAACGCCAGCAGACGGTCAGGACTACGTCACAGGTCACGTGACCGCCGGTAGGTGTACATTGAACGCTAATAAAGAGTCACTCGTTGAACATAACTCAACGTGTCAAGATGTCTCGTTCTACATTTGTTTTACATCTGGTATTGGCAAATTAGGCTTACAATTGCTTACAATTGCTTACAATTGCTTACAGTCCAATGACAACATCAAACTTTCTAAACCAAAACACTGACCTACATTTGATTCTACATATTACACTTAGATGATGGTGCATTTATTCATCATTTGTTGCGGGACAGAATGGGAATACTTAAAGCTGCATAGTCCGATGAAGACATCGAATTTCTAAAACCAAACAATTATCTAGATTTGATTCTACATATCTACCTTAGATACTGAGGCCCTTATTAAACATTTACTGGCATATAGAAGGGACCACTGAGTCAATTAATAGAACCTGTTACTGCAGAAGCCGATGGTGATAGAGTTTTTGCAAGCTTGCCAAAATTAATTTAGCATGTTTCCATTTCAAATATCTTAAAAGTTTGCGATTTAAAATAAAAATTACTTCAAACTAAAGTAAGGTAGATTATAATGAAGAACCTAATACGTTTATCTCAGAAAATGAGAGAAACTCAAAACCATCGGACTATGCAACTTTAATTAATGCAATAGAAGCTGTTACTGATGAAGGATATGTTGTCAGAACTCTGCTGTGCACACCAACATAAATTGTGCATGTTTTCACTTGTAAATTAACTCATTTAAGATATAAGTTCCTTCAAACTAAAATAAGATAGATTATAATGACCAGCCGAAGATGTTTATCTAACACAATTATAGATACTCAATGCCATCGAATCCTACAAGTTGAACCGAGTAATATACTTAGTTTAGACACTGTTTGCCTATCATTTCACCACGGTGACATTTCAATGACATGATAAGCAAGAAAAACATAACATTCAATATATAGTAGTGTAGTAGTCTGCACTGACCTCTCAGGCAAGGAGCCGCATAGACAGGTAGGCATGGGTAGTGTGTTGATATCAGGGAGCCTAGGTGGTGTAATGGTTAGCACACTGGCCCGGAATGCAAAGAGATGTGGGTTCGAGTCCCGCTCTAGGCGCAATATATCCCATTTTCATCACCCCCATGACACTGGTTGCCGTGACCATGATCCTGTACAAGCTACGCGCTGTATGGTTGTTAAACCTACCCTGTGTATGTATGTAAGTGCATTGCCTGTATGTATGTAATTGTAAGCATTAAAAGACTTACAATTCCAGGGGGATGAGTGTAGTAGTCTGCACTGACCTCTCAGGCAAGGAGCCGCATAGACAGGTAGGCATGGGTAGTGTGTTGATATCAGGGAGCCTAGGTGGTGTAATGGTTAGCACACTGGCCCGGAATGCAAAGAGATGTGGGTTCGAGTCCTGCTCTAGGCGCAATATATCCCATTTTCATCACCCCCATGACAATATCGAACAGTGGTTAAGTTTTCGTCGTTCTGATCACTACGCACTCCTCTGTTAATCGTGCTGGCAACGCGCATTATCATACTCCATTATATGGGTCGTTAATAGCATGTTTTTTTGTGCCTAACACACACATTTCATGTTAATTTTGAATTAAAACAAAAATTGAATTTCATATTAATTTTGATGGGTTTCTTTGACTAACTTTGGTCACTTTGACCAGACTACCATTGTGACTGCCTTAATACCATGTAGAGTTGGTAATCCGATCTGTGGCTGTGCACGTAGGCTATGATGAAAAACAATACAGACAAAGAGAAAGTAAGAGTGTAAAGTAAGAGAGTAAAAGTGTAAGAGAGAGAGTCAAGCCCTCAGGTTTACATGGGTTCTTGGTAGGGTATCACACCACCTCTCTCCACCAATAGGAATCTAGCACTCCTGGTTTCCACCAATAGGAACCCAGCATTCCTGGTCTACATGGATACCAGTGGTCTGCCCACCACCACTATCTGTCTGGGCCCCTGTCCACCACCAACCCTGACCTTTTCAGTGTGTTGACCCCTACCTCAGCAGGAGGGCTAGGCCCTGAGTGCAATTACACTCAGACCTGCCAACACCACTATGTCTATTTACATTCAACTCAGGTACAAGCCAACCCATACATATATATATATATACATATGCAAACGCACCTAGCCAAGCAGACTGAATAGTAATAGAACTATTGCATTCCCCCTTGCCGAATATCGGAATATTTTACAACAATATTTGGCTCTATGGATTGATGTGGAGCATAGCTAGTGTCATAGAAGACACAATCTATTGTCAGTTTTCACCTCCCTTCAAGAAGCCTATACTCGGGGAATCACTTTTCAAAACACAAACTGTTTTCATTTCATTTAAAGTTGCATGGTCCGATGAAATATAATTTTGTCAAAATTAAAACAACACCTACATTTGATCCTATATATCCAACTTAGATATTGGTGTATTAGCTAATGATTTGCGACACCATATAGAGAATAACCTGTGAATTTATAACATCGCCCCTTTTGGACACTCACTTTAAAACATCCATTATGCAGGGAGACCATTAATCAATTACGCCAATCTCGTGACCTCATTAGAGCCAAGTAGGCCTACTGTGCAGGGCCATACCTAGGATTAGTAGGTCATCTCACATCACATGGTCATCGCGAGATGACCATCTGGGTCATAGGCGCCAGACTTTTGGCAAGCTTGTCAACATTATTTTGGGTTCTTTCAGTTCAAATTGCTCCAAAACTAGCCATTTTTCATCAAATGACACTGAGCCAACCGGTCCTTGCCCTATCCTAGTAATGCCGAGTGCCAGGCTAGGTAGTGAGAAGTACCAATTTTATAAGTCATTGCATTGACTTTACTGGGATTCGAACACCCGACCTACCGCACAGGACGCCTGCGCTTTACCGATTAGTCCACCCCGTCCGGTCCATTTCAGCTGAACACTATTTATGTACAGACTTCACTAGTGGAGCGAAGTGTTTAATTAGCAACAGCTCATCTATAAATGATTAATCTCCTCCTGAGGAGAATAATATATGTGGCCTTTGGATCTGCAGAGGGAGGCTGGGGGCGCCTCCCGGCCCCCGGTTTCTGAGCACAAATCGGTGTTTACATTTCCACCGAGAGGGAGAAATAAGGAGAGAATTTTAAAGTTCAACCTCCTTAGGAATCCTATGAAAGCATCAAATTTTCGAAACCAAAACATGACCTAAATTTGATTCTGCATATCTAACTTGGATACTGGTGCATTTATTATGCGTTTGTTTTTGGATTGAAGGGAATACTGTGTACATTTAATATAAACTATCATTGCTGAAACCTAAGGAAGTTTGGACCTGCACACCAACATTAATTTAGTATATTTGCACTTCAAAAATCTGCCAAGATATCCATTTTGAATGAAAGGTACTGAAGGCTAAAAGTAAGATAGATTGTTCATGTTTGTTCGTCAATATGGCTGATTTGCATGCAAACGAGGGGGTGCTGTGGTGGCACCACCTGGGTTCAATCCCGTCAACTAACACGCCCCCCTGCTGGAATTCCCCCGAATCACTCTCGCCCGAGGGATCTCTGATGTCACCACCGGTCGATGAAATCCCACCATGTCCTGCTTACATCACTACGCCTCCAGACGCTGGACTGACAACAACCACCAGCTTCCTCAGCCGCCCACCCATCCCTACAATAAGACGCAGTTAAAGCAATAGTGTTGAGAGCCTGATTTGATGAACTTTGACCTGATGACCTTATTCAACATTATCCTTATACCTTAACCTTTTCCTGAATAAGGTCCATGTCGTAACACCCCTTGTTTGTGTTGTAAATTATAGTAATCAACGTAAGATATTTACCTCAAAATATGACAGAAACTCAAAACCACATCCTTAATTTAGCTTAAACCCCATTGTGACAACAAAAAATTGTGAACAACCCAAATCGTGACAAACCCTAATTGTGACTATTCTAAATTGTGACTTACCCAAGTTGTGACCATCCTAAATTGTGGTTAACCCAAATCATGACCATCCTAAATTGTACCTCATGAAATTGTGACTAACCCAAATTGTGACTAACCCAAATTGTGACTAACCCAAATTGTGACTAGTCCAAATTGTGACTAACCCACCTTGTGACTAACCCACCTTGTGACTAACCCACATTGTGACTATTCTAAGTTGTGACTAACCCAAATTGTGACCATCCTAAATTGTGACTAACCCAATCAATCAATCAATAGGTCCGTCCTCTAGTCGAGGGTTGGATGCAATGGTTCTCCACTTGTCCCGATGTTGTGCTGTTCTGATAGACTGTGAATAATTCAAGCCTGTCCACTGTGAAATATTTGTAAACCATGATGTTCTTGGTCTCCCTCTCCCTCTGCTGCCATTTACCTTCCCTTCCAACTAACCCAAACCTTCCTAAATTGTACCTCATGAAATTGTGACTACTCCCAATTGTGACTAACCTGTATTGTGACTAACCCATATTGTGACTAATCCAAATTGTGACTAACCCAAATTGCGTCAGCTTGTTTTGTCATGAATGAGATGTCACGCACCACATTACAATTGATTACCTCAAAGTGAATCTGGTAATATCAAATTATGACAAAGACTTTAAAAGAAGACCTTATCCACGGTTACCTGTCTATGTGGCTCCTTGGCTGATGGGTCAGTGGAGACTATTACAACAGCATATGAGTCAGCCTCACGAAAACGCGCCAATCGGTGGTCAATTGAAGATGGCGGCATCACAATTCTTAAAAGTCTAGTGCATTTCTTTGTTTCATATTAAGTTATCCTAGAAACAAATAAGGTTGTTGTATTTTCTCAACCTTTACATTCAGGATAAATTTAAGGACTTTCCAACACCTCTCTCAATGCTAAACTATAATTATACAGATCGACGCCGACATCCAATGATCGACGCCGACAACTTTAACAGATGTCGGCGTCACAATTCTTAAAGTTTTCTGCATTTCTTTGTTTCATATTAAATTATCCTAGAAACAAATAAGGTTGTTGTATTTTCTCGACCTTTACATTCAGGATAAATTTAAGGACTTTCCAAAACCTCTGTCAATGCTAAATTATAATTATACCGATCGACGCCGACATAAATGCTCCACGCCGACAACTTTCCCCAATTTGCCTCTTTTTGTGATCCTGACCCATATATATGTATATATATATATTTTACCTCGGTATACAGCCTCAGGCTAGCCTCAGGCTAGGGAGAAGGAAGCACGTGAGGTACCAGCAATTAGCATATACAACTCACGACTGGATTACGTGTCGTTGGGTTGCTCCGGCAAATTTAGTCTACATACAAGCTAATACGTAGTAAGTATCATAAAAACTGTGGTTAGCTTAAGCATGATGCATTAGAGCATCATTATGGAAAGTTTAGACTTTCTTTGGTCCATTTTGGACGAGTTATTTGGTTATAAAAAACCAAGGATAGAATTCCTTCTCGAAGGATTGAAACCGGTCATTAGCGGTTCTGTCAACACCCGAGTCACCGGGTGATTATGGGTAGAGATGTGGGCTCTGCCTCGTCTCCTGTGGAAATTCTCTCGTACTCTAATAGAGAGTAATGTTGGAGATGCTCCTGGGTTTCTTTTATAGACTCCCCACAAACTTTTCCAGGCGTTTCTCCGAGTTTCGTAGCATTTTCTCCAACTTGTTGACGTTGTAGTCACAGGTGGGAGAAGTGTGCGGAACAGAGGGATGGGCGGGCCGATACACTGGTTCCGACCCCGCGTAAGGTTTGGGCTTGACCCACAACCCACGCACAAATTTAGCTTATTACGCCTGTGTTATAACGGTATAAACACGTTCTCTAACACCAATAGATGTCCAAATGAGTTTGAAACAACCATATTGTGACATATATATATACCGGGACTGACCAAAAATCTTTGTTTCAGCTTCCGATGGCCACGAAGCGGAGTAAGCGCGGTGCAGCAGCAGCCGAGGGGCGTGTTCCGAGTGGAGGGGACGAGGAGTACGACTCCTCACCCGTGTTGTCGGCAGTGCCTTCGACACAGCCCGGGGCGCATATTCTCTCCGAGGAGGACATAGTGCCTGACGGCGCCGCGGCTCAAAATTGGGAGACGCAGTTTGCATTGATGGAGAGTCATATAATGGCTCTCAAACCACTGGTGTCTCGTAAACGGTGAATGCCGAGTGTGCAAGAGGAGTCTTCTTTGGAGGATTTCTCGGAGACAGACTCAGAGATGGAGCTTAGGGCTCCTCCTCCTTCTCCTAAACGGAGGAAGAAGAAGAAACATATTGTTTCTTCGGGTGATGATTTCACCAAGGAAAGGGGGAGGACTGGGCTTTGCAAAAAGCGCAAGACCAAGTCCAAGAAGAAGAAGAAGAAGAAGAAGAGGAAAGATTCTTCTTCTTCTGACTCGTCCACGGATTCCACTTCCACGGAATCGGACTCAGACACGCAATATGAAGGTGTCTATGCTGCCATTGGGGGCAAAGTGGCTAAGAAAGTCGAGAAGCCAAGGGCTAAGCGTGTGAAAACCACTACGCTTATGCATGAGAACATTAATGGCCATTTCCGCACGTTTAAGCCGGCGGAGATTATTTCTAAGTTATCAGATGAGTTAACAGGCATTAAAGGTGTTCCCAACTCCATCATTAAGGAGATGGATCGAGATGTCAATATGACGGAGGACCGTAAGAGATTTGAGGTGTGTTGCACATAGTGCATAAGGCGGTGCTTGGTACCCTAACAGCTATTGCTCCTGTAGCAAACAGAATTCAACGAGAAAACAAGTTCTCGTCTTTGGCTAAGACGATGGACAAAGGTATTGCATTGTTGGCGGCGGCAGGTAATTACCTGTCGTATCGAAGATATGAAAATGTTTTCAAGTCAGTTTGCACAGATGCTGGCAAAGAAGTGGCTCGCTCAAAGAAGGTTACTGATAATGATGGGAAAGAGTTTACGCTCTTTCTTGCTTCAGAGCCGATTAAAGGGAAACCTTTAGATAACACCAAAATGTTTGGCGGTCAACTACAATACCTCTATAAAGAGGTAGAAACTGCAGCCAAGAGTGGCAAAAACATGGATGGTAAGAAGAAACAGGAAACTCCTCGTTTCAAAAGGTCACGAGTGGATTTTCGTCCACGGCGGTTCACCAGGGGAACCCGAACCGGGCTCAACTTCGGTCAAGCTTTTCGGGCCGGGGCGCTCGCACAGGCTGGACCGACAACACCGCACGCCACTGGGCCGAGGTGGGCCGAAGTGTCAACTCGCCGAGACCCTTCCCAGGGCGGGTCCAAGTATAGTTGAAACACAAACCTTTACAAGTCCCTTCAGCCTCTAAAACCACGCAAACTGTAAGCAACTTTGTGGCTGGTAATATTAATAATCATATTTCTGAGTGGCACAAAATTACTAGTGACCAAGAAATTTTACAAATATTTAGGGGTGTTCATATTCCCTTCACAAAATTTTCGGTACAAGGCAGGATACCTTTTCCTTATAACATTGAACCGGTTGAACGAGAGGCACTAACTAAACAGGTACAAAAATTCTTTGAGAAAGGAATTATACAAAAGTGACATACTGTTCAGGAGAGTTTATTTCAAACATCTTCTCGAGACCAAAGCCTAATGGCGAGGTTCGAATGATCCTGGATTTAACAATCCTTAATAAAAATGGTTGAATATCGACATTTTAAAATGTTCTCGCTAGATACAGCACGAGATCTGATTGCGCCAGATGCGTGGATGGCTAGTGTTGATTTACAAGATGCATATTATACGCTTCCGATAAGGGAAAAAGACCGGAAATTTCTTCGGTTTCTTTGGGATAACCAACTCTATGAGTTTACCTGCATGCCGAATGGTTTAGCTTGTGCCCCTCGTTTATTCACTAAACTGCTTAAACCTGTTTTCTCAGTAATGGCGCGGAAGGGTCATATAATGTTTCCATACATATATGATTCCTTTATTATAGCATCAACACAAATTGATTGTGTGAATGCAGTTTTGGATTTATGTGCATTATTTACTAAATTGGGGTTTTATGTACATCCACAAAAGTCAGTGTTTAAACCAACAAAACAACTGAAATGTTTAGGGTTTATTCTGGATACACAGTCTCTTTCAGTGTCGATAACAGAACAAAAACTAATTAAGTTTATGAATACAGCGACCCAGCTTATTAAGTTACCAAACCTAAAATTAGACAGGTCGCAGTCCTATTGGGATAATGAATATTGTAAATGCACCACCTATTCTAACGGGAAGGCCCATATTAAATCTCTAGAAATAGATACAAATTTAGCGATAACACGAACTAAAGGGAATTTGAGCGAAAGATGTTTATTTCGCAAGAAGGCTACAGGATATTGCTGGTGGATGGAACGCATAGCAAGTTCACCAAATCCAATCCGTATGGCGGAACCTAATACGATAATTACTACTGATGCTTCGTTAGAAGGTTGGGGAGCTCATCGAGATGGGGTCACAACAGGAGGTAGAAAGCTTGATGATGAAAAATCAGACCATATTAATGCGCTAGAATTGCGTGCTATTTATCTAGGCTTATGTAGTTTAGTAAAGATACATAAATCACAAGTTAGAATACTAACTGATAATACTACTGCCATGCATATATTCGTAACATGGTGGAACCAAATCAAAGCCTTGCAATCAGTTGTCTAAACTGATTGGAACTGGGCACAGGGCTCAACAAGTCTGGCTGACTGTAGCGCATTATCAGGGTCACAAAATACACTTGCAGACCATAAAAGTAGAAGTTTCCATGACCATTTAGAATGGTCTCTCTCTACACCTTTGTTTAACTTCATTTGTGAAAAATGGGGTACACCTAAAGTTGACTTGTTTGCATCACGAAATAATAGCAAATTACCTTGTTATGTTTCTTGGCATCCTGAACCGGAGGCTTGGAAAGTAGATGCATTTGCTATTATCTGGGAAAATAATTATTTTTATATTTTCCCACCGTTTAGCATTATCAGCCGAGTTGTCAGGAAAATCGGTTTGGAAAGGACACATGCTATACTGGTTGTGCCCGATTGGGACACGCAACCTTGGCTGCCAGCAGTTTCACAACTGGCAAAAGAACATATACGATTCCCAAGAAAACTCGGGAATCTGACACACCACGGACCGCTAGTGGTTCACGGCGACGTGTCAACGATGCCCCTATTGGCATTCCTTTTCTAAGGAACCAGCTGCGGCGATTTGGATTGGACAAAATTACTGAGAATAGGATAGTAGCTGATGCCTGGAGGCCAGGAACTGTCAAAATGTACACATCCTATTTAAAGAAATGGGGTGTACATTGTTTGTTAATGAAAGTTAAGCCAACAAATCCAACAATTTCACAAGTAGCTCGTTTTCTTCATTCTCTAGAGGATGAGGGACTATCATTTGGGTCGATTAATGCGGCAAGATGTGCGTTATCAATCATATTACCGAGAATTGATGGCGAAACAGTTGGAAAACATTATGTTCTTGGATATCTACTTCATTCAATTTATCAAAGGAATCCTACAAAACCAAAGTATAGTCGGTTTTGGGATGTGTCTGTAGTATTTAAGTTGTTTCAGGCTTGGCCTCACAACTCGTGGTTAGATTTAAAACAATTAGGTTTTAAGGTCGCGGTCCTGTTATTATTAGTAACCGGACACAGAGGACAGACGATTGTTGCTTTATCTTTAACTGGATTAGAAATAGACAAGAAACAAGCTACTTTTGATTTAGCACAATTGCTTAAATCGAACACGTTAGGTGACCCTTTATCTATGGTTCACTTAGACTGTTTTCCGAGTGATCGGAAATTATGTGTTGTGTCAGCCATACGGGCTTATATATCTAAAACAAAGGATTTACGTGCATCACAACACAACTATTAGTGAGCTTTATAAAGCCACATAAGGCAATTTCACGAGACACCCTTGCCAGATGGACAATTACGGTGTTGAAATTGGCTGGAGTGGATACGAGCAAATACTCATCCCACTCAACTAGAGGTACCATGGTCTCCAAGGCACGGTTGCTAAGTATTTCTGTGAAAAGAATACTAGCGCATGCAGGCTGGAAGACGGCTAAGTCGTTTGCAAAACATTACAACAAGCGACTAGAAAAGCCTACCGGCATTGCAAAGCGCCTGCTCGCCAACTAACAAGAATAGGTGAGAACAAAAACGTTGAATATTATATAAGAATGGATATTAAGGATAAAAATGAATTATTAAGTCCTCCCCTAGCCTGAGGCTAGCCTGAGGCGTACCTGAGGCTGTTTACCAGGTAAAATAGATACCGAGGTAAAATAGTATAGTTATACAAATCTTACCTGGGTATAGATGATGGATAACTGTTGTTTTCCCGAGGTAGAAGCCTCGGGTAGACGTGGGCTAGGGCCCACCCACCATGCCCTGCCACGTCTATCCCGTTGGTGTACCGTTACGGGAAAATCATAGTATCCATTGTATTGAAAGATCATTTTTATCCTGAATAAGTAGGTTAAAATTGCTGGTACCTCATGTGCTTCCTTCTCCCTAGCCCACGTCTACCCGAGGCTTCTACCTCGGGAAAACAACAGTTATCCATCATCTATACCCAGGTAAGATTCGTATAACTATACTATATATATATATATATATAACCTGACCCTTGAAATGACTGTGGGTGGGTGATGAAAGTAACATTAGGAACCCTCTGTCACAAATGAACTTATGGCACGCTGTCACCGCCTCTGACTCTGGGGACAAATATAGAACAAAGGATGGGCGTTCTTCTTAAAGCGGGCATTCCTTACACGCGTAATGCGTAATGCGGCATGCGGTATGCGTTATGCGAATGCCATCATTCCTTACACGCGTTATGCGGTATGCGGTATGCGGTATGCGGTATGCGGCACACGATTGGCTATATTTAAAAAATAAAAATAAACAATTATTCTCCATACTGCTCTGTATATGAACAAATATTGGATTTATATCTATGTAACTTTTTGTACGTCACATGGGGGTTCCTACCTTTATAATAACCAAATTATAGATAAGTATTCATATTTCTGTGCAGATGGTAGCATTTTTAGCTTTCCCCTAACCGTATGTCTCCCGGGTGCCCAGCTCACCATGTGTTTCCAATTAGCACCCCTCTGTGAGACTGTTCCGTAATGTGGCTGTCACACTATGACGACAAGCGGCGACGACAGCCCTGCGACAGCGACTTCCGGTCTGTCGTCGAGTGTCATCGGGTGTCACGCAGGTGTCGCGCAGGTGTCGCCGTGACACCTCCGCGACACCTCCAGTTTCTCCACTCTTTCTCGACTGTCGCCGGGTTGTCGTAGGTGTTTTGGACATGTTGAAAAACTTCGACGACAGCCAATGTTGCAGCACTGTCGCGGCACTGTCGTGGCACTGTCGCGGCACTGTCACGGCACTGTCGCGGCACTGTTGCGGCACTGTCGCGGCACTTAAGCTGTAGTTACTGCTCTCTCCATGTATGTGTCTCTGTGTGTCTCTGTGTCTGTGTCTATGTGTGTGTGTGTCTATGTGTGTCTATGTGTGTATATGTGTGTGTCTGTGTGTGTCTGTGTATGTGTGTGTCTGTGTCTCTGTGTGTGTATGTGTGTGTGTCTGTGTGTGTCTGTGTGTGTGTCTCTGTGTGTCTGTGTCTATGTGTGTGTCTGTGTCTATGTGTGTGTCTGTGTCTATGAGTGTCTATGTGTGTCTATGTGTGTCTATGTGTGTCTATGTGTGTGTCTGTGTGTGTATGTGTTTGTGTCTGTGTCTGTGTCTGTGTGTGTCTGTGTCTGTGTGTGTGTGTCTGTGTCTATGTATGTGCCTCACTCTCACTCTCAGTCTGACTCTCACTCTCACTCTGACTCTCAGTCTGACTCTCAGTCTCAGTCTGACTCTGACTCTCAGTCTGACTCTGACTCTCAGTCTGACTCTCACTCTCACTCTCAGTCTGACTCTCACTCTCACTCTCACTCTCAGTCTGAGTCTCACTCTGACTCTCAGAAACACAGAGACACACACAGATACACACACAGACACACAGAAACACAGAGACACACACAGAGACACAGACACACACATAGAGACACACAGAGCAGAGTCACACACACAGATACACACACGGATACACACACACAGAAACAGAGACACACACACAGACACACACACACATAGATACACACACAGAGACACAGAGTCAGACTGAGAGTGAGAGTGAGAATCAGACCGAGAGTGAGAGTGAGAGTGAGAGTCAGACTGAGAGTGAGAGTGAGAGTCAGACTGAGAGTGAGAGTGAGAGTGAGAGTCAGACTGAGAGTGAGAGTGAGGCACACACAGAGACACAGACACACACACAGCCACAGACACACACAGACACAGACACACACACAGACACACACAGACACAGACACACACATAGACACAGACACACACATACACACATATACACACATAGACACACATATACACAGACACACACATAGACACAGACACACAGAGACACAGACACACACATAGAGACACACACAAACACACAGAGACACAGACACACACATAGAGACACACACACAGACACAGAGTCACACACACACAGACACAGACACACAGACACTGTCGTCCCGCTGTCGTCCCGTCTGTTGTCCCGATGTCGTCCGGATGTCGTCCGATTGTCGTCCAACTTAGCCCGAATTTGCATAGGTCGTCAGGATTTCACAAAATCCCAGTCGCCGGGCTGTCGTCACCCCCTTGTCGTCGTAGTGTGACAGCCACATAATGCTCAGTCGCCTCTCCTGGTGTTAAACTAATGGACACTCAGACTCAGGTTTCTATTCGCACCCAGCTTGATGCATCACGCATGCCGCATCGATCGCTACAGGACCGATCGGAAAAAAGCATTCGCATTTGCATTCGCATTCACATACCACGTGTAAGGAATGTAGCTCATAGGTTTCAAGGCGTTTCGATTTTTTGTCGCATTCGCATACCGCATAATGCGTGTAAGGAATGCGCCCTTTAGATTGGGTAGCGGGACGTATCTCAGGCGGTAGAGTGTCCACTTGTGAAGGTGTGGATCATCTGATCGATCCTGCTCAGTGGAGCCATTTGCAGTTTCGGCTATTTTCCATTCCAACCAGTAGTCCACAACTGGTCAATCAAAGGCTGTGATACCTGCTGTCCTGTCTGTGGGAAAGTGCATATAAAAGACCCCTTGTTGCTTATTGGAAAGAGTGGCAGCGGGTTTCCTCCAAAGAAATATGTCAGAATGACCATATGTTTTACATCGAATAGCCGATAAAAGAAATATCAGTGTGCTCTAGAGGCATCATTAAATAAAAGAAGCTTTCCTTGTTTTCCGTCAGTTTTTAATTGCATCACATTAAACACCTAACTTTGCATACTCCCATATTTTAAAGTTTCTCTCATTTTTGTAATAGTTGATTATATTAGCTTCACCGTTATAATGCACCTTATTTTAGTTTGTATTGTTGTAACTTTGATTATAAATGGCTAACTTTAAACTGGACGTGGTGGACGAATCTGTAGAGTGCAGGCCTCCCGTGAGGGAAGGTCGGTTGTTCAATTCCCGGTCGAGTCAAACCAATGACTTACAAAGTTGATGCTTGTTGCTTTACTCGGCATTATCAGGTTAGGGCAAGGCTTGGTTTACTTGGTGTCAGGATAATGTGACTGACTGGGATATCAGGTCATGGTGCTGTTAGCCTGGTATCCCAGTGGGGCAGCACTATGCAGTCTCCATGACTACACACTGTTACAAGTCAGTACCCGTCCTAATATGACCTTAGATGTCGCTAGGACGGAAAACTCCAACAATCAACCAACAACCTATGTAGGTGTTTTGATTTTGAAAATGTAATGCTTTCATCAGACTACGTAGATTTACCTAAAGAAGGTGTACTTTAGATAATATCTCTAAGAATTGACCTTACAAGTGAAATCTGTGCTCATCGAAGCCTACCACCCCTCCCCCCACACACACACTCTTTGTCCGGGAGGTTAACTATGTGCTCGCGTCCTATGCGGAATGATTTGTTTGTTGTTGTTTTACGTCCTAGCAACATTTAGGTCATATCAGGACGGGTACCGACTTGTGACAGTGCGCACTCATGGCAAGTCTATAGTGCTGCCCCACTAGAAGACCAGGCCACCAGCACCATTATCTGATATCACACTCAGTCACATTACCCTGACACTGAGCCAACCAGTCCTTGCCATATGCTAATAATGCAGAGCGCCAGGCTAGGAAGAAACAAGTATACATTTTTAAGTCATTGGTTTGACTCGACCAGGGTTCGAACCCACGACCCCACGATCTACCAACACGGGAGACGGACGCTCTAACTCATTCGGCCATCCCGTCTGGTCCTATGCGGAATGAACCGGTGCTGGTAATTCAGTTCTGTCTTCATCACGTGACCAGACTGTCACGTGACTAGACTGTGGCGGCTTCCTTCTCGACAGGAAGCCTATACCCGACTGTGGCTAATTGCAAATATATGACAGCTGCATTCCCCACTCAGTGTGTCAGAGGAGTCTGACCGGTGTTTACACGTTCTTCTCTCTCGTGCGGAAGGTCTGGGAGTTCAATTCCCAGTCTCGAGTCAAACCAATGACTTAAAAAATGTATACGTATCCCCACTTTTTTTTCTTTTTTTGTGTGGTAAATATGTTTATTCTGCTGAATAAGTCTTTTGTCAGTGCCGATACACTGGTCTTCCAGCCATTTTTCAATTCAGGGTTATTTGCACAAAAGGTGACGCTTGGTATTACTGGGATTGGACAAGGACTATTGTGACTGAGTGGGAAACTGGGTCATGCTGGCCGGCGGCTTGGTTTCCCAGTTGGGCAGCACTATAAAGTTGCCATAATTGGGCACTGTTACAAGTATGTACCCATTGTGATATGACCTGAGAAGTTGCCAATATGTAAAACTCCAACAAACAACAACAAACAACCCTTCCCTCTGACGACAGGTTCTGGAACTATATATGATGCCTTAGTTCCACAAAAGACCTTTTGGACACCACCAGTTTATTTGATATAAATAAATTCAGCTTTCGGTAAAAAAAAAAATCCTTCACCACACAGATAAAACATGGGCATATCTACACCCTAGACATCGATCTGAACATTGTCTGTAGCGCAGATCTCATCAGGCTGATCCAAGCCAGACGACACAGCAGGGTAGACAACCTAGTTCCCATTTCCGTTTCCGCTCAGAACTTCCCGCCTTATTCCCCCCCCCCCCTCCTGGGCGCCATAAAGATTTTCCATCAAAATCGCTTCCTCAACACATATCACGTGATCCAGGTGATGCGAAGCAGACGACATTTCACTTACATTTTCCCTCCGTCGGCGCCACTCAGTTTTCCCGTCTGTAGCTTGTAGGAGATACCCATCCTTACTCGGGTGTCTCTTGTCTCCGTCTCCGTCTCAATCTCCGTCTCCGTCTGGAATTAGCTGTTCAGTGTATATTTGGCATTACCTGTTTAGTTTCCAGCTGGCATTATCTGTTCAGTGTACAGCTAGCATTGGTTGTTCAGTGCACAGCTGGCATTAACTGTTTAGTGTGCAGCTGACATGCACTGTTAAATGTACAGCTGTTATTAGCTGTTCAGTGTACAACTGACATTAGCTGCCCTGTGTACATCTGACATTATCTATTCAGTGTACAACTAGCATTAGCTGTCCAGTGTACAGCTGGCATTAGGGGTCCAGTGTGCAGCTAACATTAGCTGTTTAGTGTACACCAGCCATTAGTTGTTCAGTCTACAGTTGGCATTAGCTGTCCAGTATATGGCTAACATTAGCTGTTTAGTGTACACCAGACATTAGTTTTTCAGTGTACAATTGACATTAGGTGTCCAGTATACAGCTAACATTAGCCGTTTAGTGTACACCAGGCATTAGTTGTTCAGTGTACAACGGGCATTAGCACCACCGAGGGCTCAGTGTACATGTATATGTGGTTATGCAGGTCAGTTCCTGCTGCTGTCCGCTGCTTGGCACTAATACGCATGGCACACACGCACTATTAAATCGTAGCCGGCAGGGGCGCTGCTTGAACAGTCTGGTGGGGGTATGTATGCATGATGGGCTTACTTGTCTCTTACTACAATCTCACCACAGTTCGGTTCCTGGTCGAGTCAAAGCCAATGACTTATAAAATTGATACACATCACTTCCTAGCTTGGCGCTCGGCATTATTAGACATGCTGCTCTGGGTGTTGTTTTCATAGTCAGATTCCAGTTCCCATCTTGGCCGCTAGGTGATGTCTGAGTGCATTCAGATGGGTCCTGCACAGAGGACACTAGCGGCACATGATGCAACATAGTGGAACTAACTCTATTGTAAACAAAGAAGTGTCAACCAGGCTACTGTTTTTAGCGCATGTGCAGTCAGAATTACAAACTGGACTTTTGCAAAGATGTTTTCATTCAGATAAAGACTGCCAAACATGGGGGGTTTGCGATCTCCAGGGGGGATATGTGATTTCCTAGGAAATAGCAAACCCCCCATGCCCATATATGGCATGGGGGGTTTGCGATATAACCAAAGATAGTAATGTATGCAATATATCTTTGATTGTCAAATTCCAGTTCTCGTGGAAGTTTCATGGCCTAACCACAATTGAGATAGGAGAGTAGCGGGGGATGGAGGGGGTTGCTGAGCAATACCACTACCTCGCAGTCCACTCACTCGCCACTTATAATATAAATATATCCAAACAGGGTAATGTGGAGTGAATCTAATAGTGATAGCCGAATGAGTTAGAGCATCCATCTCCCGTGTTTGGTAGATCATGGGTTCGAATCCTGGTTGAGTCAAACCGATGACTTAAAAATTGATACTTGTCGCTTCCTAGCCAGGCGCTCGGTATTATTAGGATAGGGCAAGGAGCAGTGGAATGAGGAAGATCAATCGCCCATGATTGAAATTTCCCCTGCTAATATACAACCACAACAAAATTGAGAAGAATTTTGCGGTAAAGATTATGAAGAAAATATTGTCTTTTTCTTCATCCTCTTCCCACCCGAAAAAAAACCCCCACCCTTGCGGACATCTGTTGTCCCAGATGATGTATTGAGCTATTTCCATCGGCACTCAGCTTTGCACTCATGTCAGCTAGTCGCAGCGGCAGCAATATTTCTTAACTGTAAATCAATGCTACACCCACCACACTCTACCTGTGTGTACCAATTGACCGGGCGGGATAGCCGAGTGGATAGAGCATCCGCTCCAAATCGACAAGTCTGAGTGAAATGAGAAAATGATTTAAAAAAAGAAGAAATTCTGATTTTGTTTTCCTGAGAGGCGACTGAAGCTGTGACCTCGTGAAATATTGTATTCTTGCCTCTCGGCCCTACGTTTCACGTCAGTATGTTTCACGTCAGTAGGTACCCCCCATGGGTTGCGAGCACGGTTTGGTTGTTTGGTTCCAAGTAACATCTAAGGTCATATCATGACGCAGTGTTCATTCATGACAACTTTACAGTGCTGCCCCACTGGGAGACAAGTCTGCCCACACCATGATCAGATACCCCAGTCAGTTACATTATCCTGATACTAAACTAACCAGTCCTTGCCATATCCTATTAATGCCAATCGCCAGGCTTGGTAGCGACAAATAACAATTGAGTAAAAGTCATGACTTGACTCTGCCGGGTCTTTTAACCCCCAATCTTTCGCACGGAAAGTCAGCGTTCTTTCTGATTTGCCCAGCGTGTCCGGTACTAGGACAGAAACCCCCCCAAACCACCAGCATCTATTAGCGATCACCCGGCCTCTGCTGTAATCAGGGTGCACGCCATCCATGTATCACACCTCGTTGCCGGTTCTGATAATGATAATGCACAGGGGTTAAATATGTATTATTTATATATAGACCCATATATATGTGTACATATATATGCTCCCCCTCTTCCCAACTTCCCCACTCCCCATCTCCCACCCTTCTCCCCCTTCTCCCCCTTTTCCTTTCTCCCCTTTTCCACCCCTTCCCCCCTCTCCCCTTCTCCCCTCCTCCCTTTCTGCCCTTCTGCCCGTCTGCCCTTCTGCCCCATCCCTTCCCCATCCCTACTGCTCCTCCTCTGCGGACGTGGTAGCCGAATCGGTAGAGCACCACCTTCCCGTGCGGAAGTTTTGGGGATTGAATCCCAGCTGAGTCAAACCGATGACTTATCAAATTAATACTACCTAGCCTGGCACTCGGCATTACTAGGACAGGGCAAGGACGTGTTAGCTCAGCATCAGGATAATGTACCTGAGTGGGATATTTAATCATGGTGCTAGCAGCCTGAGTTCCCAGTGGGCCAACACTATAAAGTTGCCATGAGTACTCGTCCTGACATGACCATAGATGTTGCTAGGACGTAAAACCCCAACTAATCATCACGTTATATCCAGCAATAATATCTAATAAGATCACCAGTTTCTAATTCGGATTTGTCGGATCAAAGTTGGGTCAGGGTCTTGGTTTTGACAAATTTATGTTTCCATCGGACTATGCGGCTTTAAGAGAACGCTTTGGACAGGCCCCTGCGTCCCGACTGTTTCATTCCCTATAAAAAGTCCACTAAAACAGCACCGAGAGCGGCGCATCGGACAGCTGGAACCGGAAATGTATCCGCAATGGCGCCCAGTTTGCAAAGGTAAGCCGGCACTAACACACAAACCACCGTGGTCCAATCACTTCCTGATACGCAGTTGGTGCCAGTCAGAAGAGGCAAGCACTGGACCGCCACCGTGGTGCACTCACTTCCTCATACACAGTTGGTGCCAGTCAGAAGAGGCAAGCACTAATACACCATGGTGGTGCACTCACTTCCTGATACACAGTTGGTGCCAGTCAGAAGAGGCAAGCACTAATACACCATGGTGGTGCACTCACTTCCTGATACACAGTTGGTGCCAGTCAGAAGAGGCAAGCACTAATACACAATGGTGGTGCGCTCACTTCCTGATAGACAGTTGGTGCCAGTCAGAAGAGGCAAGCACTAATACACAATGGTGGTGCGCTCACTTCCTGATACACAGTTGGTGCCAGTCAGAAGAGGCAAGCACTAATACACCATGGTGGTGCACTCACTTCCTGATACACAGTTGGTGCCAGTCAGAAGAGGCAAGCACTAATACACCATGGTGGTGCACTCACTTCCTGATACACAGTTGGTGCCAGTCAGAAGAGGCAAGCACTAATACACCATGCTGGTGCACTCACTTCCTGATACACAGTTGGTGCCAGTCAGAAGAGGCAAGCACTAATACAATACCGTGGTCTGATATACATAGTTGGTGCCAATCAGAAGAGGCAAACACTGACACACCACCATGGTGCACTCACTTCCTGAAACACAGGAAATGGTAGTATTTTGCCTGGCCACCGAAAACAGTTTGGATTAACCAATCGTTTGGTTTAACCGAGCTTGGTTTAACGTAGATAAAGGATTCACCCTGTACTCGCAGTACACGGGTGAATACCAACCCTATATAAAAACGGTCGAAAAAGCGGGTTAATGAAATGAGAGCCTAATTTCACAATCTAAGAAGCAACATTTATTCTTTGTGGATGTCTTCATATTTACCCGCTACCTTTGAGTTGAAAAATAGAATAAAATAGCTAGCTTAATACCATTTAAAATTTAAATCGATGGCGTTCTATGGCCGCCATCTTGGATTTTTGCATTCTCTCCCACTTCACCAAATCTGTGCCAATATATGTAGCCATTTGATCATGGAACCACAGTTTCTAATTCATGTTCCATACTAAAACGATTTTTGCCCGTATTTACACTACGTTGTCGTTCACCCGTGTACTACAAGTACCGGGTGAATCTTTTATCTAGGTTTAACGGGGTTGTACTGTGTCTGTATATTTTAAATCATGGTATTGCCACATAGCCAGAAGACCACTGCCACAGCACTGACAAAAGTCTTTATTGAATGAATAAACTAGATCTACCACAAAAAAGTGCTGATGCATCTAGTGCTCCATTTTTAGGAATGCATCTAGAGTACTAAGCAGAGTTCATCTGTAGATATGTGTATGTATAAATATATATATATATATATATATATATATATATATATATATGCGAGAGGGACTGATTGAGGTTTAGCGACCTAGCAGCATTTGACGGGAAGTAACTGATTCCCGATTCTGCCATGAGAGCGTTATAGTCCTGCTCGATTTTGATGCAGTACTATGGATACCATATATACATAGACACACACACACATATGTATGTATATATATAAACATACTGATAGGTAGGTACTAATATACACACATATACACATATAGGCATATTCTTGATATATATGCTGTATAACATATTATGCGAATATAAATGACGAATAATACTGTGCAATATTTTATAACATTTATAACTCATTCGGCCATCCGCGTCTGGTCCTTGCGCGCCGGGTGTATTGATTGATTTGTTGGCTGGCGGTGACGGGTGATGTGTTAGTCGACCTGCCTGGCTGGTGAGGGTTATTAGTGCTTATTGATTGCCGGTGTGGACATTACCCGGCGCGCTGATGGGGCAGACACCCTCATCGGCCCGGGGTCACGTGACAGCAACTGCCTCCCACGCGTCAAAGTACGCAGACTCACGCGGCATACATATATATACACACACATATATACATACAATGTATATATATATTTTAGCTCGGTACTAAACCTCAGGCTACTCGTAGCCGAGGGAGAAGGAAGCACATCAGGTTCCAGCAATTAGCATAATCAACTGACGACGGGAGGACGTTCGTTGAGTTGCTCCAGCAGTTTTTGATCTACAATGACAAGTGGCCTAGCGACACGCTTACTCACTGGTTAAAATGACAGGTGAGACGTTTACAAGTATAGTGTTTTTTATACTAATGTATACTAAATTGAAATGGATAAGGATAAAAATGAATTTACGTAAAAGTCTCCCTCAGCTATGAGTAGCCTGAGGCTTAGTACCGAGTTAAATTAGTATAGTTATACAAATCTTACCTGGGTACAGATGATGACTATCTGAGGCTTGTACCTCGGGAAAACAACAGTTATCCATCATCTGTACCCAGGTAAGATTTGTATAGCTATACTATATATATATATATATACAGACCGACTTTAAATGGTCCATTTAGGAAGGTGGTCAGTTTAGTGATGTTAAACAACATTTTTGGATTGGCACTTACATGGTTTTGCGCCTGAACTCTTCAGATATATGGTACCGTGAGTGAATGCAGGGCTGCTGAGGCGTGGGCGAGCAGGTGGCGCCACTTGCTCAGGCCATGAGGCACTAGTAGATGACCTAATGAGTAGGTGACCAGCCAATGACTTAGTGGCTGGGGAGTAGATGAATCTTCCTGCTTATTATACTCGTATAATGACTTAAAACAAGGAAGCGTATTCTTCAGTGTTATGTGTGGTCTACTCTTATGTATGGGGCAGAGACATGGACAATCTCTAAGAAAATGTACAAACGTTTAGCAGCATTTGAGATGTGGACTTATCGAAGGATGATGAAAATATCATGGACAAAGAAGATCACCAACAAAGAAGTTCTCAGAAAAATTAAAAATAAGAAAAGCTTGCTTGCCACTATACAGACAAAGAAACTTATTTATTTTGGCCACATCATTCGTCAGAGTTCAATATACAGTACATTGTTGGAAGGGAAGGTGAATGGCAGCAGAGGGAGAGGGAGACCAAGAACATCATGGTTTACAAATATTTCACAGTGGACAGGCTTGAATTATTCACAGTCTATCAGAACAGCACAACATCGGGACAAGTGGAGAACCATTGCATCCAACCCTCGACTAGAGGATGGAACTATTGATTGATTGATAATGACTTATACAGCATATATACACTGTATGTATAAATACAATATTTTTGCCTGAAAATAATGTTAAAGCTCAGTAATTCCACTTTTCATATGATTACATGGTTATGGAGGTTTGATTCCAATGTTTATCTCCATTTCTATATAATGTATATATACATATATACGATGTATGCACAGTAAAACCTCTCTAACCGACCACCTCCACAAATGTATCATTCCCCTATATCGATTGCTTTATTTGGGTCCCAAACGATCGCCCCCACAATACCATTGTGATGAAATGAAAAACTCAATAAACCGACCACCTTCCTAAATGGACCATTTAAAGTCTGTCTGTATATATATATATATAATATATATACAGACCTACTTTAAATATATATATACCAGACGCCATGGCTGTATCCGTCCTTTTCTTACATAGCCATACTTTATATAATATATATATACAGACCGACTTAAAATATATATATACCAAACGCCATGGCCGAATGGGTAGAGCGCAGGCTTCCCGTGCGGACGGTTTGATGTTTGAATCCCAGCCGAGTCAAACCAATGACTTATACAATTGATTCTTGTCACTACCATAGCCTGGCGCTTGGCATTAATAGTGTAGTAGTCTGCACTGACCTCTCAGGCAAGGAGCCGCTTAGACAGGTAGGCATGGGTAGTATGTTGATATCAGGGAGTCTAGGTGGTGTAATGGTTAGCACACTGGCCCGGAATGCAAAGAGATGTTGGTTCGAGTCCCGCTCTAGGCGCAATATTTCCGATTTTCATCACCCCCACAACACTGGTTGCCGTGACCATGATCCTATACAAGCTACGCGCTGTATAGTTGTTGAACCTACCCTGTGTATGTAAGTGCGTTGCATTGCCTGTATGTATGTAATTGTAAGCATTATAAGACTTACAATTCCAGGGGGACGAGTGTAGTGGTCTGCACTGACCTCTCAGGCAAGGAGCTGCTTAGACAGGTAGGCGTGGGTAGTATGTTGATATCAGGGAGCCTAGGTGGTGTAATGGTTAGCACACTGGCCCGGAATGCAAAGAGATGTGGGTTCGAGTCCCGCTCTAGGCGCAATATTTCCGATTTTCATCACCCCCACGACAATAGGATAAGACAAGGACTGGTTGGTTCAGTGTCAGGATAATTTGACTGTGTGGGATATCAGTTCATGGTGCTGGTAGCCTTGTCTCCCTGTCAGGCAGCACTATAAAGTCATCATCAGTGTGCACTGTCGCAAGTCGGTGTTCGTCCCTGATATGATCATATATAAAACTTCAACAAATAAACTCAAAGTTGCATAGTCTGGTAGGTTTGATTTGATTTTCTGTCGTTTTCTGAGATAGAGAGATTAGGTTGATCATTATAATCTACCTTACTTTATTTTGAATGGCTAACTATTGAGATATTTGAAGTGCAAACATGGAATATTACTGTTGGCAAGCATGCCAAAACTCTGACACCATAGGCTTCTGCAGTAACATGTTCTATTAAATTGGGGCTAGGTTCCATTATATGTGGTGACAACTATTTGATAAGTGCACCAGGATCTAAGTTATATATATATATTTTACCTCGGTAAACAGCCTCAGGCTAGCCTCAGGCTAGGGAGAGGTAAGCACGTCCGGTACCAGCAATTAGCATATACAACTCACGACTGGATAACGTGTCGTTGGGTTGCTCCGGCAAAATTAGTCTACATACAAGCAAATACGCAGTAAGTATAATAAAAACTGTGGTTAGCTTAATTATGATGCATTAGAGCATCATTATGGAAAGTTTAGACTTTCGTTGGTCCAATTTGGACGAGTTATTTGGTTATAAACAACCAAGGATAGAACACTCGAGTGGGTTTCTCGAAGGAACCAAACCGGTCATTAGCGGTTATGTCAACACCCGGGTCACCGTGTGACTATGGGTAGAGATGTGGGTTTCGCCCTATCTCATGTGGAAATTCTCTCGTACTCTAATAGAGAGTAATGTTGGAGATGCTCCTGGGTTTCTTTTATAGACTCCCCTAGACAAAACTTTTTCAGGCGTTTCTCCGAGTTTCGTAGCATTTTCTCCAACTTGTTGACGTAGTAGTCACAGGTGGGAGAAGTGTGCGGAACAGAGGGATGGGCGGGCCGATACACTGGTCCCGACCCCGCGTAAGGTTTGGGCTTGACCCACAACCCACGCACAAATTTAGCTTATTACGCCTGTGTTATAACGGTATAAACACGTTCTTTAACACCAATAGATGTCCAAATGAGTTTGAAACAACCATATTGTGACATATATATATACCGGGACTGACCAAAAATGTTTGTTTCAGCTCCCGATGGCCACGAAGCGGAGTAAGCGCGGTGCAGCAGCAGCCGAGGGGCGTGTTCCGAGTGGAGTGGACGAGGAGTACGACTCCTCACCTGTGTTGTCGGCAGGGCCGTCGACACAGCCCCGGGCGCATATCCTCTCCGACCCGGACGAGGACGCAGTGCCTGATGTGCCTGCGCCTCCAGATTGGGAGGCTCGCTTTGCAAGATTGGAAAGCCACATCTTGACTGCCAAATCGCCTGTGTCTCGGAAGCGGCGTAGGCCGAGTGTCCAAGAGGATTCATTTGAGGATTTCTTGGACACAGACTCGGCGGTGGAGCTTAAGGCTCCTCCTCCTCCTTCTCCTAAACGGAGGAAGAAGAAGAAACAGGTGATTTCTTCGGGTGATGAATTCACCAAGGAGCGGGCAGAGACTGGTTTGCGCAAAAAGCGGAAGACTAAGTCCAAAAAGAAGAAGAGGAAGAGGAAATATTCTTCTTCTGAGTCGTCCACTGAGTCTACTTCTACGGAATCAGACTCAGACACCATATATGAAGGGGTCTATGCGGACATTGGCACTAAAGTGGCTAAGAAGGTGGAGAAGCCAAAGGCTAAGCGGGTTAAAACCACTACGCTTATGCGCGAGACCGTGAATGGTCATTTTCGCACGTTCAAACCGGCGGAGGTTATCTCCAAGTTAGGAGATGAGTTAACAGGCATAAAGGGTGTTCCCAACTCCATCATTAAAGAAATGGATCGGGATGTCAATATGACGGATGACCGTAAGAAGTTTGAGGATGTGTTGCACACAGTGCATAAGGCAGTGTTGGCTACCCTAACAGCTATTGTTCCTGTGGCTAATAGGATGCAGAGTGAAAATAAGTTCTCGTCTTTGGCTAAGACAATGGACAAAGGCATTGCAGTGCTAGCGGCGGCAGGTAATTACCTGTCGTTTCGAAGATATGAAAATGTCTTCAAGTCAGTTTGCACAGATGCTGGCAAAGAAGTGGCTCGCTCTAAGAAGGTTACCGATAATGAGGGGAAGGAGTTTACGCTCTATCTTGCTCCAGAGCCGATTAAAGGGAAACCTTTAGATAACACCAAGATGTTTGGCGGTCAACTACAATACCTCTATAAAGAGGTAGAGACTGCAGCCAAGAGTGGCAAAAACATGGATGGCAAGAAGAAACAGGAAGCTCCTCGTTTCAAAAAGTCACGAGGGTATTTTCGTCCACGACGGTTCACCAGAGGAACCAGACCGAGTTCAAACTTCGGTCAAGGGTTTCGGGGCCGGGGCGCTCGCCCAGGCTGGACCGACAACACCGCACGGCCAATAGGCCGAGGGTTCAACTCGTCGAGACCTTTCCCCAGGGGCGGGTCCAAGTAGAGGTCCAAACACAAACTTTACAAGTCCCTGCAGCCTCTAAAAACACACAAACTGTAAGCAACTTTGTGGCTGGTAATATTAGTAATCATATTTCTGAGTGGCAAAAAAAATTACTAGTGACCAAGAAATTATAGAAATAGTTAGGGGTGTTCACATTCCCTTTACACAAATTCCTGTACAAAGTATAATACCTTTTCCATATAACATTCAACCAGTTGAACGAGACGCACTAACTAAACAGGTACATAAATTCTTTGAGAAAGGAATTATACAAAAAGTGACACACTGTTCAGGACAGTTTATTTCAAACATTTTCTCGAGACCGAAGCCTAATGGTGATGTTCGAATGATCCTGGATTTAACAATCCTTAATAAAAGGGTGGAATATCGACATTTTAAAATGTTCTCTCTAGATACGGCACGAGATCTGATTACACCAGATGCGTGGATGGCTAGTGTTGATTTACAGGATGCATATTATACGCTTCCCATAATGGAACAATACCGAAAATTTCTTCGATTTATTTGGGATAACCAACTCTATGAGTTTACCTGCATGCCGAATGGCTTAGCTTGTGCGCCACGTTTATTTACTAAATTGCTTAAACCTGTTTTCTCGGTAATGGCGAGGAAGGGTCACATAATGTTTCCATACATAGATGATTCTTTTATTATAGCATCAACACAAATTGGTTGTGTGAATGCAGTTTTGGATTTATGTGCATTACTCACTAAATTGGGGTTTTATGTACATCAACAAAAGTCAGTGTTTAAACCAACAAAACAACTCAAATGTTTAGGGTTTATTCTGGATACACAGTCCCTTACAGTGTCGATAACAGAACAAAAACTAATTAAGTTTATGACTACAGCGACTCAGCTTATTAAGTTATCAAAGCCAAAAATTAGACAGGTTGCTGTTCTTATTGGCATAATGACCTCCCGCCACACCCTGCCACATCTATTCCGTTGGTGTACCTTTTCGGTAAAGTAATAGTATCCATTGTTTGAAAGTCATTTTTATCCTCAATAAGTAGGTTAAGATTGCTGGTACCGGACGTGCTTACCTCTCCCTAGCCCACATCTATCCGAGGCTTATACCTCGGTAAAACAACAGTTATCCATCATCTGTACCAAGGTAAGACTCGTATAACTATACTATATATATATCAAATCAAATCTAGATCCATGTTTTGGTTTTGAAAATTTAATGTTTTTAATCGGACTATCTATCTTTAAAATAAAAGTTAATTCAAACTGAAGAACAGTATAGCATACACAACATTTATCTATGGCAATAAACACTGGAGGAGAACATAATATTTAGGCGGGTCATGATAACCGAAAATGGAATCTATTTTTACATTATTTCCCAAACATTGTCTAGTTATTCGGTAGTGTCTTGAGGCATTGCTTTGACCTCTGGCTCCGGTCTGCTAATAGTGATGCTAGTCACGAAGTCCGAGAATCCCGGTATGGCGAGGGGTTATATATCACGTGCTCAGTCACGTGCACAGCCACGTGACCTGACCCCGTGACGACCATTGACCGTATCGTACGGGTGGTATCGATACGCAGGACTGAGTGTTGGTGTGAGTTTCCGTTACAGATAGTAGTGCACTCCCCCCCCCCCACCCCTCCCCACCCACCCTCGTTGTTGGCTTGAGATTTACCAATACTTATTTGTGTATTACATATATACATGGTATACATCTTGCATATGAGACTGTCTCAATAGGTGATAAGTAATATGGGACAAAACTGTGTCCATTGTAACGATCAACATACTATCTGCTTATGCATTTACTCAGGATAAACTGATTTGTTTTTTTACATGGTGTTTCATAATCCCAATAGAATACATATTGATTTGAAGCAAATGTCCTTGTGTTTTCAGTATAATCCACATAGGAGGTAGTTATTCACATATGAAATCGTAATAATCGGAGTCATGGTAACATAGAATACATTGAGTTTGTTTGGGCTGTACATCCTAGTAACACCTAAGGTAATATCAGTATACCCACCGACTTGTGACTATGTGCATTTCTGGCGATTTAATAGTGCTTAAAGAATACAAGTTTGATCCCCATATATGGGGAGAGATGGTTACCGTGATAAAAGAGCACTATAGTGAATCAGTTATTCCTGTGTGTGCAGTTATACATATATCAGACTCTCTCAAAAGGTGCTAAGCAATATGGGACAAAACTGTGCCCATTATAATGATCAACATACTTTCTGCTTATGCATTTACTCAGGATAAACTGATTAGTTTTTTTTGGTGTTTCATAATCCCAATAGAATACATATTGATTTGAAGCAAATGTCCTTGTGTTTTCAGTGTAATCATTTCTGTGCTGTTTTGTGTCAATCATTACAACGGACAACAACAAAATTAGTTATCACCTATTGCGACATGCTCATATAAGTATAATATGGCCAGACACTTCCAAGACGGGATGACCAAATGAGTTGAGCGTCCATCTCCCGTTTTGTAAGATCATGGGATTCTTAAGGCGATTCAAATCCTGGTCGAGTTGAACCCATGACTTAAAAATCTATACTTGTCGCTTCCCAGCCTGGCACTTGGCATTATTAGGATAGGACAAGGACTGGTTAACTTAGTGTCACGATAATGTGACTGAGTGGGATATCAGGTCCTGGTGCCAGCAGCCGGATTTCCCAGTGGGGCAGTATAATAAAATCGCCATGTGTGCGCACTCTCAGAAGTCGATACGACCTTAGATGTTGCCAGGGCGTAAATCTCACCATTTCCATTGGGGTGTGCATGGATGTTTTTTTGCAAATATAAAACCTCGCCTCTAGAGTTAGGATTCGAACACACACTTCTTCCATTCCGGGGCTAACGTCCTGACCAATTCTCTATCTAGGCTCTCTGATGCTACCAACCTTTTTTTAATTTTTATAATTTTTATTGAGGCTGTATTTATTCTGTCCATAGCATGTAAGCCTGGGTATCCAGGCTTGTTTTCAATGCTGGTCAGCTGTAGTGTTGGTGTTGTCTTACCAAACAGTAGCTGCTGATAAGTTATTTGATTGTCTGCATTTCAGTAGCAGATAGATAGTATGTTGGTACGTTTAGTAGGCTATGTTTTTGGGCCCTCTTGGCTTTGTATTTTTGTTCTATTCTTATTACTATGTTAGTTGTTTTCTTAAGGTTCTATGTTAGTGTGTTGGGGTTTTCTTGGGAAGAGTTTTCCGCTTTTTTCTACTTAATTCTATACTAGCCTATTTTATTTACATGTCCATAGGCTTGTACATAATAGGTGGTTGAGTTACCTACCCAACGCCAACCTGTGCATGTGGCATTTCTCCTAGGGAGGTCAGTGAACCTCAGTTACACACATGTGTACTTGCTAGTGGCAAAGTGTAGGAGATGCAGCAGCAGCTGGAGTGTGTGTGTGGGGGGGTGGAGGGTGGCGCCCCCTGGTGTTCTACCGTCAGGAGCCGAAGGGTGCGCCAGTTCTGGATAGTGCTAGTTCATGGAACTAGCCAGGCAACACCGCTTTATTGGTGATAATACTGGCATAATACTGGCATTTATATACCGCTTGCCTAACTGCAACTGAACATTCAAACTTACTACAAGTTTACCAACTGAATACGGAAGATAACTTCTGCTTACATTCTAAATACTATGTAAATACTCACATTGATCTGACTAATATTGATCTATTTATATGACACTACTGTCCCATATTGTTATGGAACTTTTGGGTTTCAGAATGTCATTGTGTAACATGGTGAAAATTGTGTATTCAACAGATATTGTACAGCTTATTCTATATACCTTTTGTGTACATAACCCTGAATTGAAAAATGGCTGGAAGTCCAGTGCTTTGGCACTGACAAATGACTTATTCAGCAGAATAAACATATTTACCACCAAAAAAAATATAATTATATGACACGATTATTTGTATTCAATCATGATAGTAATGATTAATTAAGTCATGTTGGTCATGTTACTGCTATTTTAACTTTATATTATATGTATTAAATATATTATATGATGTATTATTGGTAGAGTGTTAGCTTCGCATGTGGAAGGTCGGGAGTTTGAAACCCGGCTGAGTCAAACTGATGACTTCCAAAATTGATAGCTGTCGCTAACTATCCTGGCACTCGGCATTACTAAGAGAGGGTTAACTCAATATCAGGATAATGTGACTGGGTGGGATATTGGATCATGGTACTGGTGATTTGATCTCCCAGTGAAAGAGGACTGTAAAGTCGCCATGACTGTGCACTGTCACAAGTCGGTACCTGTCTAGATATAACCATAACTATTGCTAGGATGTAAAACCCCAATAACTAAACTTGAATCCCCTCAATTGGAGGGTTGGGGTGAATACAAAACATCGTAGACACCCTGACACATACAGTGAAATCAGTTTTGTGATTAGTCCGTCTTGATATGACCTCAGATGTCGCTAGGACGTAAAACAACAACAAACAAATGGTTAAGTAAATTTTGCGCTTGTTTTAGTTCCTGCTCACTCCGCTTGGCGCGCTCTAGCCATATGTGTGCGGCGGTGTGTGTGAGGCTTTTGAAATTGCTTCCGGCTTATTCATGTGTGAAGTGGAAAAGCGTGCTTGATGCCTAATCTGTGTGAAGGAATGCAGTTTAACTGAACCAGAGAAGGCTTTCACTTTGAAGTATGCCCTCAGGCTGGGGTTTTTGGGTTTGACTGGAATACCACTTGCTTTGTGAGGTATATACAATTGTTTATGCATGTATATATTTATATATATATATATATTTTACCTTGGTAAACAGCCTCTAGCTAGCTTCAGGCTAGGGAGAAGGAAGCACGTGAGGTACCAGCAATTAGCATACACAACGCACGAGTGGATAACGTGTTGTTGTGGAGGACTGGACAAATTTAATCTACAAACACGCTAAAACGCAGTAAGTAGAATAAAAACTGTGGTTAGCTTAATTATGATGCATTAGAGCATCATTATGGAAAGTTTAGACTTTCGTTGGTCCATTTTGGACGAGTTATATGGTTATATAAAAAACCAAGGATAGAACGCTCTAGAGTCCTTCTCGAAGGAACCAAACCGGTCATTAGCGGTTCTGTCAACACCCCTGTCACCGTGTGACTTTGGGTAGAGATGCGGGTTTCGTCCTATCTCAAATGGAAATTCTCTCGTACTCTAATAGAGAGTTATGTATGGAGATGCTCCTGGGTTTCTTTTATAGACTCCCCTAGACAAACTTTTTCAGGCGTTTCTCCGAGTTTCGTAGCATTTTCTCCAACTTGTTGACGTAGTAGTCACAGGTGGGAGAAGTGTGCGGAACAGAGGGATGGGCGGGCCGATACACTGGTCCCGACCCCGCGTATAGATTTGGGCTTGACCCACAATCCACGCACAAATTTAGCTTATTACGCCTGTGTTATAACGGTATAAACACGTTCTCTAACACCACTAGATGTACAATGAAGTTCGAAATAACTGAATTGTGACATACATATATACCGAGACTGACAAAAATTCTTTGTTTACAGTTCTCGATGGCCACGAAGCGGAGTAAGCGCGGTGCACCGGCAGCCGAGGGGCGTGTCCCGAGTGGGTGGACGAGGACTACGACTCTTCACCTGTGTTGTCGGCAGTGCCTGCGGCACAGCCCGGGCAGCATATACTCTCCGAGTTGGATGAGGACCCTGATGTGGCAGCAACCTCCAATTGGGAGGCTCGCTTTGCGTTGATGGAAAGTCATATTATGGCTTTGAAACCGCCGCAGTCGTTGAAACGGCTTAGACCGAGTGTTCAAGAAGAAGCAGAGTTTGAGGATGACTCGGACACTGACTCGGTGTTGGAGCTGAGGGCTCCTTCTCCTTCTCCTAAACGGAGGAAGAAGAAGAAACATGTGGTTTCTTCTGGTGATGAATTCACCAGGGAGCGTAGCAAGACTGGGTTTCGCAAAAAGCGAAAGATCAAGTCCAAGAGGAAGAAGAAGAAAAGGGTTTATTCTTCTTCTTCTGATTCGTCCAAAGATTCCACTTCTACGGAATCGGATTCGGACACGGTATATGAAGGTGTCTTTGCTGACATTGGTAGTAAAGTGGCTAAGAAGGTGGAGAAGCCAAAGGCTAAGCGAGTTAAAACTACTACGCTTATGCGTGAGACTGTGAATGGTCATTTCCGCACGTTTAAACCGGTGGAGGTTATCTCCAAGTTAGGAGAGGAGTTAACAGGTATTAAAGGTGTTCCTAATTCTGTTATTAAAGAGATGGATCGGGATGTCAACATGACGGACGATCGTAAGAAGTTTGAGGGTGTGTTGCACACTGTGCATAAAGCTGTGCTTGGTACCCTAACGGCTATTATCCCTGTGGCAAACAGAATGCAAAGTGAAAATAAGTTTACATCTTTGGCTAAAACTATGGATAAGGCCATTGCGATGTTAGCAGCGGCAGGAAATTACTTGTCGTATCGGAGGTATGAGAATGTCTTCAAGTCGGTTTGCACAGATGCGGGCAAGGAAGTAGCTCGCTCTAAAAAGGTTACGGATAATGATGGGAAGGAGTTTACGCTCTTTCTTGCGCCAGAGCCCATTAAAGGTAAACCTTTGGATAACACCAAAATGTTTGGTGGTCAACTACAATACCTCTTTAAAGAGGTAGAAACTGCAGCCAAGAGTGGCAGAAACATGGATGGTAAGAGGCAGGAACCTCCTCGTTTTAAAAAGTCACAAGGGGATTTTCGTCCAAGACGGTTCACCAGGGGAACCAGAGCGGGTTCAAACTTGGGTCAAGTCTTTCGGGGCCGGGGTGCGCGCCCAGGCTACACCGACAACACCATACGGCCATTAGGTCGAGGGTTCAGCTCATCGAGACCCTTCCCCAGGGGAGGGTCCAAGTAGAGGTGCAAACACAGACTTTGCAAGTCCTTGCAGCCTCGAAAAACACACAAACTGTAAGCAACTTTGTGGCTGCTAATATTAAGAATCATATTTCTGAGTGGCACAAAATTACTAGTGACCAAGAAATTTTACAAATAGTTAGAGGTGTTCACATTCCATTAACACAAACTCCCGTCCATATATTATTGAACCGGGTGAACGAGAGGCACTAACTAAACAGGTACAAAAATTCTTTGACAAAGGAATTATACAAAAAGTGAGACACTGTTCAGAGGAGTTTATTTCAAACATCTTTTCGAGACCAAAGCCTAATGGCGAAGTTCGAATGATCCTGGATTTAACAATCTTTAATAAAATGGTTGAATATCGACATTTTAAAATGTTCTCGCTAGATACAGCACGAGATCTGGTTACACCAGATGCGTGGATGGCTAGTGTTGATTTACAGGATGCTTATTACACGCTTCCCATAATGAAACAATATCGGAAATTTCTCCGGTTTCTTTGGAATAACCAACTCTATGAGTTTACCTGCATGCCTAATGGCTTAGCTTGTGCTCCTCGTTTATTCACTAAACTGCTTAAACCTGTTTTCTCGGTAATGGCGAGGAAAGGTCACATAATGTTTCCATATATAGATGATTCCTTTATTATAGCATCTACACAAATTGGTTGTGAGAATGCAGTTAGGGATTTATGTGCGTTACTCACTAAATTGGGGTTTTATGTACATCCACAAAAGTCAGTGTTTAAACCAACAAAACAACTTAAGTGTTTAGGGTTTATTCTGGATACACAGTCTCTTACAGTGTCAATAACAGAACAAAAACTCGTTAAGTTTATGACTACAGCGACTCAGCTGATTAGGTTAACAAAACCTAAAATTAGACAGGTTGCAGTCCTTATTGGGATAATGATATCGTATGCACCCGCTATTCTATACGGGAAGGCTCATATTAAATCTCTAGAGATAGATAAGAATTTAGCGTTAACACGAACTAAAGGGAATTTTGAGCGGAATATGGTTATTTCGCAAGAAGGACTACAGGATATTGGGTGGTGGATGAGACATATAACAAGTTCACCAAATCCAATCCGCATGGCGGAACCTAACATAGTAATTACTACTGATGCTTCGTTAGAAGGTTGGGGAGCTCATAGAGATGGGGTCACAACTGGAGGTAGATGGCTTGATGATGAAAAATCAGACCATATTAATGCACTAGAGTTACGTGCTATTTATCTAGGTTTATGTAGCTTAGTAAAGGTAAATAAATCACAAGTTAGAATACTAACTGATAATACTACTGCCATGGCATACATTCGTAACATGGGTGGAACTAAATCAAAGTCTTGCAATCAGTTGTCTAAACTGATTTGGAACTGGGCGCAGGCTCAACAAGTCTGGCTGACGGTAGCGCATATTCCAGGGTCACAAAATACACTTGCAGACCATAAAAGTAGGAAATTCCATGACCATTTAGAATGGTCTCTCTCGACACATTTGTTTAACTTTGTTTGTCACAAATGGGGTACACCTGAAGTTGACTTGTTTGCATCACGAAATAATAACAAGTTACCCTGTTATGTTTCTTGGCATCCGGAACCGGATGCTTGGAAAGTGGACGCATTTGCGTTTATCTGGGAAAATAATTATTTTTATATTTTCCCACCGTTTAGCATTATCAGCCGAGTGGTGAGAAAAATCGGCTTGGAAAGGACACATGCAATACTGGTCGTGCCCGATTGGGACACGCAACCTTGGCTGCCAGTAGCTTTACAACTGGCAAAAGAACATATACGATTCCCAAGAAAACTCGGGAATCTGACGCACCACGGACCGCTGCAGGTTCACGGCGACGTGTCAACGACGCCCCTATTGGCATTCCTTTTCTAAGGAACCAGTTGAGGCAATTTGGTTTGGACAAAATAACTGAGAACAGGATTGTATCTGATGCCTGGAGGCCAGGAACTGTTAAAATGTACACAACTTATTTAAAGAAATGGGGTGTACATTGTTTGTTAATGAAGGTCAAGCCAACAAATCCAACGATTTCACAAGTAGCTCGTTTTCTTCGCTCTCTAGAGGATGAAGGATTATCCTTTGGGTCGATCAATGCGGCAAGATGTGCGTTATCAATTATACTACCTAGAATTGATGGCGAGACAGTTGGAAAACATTATGTCCTTGGTTATCTACTTCGGTCGATTTATCAAAGGAATCCTCCAAAGCCAAAGTATAGTCGGTTTTGGGATGTTTCTATAGTATTTAAGTTGTTTCAGGCATGGCCTCACAACTCGTGGTTAGATATAAAACAATTAGGTTTTAAGGTCGCGGTTCTGTTATTATTAGTAACCGGACATAGAGGACAGACGATTGTTGCGTTATCCTTAACAGGATTAGAAATAGACAAGAAACAAGCTACGTTTGATTTAGCACGGTTGCTCAAATCGAACACGTTAGGTGACCCTTTATCTACGGTTCACTTAGACTGTTTTCCGAATGATCGGAAATTGTGTGTTGTGTCGGCCATAAGGGCGTATATATCCAAGACAAGGGATTTACGTGCGTCACAACAACTCTTGGTGAGCTTTATAAAGCCACATAAGGCAATTTCACGAGACACCCTTGCCAGATGGACAATTACGGTGTTGAAATTGGCCGGAGTGGATACGAGCAAATACTCTTCCCACTCAACTAGAGGTGCCATGGTTTCCAAGGCACGTGTGCTTGGTATTTCTGTGAAAAGGATACTAGCGCATGCAGGTTGGAAGACGGCGAAGTCGTTTGCAAAACATTATAACAAGCGATTAGAAAAGCCTACCGGCATTGCAAGTCGCCTGCTCAAAAACTGATAAGAATAGGTGAGAAAAAATTTAGAAGATGATATAAGAAAGATGATATTAAGGATAAAAATGATTACGTAAAGGTCTCCCTAGCCTGAAGCTAGCTAGAGGCTGTTTACCGAGGTAAAATAGTATAGTTATACGAATCTTACCTGGGTATAGATGATGGATAACTGTTGTTTTACCGAGGTATAAGCCTCGGATAGATGTGGGCTAGGGCCCTCCCGCCACACCCTACCACATCTATTCCGTTGGCGTACCTTGTCGGTAAAATATAGTATCCATTGTCTTGAAAGGTCATTTTTATCCTCAATATGTAGGTTAAAATTGCTGGTACCTCACGTGCTTCCTTCTCCCTAGCCCACATCTATCCGAGGCTTATACCTCGGTAAAACAACAGTTATCCATCATCTATACCCAGGTAAGATTCGTATAGCTATACTATATGTATATATATATGAGACTGTCTCAAAAGGTGCTAAAGCCCCAGTCACACATAGCCGGACGAGCCCCGGATTTTGAGCCGGACCACCCACGGACCAACGGCCCGGAGTGTCCCGGACCGCCACAGATAAAATCACTGTTTTCGTCGATTTTTGCCTCACCGTCACACTTTCCCGGACGAGCCACGGACCAAAGGCTGGACTGACCCCGGACCACCCCCGGACAGGCCTGGTCCACCCCAGACCACCCCAAGAATAGCCGGATCACCCCCGGACCACCCCCGGACCACCCCTGGATCACCCCCGGACCACCCCCGGATCAGGCCGGACCAGGCCGGATTGAGCCCGGATCACAAAATCCCCCGGACCGCCCCGGATGTTTTAAACATTTTAAAACATCCGGGGCCAAGCCCGGACGGCGCCGGACAAGCCACGGATCAGGCTGGATTGGGGGGGGGGTGTCAGCACAGATGAGCCACGGACGAGCCACGGATCACCCCGGATTGCCCCGGACCACCCCGGATGGCGGTCCGGGGCTCGCCGGCCCCTGATCCGAGTATGTCTGACTGGGGCTTAAGCAAAATGGGACAAAACTTTGTCCATAGTAATGATCAACACACTATCTACTTATGCATTTGCTCAGGATAAACTGATTTGTTTTTTACATGGTGTTTATTAATCCCAATAGAATACATATTGATTTGAAGCAAATGTCCTTGTGTTTTCAGTGTAACCGTTTCTGTGCTGTTTTGTGTCAATCGTCACTATGGACAAAAAAAACGAAGAGGTAGCACCTTTTGAGACAGGCTCATATGCATACACAGTGAAACCCCATTCTAACATGAGTGTTATTGTCCATAAAATGTCATCGTAAAAACGGTGGGTTTGCGCTAAACTGGGGGTCAGTTTACTGATTTACCTTTGAATTAAGGAATTCTGGGCCCAATGAATCAATGCGTTATATCAGACTTTCGTAAACTCGGGGCGCATATTATAATTGGGTTTCACTATATGGATAGTGATAAACCCTTTATCGCGTGTAATAATGCCTGTAGTGTCCTGCACTCCCCCGCCCCCTATCTGGGTTGGGGGCTGGGGGGTGGGGTACCAGCATGCACCAGTCCACCTCCTGCGTGGGGTTCAATCCTCCACTCGCTCGGAGGAATATATATATATATATATATAATATATATATATATTGATTCTCCTGTAGTGACACGACACCTGATATAGGATGTCAGGAAAACACAGGTATTGATTCAGGGTTGTCCTTTGAACACGGGTAAGGAGAGCAGATGAAAAGAAAACAGACATATATATATATATATATATATATATATATACATGGGAGCATATCTATATATATATATGCAGTTGATAAACATAATACATCTATGTGAATGGGTTTGGTTGTTTTGTACACATAATTTATTGTATGACTTATATTGCAAATCACATATCACATGTTTATCACCGTCCTGATATGACCTTTGATGTTGCTAGGACGTAAAACAACAACAAACAAACATGCTTATCATATCACATACGGTGTCGTCAATGTCCCCTGAGAAATGATTGAACCAAGCTGAGTGAGTGGTATATTTAGTCATGGTGCCCTCTGACGCCCTGGTTTTCCAGTGGGAGCGGAGGTGCTGCACTATAAAGTTACCATGAGAGCGCAATATCCTAAAGTCAGTACCCATCCTGAGATGATCTAAGATGTAAAATCCCACTACACGCACAAACTAACAAAACCCAAGGAGACAAACAAAATACAAACAAACACAGCCCAAACAAACGCAAACAAACAAGAACAACCCAAACAAATAAGCAAATCCCAAACTAGCAAGCAAAACCCAAACAAACAAATCCGAAGCAAACAAAACCCAAACAAACCAAACCCAAACAAAGAAACAAAGCCGACACAAACACATCCAAAACAAACAAACACAACTAAACAAACAAAGCCAAAAAAAACCAACCCCAAACAAAGAAACAAAGCCCACACAAACAATTCCCAAACAAACACAACTAAACAAACAAAACCCAAACAAACAAAACCCAAACAAACAAACAAAGCCCACACAAACAAATCCCAAATAAATAAACAAAACCAACCAAACAAAACCAACCAAACAAAACCAAATCGAACAAAACCAACCAAACAAAACACATATATAGACAATCAAAACACAAACAAACAAACAAACCTTAAACAAACAAACAAATCCCAATCAAACTAATTTGTGCTTTGACTCTCCTGTAGTGACACGACACCGGGTACACGATGTCAGGAAAACAGAGGTCTTGATCCAGGGTTGTCCTTTTGAACACGGGTGTGGAGTGCAGATGAAAAGAAAACAGACAATAACCGAATGGACTGGAGAAACGCGAGTCATTTCCACCCGGTAGAACCACACTTGGTAAGACAATCTGTGGTGGAGAAAACTGGATTAACAGTGGGTCCACTTTGTAGTACTGGTATGGACCAGTCCCTCAGATCCCTGACAGTAGGTGTGTGTGGGGGTGGGGGGGGGGGGCTGGGTGTATGTGGGTGTGGAGGAAGGTGGGGGTGTGGACAAGTCAAGCAGACCACGCCTTTGCTCGGGCGCGGACCAGAGGGAACCTAAATGTGCACGCTGAATGGAGGCCGTGATTGTCAGGCACCTATTTAGGCGCGAGCACAAAGTCGTCTGCATCAATCAATACGCAGACGACAACGGTTTCTTGCGAGTGAGTCGCGTCTAAAAGCGCGCCATCAAGGATTCGGCGGTGGGTGGCTTGGGTGTGGTTAGAGAAGGGTGTGGTTGGGGAAGTGGGCGGCGGGGTTGGGGTGGGAGGCGTCAAGGTGCGTTTGTGTAACTAAATATTTACCCAACATATAGCGTAAATAAACACTCTCTTAAAGTGTTCTGAACCGCCGATGGTGGCGCTGTAGTGCCTCTATAACCTACAGGGAAGGAATATTAGAGATTGTGTTTGTTTGTTGGCATTTTACGTCCTGGCAACATCTAAGGCCACATCAGGACTGATACCGACTTGTGACAGTGTCCACTCATAGTGACTTTATACTGCTACCCCACTGGGAGACCAGGCCACCAGCACCATGACCTGATATTCCACTCAGTCACATTATCCTGACACTGAGCCAACCAGTGGCGTTCTCTGTGGCGGAGTGGTTAGAGTGTCTGACTTTTTTCTAGGTCAGACTCCTAATCTGAGGGTCGGCGGTTCGATTCCCTGTGCCCCCAGCTCTGCCAATTTGGATTTCCACCGCTGTGTATAACTTACAGCATCATCAAAGGCCGGTTGCTCTCATACCATGTCTATGTGGTGTGGGAGGTTAAAAATCCCTTGGGTCTGTAAAAGTGTAGGCTCGGGCTTTCTATCAACCAGCAGTGGAGTAGGGAAGATCAGTCGTCTGTGACTGGGATTTCCCCAACTAATGTACAAAAAAACAAAACAAAAAAAACACAAAAAAACAAGAGAGACAAATAAGTGTTCACACTTCCTGTCTACCATTCGCTATTCGCTATTCGCAGTCCCTGCCTAATTCTAATAGTCCCAAGCGCCTGGCAAGGAACCGACAAGTATAACTTGTTAAGTCATTGGTTTGACTCGACCAGCGTTCGAACCCGTGGGTTCCTTCGTATCCAACAATCTACCAAAACGCTCAACTCACTCAGTCATCCCGTCTGTTCAAGGGAGTGGGACATCCCTCAGGCAGTAGCGTGTCCACTTGTGAAGGTTTGGGTCATCGAATCCTGCTCAGTGCACACATTTGCTAATCTGGGATATTTTCTGTTCCAATCAGTGGTCCACAACTGGTTCGTCTAAGGCTGTGGTATGTGCTGTCCTGTCTGTGGGAAAGTGCATAAAAAAGATTATGTGCTGCTTATTGGAGAGAGTAGCCTATGTGGCAGCAGCAGGTTTCCTCAACAAAGAAATATGTCAGAATGACCATATGGTTGATGTCCCATAGCCAACGATAAAAATCAATGTGCTCTAGAGGCATCATAAAATAAAACAAACTTTCCTTTTCCCATCTGTTCAACCTATAGGGAAGGAGTGTCGGAGAGGCATAGGTGTATACTGCATGAGGATGCTATCACTTCACCATTGTTTATATTCACAGAATTAAATATGCAATGGGTAGAAATAGAAATATGATTAATATCTTTCAGGGAAAAATATTTGGACAATCTTTTTAAAAAGATGAAAAAAAAGAGTTTGGTAACGTGTCGCATCAGAGCTCTCTTTGTATAATTTAGTCATTTTCAATATCGTGTTGTATTTCATGTTCAGATTTCAGATTCAGGTTGTAGATCTTCACTGATTCTGACATTAGATGCAGTCTCAGTTGTGAAGACCTTATGCACACAGCAACATCAACAACAAAAACAAACACAAACAAATTATTTTAAATTGTGGGTGGTGTCACATTACATATACCTGACGCTAATACTTCATGGAATTTGCATCTATGTTTATATGCTTTATAATGCATTCATCATCATCATCATCATGCTGTCGGTCGCGATGCGACAAATACTGCTTTCATTACTTGACTGCCGCTCTCCATTTAGCTCTCTGCTGTGAGAGTTGCGTCCATGAGTCGGTCTTAACCATTTCATGAAAGCTGCCTGCAAAACTGTTGAATTGCTGCTGGCTTTTGCCAGTTACCAGCAGCACTCTCTCGGGGAGCAAATAGAGGTTTCACACCGGCAAGAACATGTCAAGACAGGCGCAAAACTATTTGTCCCTGCAGTGGCTGGTCGGGAGATCTTGGGAGTTCCATACATCAACCGCCCTTGCTGCTGCCACAGTGACATGGTTTTCTGTTTAGGGTTTGCTCCTTTAGCCTTCGGTTCTGTCAAGAACCTGTACCACAAGGCAATGGTTTACAACTGTTCAGGGCAGGGGCATCAAACTCCCTGAGGTATTGTTATACCTGCAATAGCTGCATACCTATAATGCATTATGGGAATATTAAACGAGGGCATCATCCCGTTGTTCGTTTCTCCCTGGATAGCTAACCTATGCTCTGTATGTAGCTACTGTACTCTTGGAGCTAGTTCCCCATTTTCCCACGGCGGCGTCAACAGTGCTTATATATATATATATTGCGTCGATTAGATTTAATTTCCCCACCCCCTAATGACATCATGGCCTTCCCCCTGATGCCTCATCCCTCCACTACCACCATGTCACAACCATGGCTCCGTAATTTAAAATCAACCAACCTGGCTAATATTTCATCTGACCTAATCTAACAAATACCTAACCAACGTCCATACTAATAAACCTTTTTTTGTTTTTGTTTGGTAACGTATTTATTCATCTGACTATGACATTTGTCTGCGCCGGAGCACTGGTCTTCCGGCCATCTTAATATTGGAATTGACATTCTAAATAATCTAAGTTTGGTCAGTGCTGTATTAGTCATAGCACCGATCCTGTAGAATTAAGGGAGTAGCTCCTGCTGTATAATGTCCAGCACCAGTCACTGTGGTTCATGCAAAAATTGGGAGCAGCACCGAGCAGCACCTCCCTCCCTCCCTTCCTTCCTTCCTTCCTTCCTTCCTTCCTTCCTTCCTTTCTTCCTCCTTTTCTTCCTCACTCCCATCACCCAGTCTTCCTTTCCCTTCCTCCCACCCTTCCACATTCCCTCCTTCCCTCCTTCCCTCATTCACTCCTTCCCTCCTCCACTCCTTCCCTCATTCACTCCTTCCCTCCTTCCCTCAGTCACTCCTTCCCTCCTCCACTCCTTGCCTCCTTGCCTCCTTCCCCCCTTCCTTCCTTCCTTCCTTCCCTCCTTCCCTCATTCCCTCCTTCCCTCTTTCCTCCTCCACTCCTTCCCTCCTTCCCTCATTCACTCCTTCCCTCCCCCAGTCCTTCCCTCCTTCCCTCATTCACTCCTTCCCTCCTCCACGCCTTCCCTCCATCCATCCTTCGCTCCTTCCCTCCTTCCCTCATTCCCTCCTTCACCCCTTCACTCCTTCCCTCATTCCGTCCATCACTCCTTCCCTCCTTCCCTCCGTCCCTCCTTCCCTCATTCACTCCTTCCCTCCTTCCCTTCTCCACTCATTCCCTCCTTCCCTCATTCACTCCTTCCCTCCTCCAGTCATTCCCTCCTTCCCTCCTTCCCTCCTTCCCTCCTCCACTCCTTCCCTCCTTCCATCCTTCCTCCTTCCCTCCTTCCCTCATTCACTCCTTCCCTCCTTCACTCCTTCCCTCCTTCCCTCCTTCCCTCCTTCCCTCCTTCCCTCCTTCTCTCCTTCCCTCATTCCCTCCTTCACCCCTTCCATCCTTCCATCCTTCCCTCCTTCCCTCCTTCCCTCTTTCCCCCCTTCCCTCTTTCCCTCCTTCCCTCCTTCCCTCCTTCCTCCCCCCCTCCCTTTTTCCCTCCGTCCCTCCTTCCCCCCTTCCCTCCTTCCCTCCTTCCCTTCTTCCCTCCTTCCCTCCCTTCCCTCATTCCCTTCTTCCCTTCTTCCCTCATTCCCTCCTTCGCTCCTCCCCTCCTTCCTTCTTCCTTGGAAATAGCTAAATCGCCTACCCTACCCACGCCTGCATACAATTCATCCTAGTTAACTAACCATCAGCCTCCCCCTGTTGGGGCACCAATGAACCATTACCCGCCCTGCTGACACAGGGATTGCGTTGTCCCCCATAATCACTCCTTGCCTTATCAGTTACTATTACTTTACCCGATACTTAACTTAAATGCCCACCAATATTCTGGAGTTCTTGAATTCCCACCATAAATGTAGAAATTAGGAATCATTTTTCTTTACGATGTATGGTGCCTATAATGGATAAATCTGAATAGTCTTGTTTTCACCATTAGAGAGTTGGTCAATAGAAAGCCTGATCCTACACTTTTACCAACCCAAGGGATTGTTAACCTCCCCCACCACAGAGACATGGTATGAGAGCAACTAGCCTTTGATGATGCTGTAAGTTGTACACATCGGTAGAAATCCAAATTGGATGAGCTGATGGCATGGGGAATCAAACCACCAACATTCAGATTAGGAGTCTGACCAAGAAAGAAAGTTAGACCTGTAACCACCCCGCCACAGAGAACACCACTATTTCAACCTTAGCCATATAAACTGTTCTGAGCTTGTATATGTATGTGAATAACTGCTGCCATTACTTTACTCTTATGTCACCTTTCTAAACATACTTATTTAATTTAGTGGTTAATAACCCTGTAGTCTTACATTTAGGTTAATAAGGACCCATTCTAATTCACGCTTTTTACTGTTGTGTGCATATTGTACTCCACCTTTTAAACTCTAGCTGAAATTCCCACACTCCCCTTCTCCCCCCCCCCCCCCCCCCCACACACACACAAACATCATACCAGACGGGATGGCCGAATGAGTTAGAGCATCCGTCTCCCGTGCTGGTAGATCGTGGGGTCGTGGGTTCGAGTCCCGGTCGAGTCAAACCAATGACTTTAAAATGTCGCTTCCTAGCCAGGCGCTCGGCATTATTAGGATAGGGCAAGGACTGGTGTGCTCAGTGTCAGGATAATGTGACTGAGTGGGATACCAGGTCATGGTGCCGGCGGCCTGGTTTCCCAGGGGGACAGCACTATAAAGTCGCCATGAGTGCGCACTGTCACAAGTCGGTACCCGTCCTGATATGACCTTAGATGTTGCTAGGACGTAAAACAACAACAAACAAACAAACAAACACAAACATCATCCCCTCCAGTGAAACGCAGAGCCCCGTTGAAAACCTCTCTCTGGCCACCAACCAATTCCCACCTTCATTTTTTTTTAAACCCTAAAAACTCTGCGGCAATTGTGGGACCCGTCAATGAACATTGCTACTGGGAGGAGAGCAATAGGGGGAAATTACCAGCATCACTCACCAAGCACAACAGTGAGATCTGCTCACGCGACAAGAAAGCCTTTGCGAACGCAGACGCTCATGGGGTGGAACCGATTTGAGTGGATGAGGCTTGTAAGGGAATTTTGTGCACCTTTTGAATTTGGGTTGGGTTGGTTTGTTGGAGTTTTACATCCTGGCAACATCTAAGGTCATATCAGGATGGGTACCAACTTGTGACAATGCACACTCATGGTGACTTTATGGTGGTGACCGAGTGGGAGACCAGGCCACCAACACCGTGACGCAATATCCCACTCAGTCACGTTATCCTGACACTGAGCCAACCAGTCCTTGCCCTCTCCTAACAATGCCGAGCGCCTGGCTAGGAAGTGACAAGTATGAATTACTTACTAGATTCATGCTTCAGTGAATTCCCATCACGATGTCTTAAAGGGCTAGTAACATGATCAACGCGTTGATAATTATTATCATCAACTGATCATGATCGGTATACCTTGAAACAACCTAAGTATTATGATCAACTGTGATTGGTCCTAATTGCTATACCTTAATACAACCTACGTATTATGATCAACTGTGACTAGTCATTATTTCTATTCCTTCAAACAACCTAAGTATTATGACCAACTGTGACTGGTCATTATTGCTATGCCTTCAAACAACCTAAGTATTATGAACAACTGTGACTGGTACTAATTGCTATACCTTAAAACAACCTAAGTATTATGATCAACTGTGACTGGTCCTAATTGCTATACCTTAAAACAACCTAAGTAGTATGATCAACTGTGACTGGTCATAATTGCCATACCTTCAAACAACCCAAGTATTATGATCCACTGTGACTGGTCATGATTGGTATACCTTAAACCAACCCAAGTATTATGATCAACAATGACTGGTCCTAATTGCTATACCTTAAAACAACTGAAGTATTATGATCAACTGTGCCAGGTCATTATTGCTATACCTTCAAACAACCTAAGTATTATGATCAACTGTGACTGGTCATTATTGCCTTACCTTCAAACAACCTATGTATTATGAACAATTGTGACTGGTCCTAATTGCTATACCTTAAAACAACCTAAGTAGTATGATGAACTGTCACTGGTCATTATTGCCATACCTTCAAACAACCCAAGTATTATGATTAACTGGCACTGGTCCTAATTGATATACCTTAAAACAACCTAAGTATTATGATCAACTGTGACTGATCATGATTGGTATACCTTAAAACAACCCAAGTATTATGATCAACAATTACTGGTCCTAATTGCTATACCTTAAAACAACCTAATTATTATGATCAACTGTAACTGGTCCTAATTGATATACCTTAAAACAACCTAAGTATTATGATCAACCATGACTGGTCGTGATTGGTATATGTTAAAACAACCTCAGTATTATGATCAACTGTGACTGGTCATGGTTGGTGTACCTTAAAACAACTGAAGTATTATGATCAACTGTGCCTGGTCATTATTGCTATACCTTCAAACAACCTAAGTATTATGATCAACTGTGACTGGTTCTAATTGCTATAACTTCAAACAACCTAAGTATTATGATCAACTGTGACTGGTCCTAATTACTATACCTTCAAACAACCTAAGTATTATGATCAACTGTGACTGATTGTTTTAAAGTATAACAATCATGACCAGTCACAGTTAATCATAATAATTAGGTTCTGTTTAGGTATAGCAATTATGACCAAATTATCCTGATCAACTATGACTGAACATAATTGGTATACCTTAAAAACCGCCTATTCTCAGGGAGTTATCACAAGTAAAGCAGCAGCAACCTGAATACATTTGTATTTCTAAAATTCAGGCTTAGCCGAAAGAAATATTAATTAAAAAAAGCAAAACATACTAGAGTCACACAAGCTTATGGGATAAAAACAGGTGTCTATTCATATATATGCTCATTTATAAAAAAAGAAACAAAACCCCCACCAAAACTTGTGGGAGTTGCATAAATAGGGATTGCTCCTCAAACCTGGTTAGCGGATATCGGTTTGACTGCGTGAGCATTGATGTTCATAGCACTCAGCATTGTTACGGCCACCATTAATATCTATCGAGAAATAAAGGTGGGACAAGAGGAGGAGGTAGTAGTTGTAGAGGAAGACAGAGGGGGGGATAGAGGTAAGACACACCTTCATCTATCCTCAAACATTGTCAAATATGCCCCCCCCCCCCACAGTGGAAGGGGCCAGTGCGTGGGTGCGGGCAAGAAATAGGGAGAGGTTGGCGGGCTCTTCCAGGTTCCTGTCATAGTGTAAAGCCTAATTCTCGAATCTCTGGCTGTGTAGGCAGGCTATGGTGAAATCAATACAGACAAAGAGAAAAGAAGACTATAAAGTGTAAAGAAGAAGAGAGAATCCAGCCCTCTGGTTTATTGTTTATATGGTTACATCGGTTCATTGTAGAGTATCACCCCACCCCTTTCCCCCAATGGGAAACAAGCATTCTTGGCTCTACCAATAGGGATCCAGCATTCCTGGTCCCCATGGATACCAGTGGTCTGCCCACCACACACTGTATGGCCCCATGGCCACCACCAACTTTGACCTTTGAGTGTGGTGATCCCTATCCCAGCAGAGGGGGTTGGCCCTGATTGCAAACACATCCAAACCCGCAAGGACCACTATGTCTATTTACATCCCACTCAGGCACCACCAGCCCTTACATATATATATATATACATACATGCGCCTGGTCACATACACTGATCAGTAATCGAACATTTGCATTCCCCCCTATGCCGAATATCGGAATATTTTACAATAGGATATGACAGATCTGCTGATGCCAAACTGCAATGGTGCATGCAGCTGATGCGATGCACTTTACAACAATGCTTGGAGAGTGGATCGGCAGATTGGCGAATGCTGCCTTATGATTGCATTAAGCAGGCAGCTGGATTTTCCCACCAAAACAAGGTGGTACAAATGAAAAGGGGCATTGTTGTCTGCTGTTGGTTTCATGACACTCTCTGGTATGTAATGTTGACTGCACTAGAGGGTCCTGCAGTCAGTTTCTAAGAAGGTCTGTGGTACTTTGCAAATCAGTGTAAATCTGTTCCCGATTGGATATTCAGCATATATATTGGGAACACTGCATAGTTATTTGTGTTCTATATGGTTTGTACTGTCACGCAGTTGTATATCTAAACTAAACCTCATGTGAGTAAAGGACATTTATAACGGCCCGAGGATTGATTGACACACATTCTCCATGCGGATATTAATTCATAACACGAGACAGCATTATGTACAATGGGCTTTAATTAACATCAGGTATATCATCAGTACAGTGTATAAGAGTCAGGTAATTCATCAGAGCAATATATATGAGCCACTGAACCAGAACCACCGTCGATCTGCTTCTTCTTCATAACCCATCCTGTAGGTTTGAATCGGGTGGGAATCGAACCCTCAACCCTATCAAATAACTGTTATCTAGCGGTGTGGCTGGTTGGGCAAAGAAAGCTGGATGGTGCGAAGATGGTGGTGGCTGCAACAGTTGTGCAGGGATTTCAAAAGGCTGTTAGGTCACGTGACCAAAATGGTGGGAAATTTGATATGGTTCGGCCACCCAGCGTGTGAATGGGTAAGGAGAGGTTCCTTCAGGTGGCACCACCATAGCAGCAGTGGCCACTGGGAGTCGCAGTTAGTTTGGGCTGGAGCCTGGAGGTGGCACCACAGTGTCGTTTTCGTGAATGTTATCGGCTGCCCAGTCTCTGTGTCCGAATCACCCATGTTAATTATAACATGTACAATTGCAAAACCCCATCACCCTACATGATTCCATTAATTTAATATCGGCTTGCTCTGATATCGATCTTTGTTAGTTAGTTTCTATAAATAAATATGATTACAGTATAATTGGTAAAGTAATCCTCTTTGCTTCTTCATTGGGGTTTTATGTCCATGCAACATCTAAGAAGTAAGATCATAGATGGACGCGTACCGACTTGCAACAATTCACACTGATTGGGTCAACACGTTCTTTATGGCAGGTCATCATATGCTGCTAGAAGTATAAAACCACAAATCACCAACCAACATACTGATTGGCTCCTCCCCATAGCAATGTAGTATTAACACATAATATACCATGCCTAGAGGGGGAGGTGGAGAAGCGTGAAGTGAGGGGGATTTGACAGGCTCTTCCAGTTTCCTGTCTTAGGATATGACAGATCCAGTGATGGACAACTGCAATGGCGCTGCTGTTGCAATGCACCTTACAACAACGCCTTCGAAAGGGGATCGATGGATTGCTGAATGTCGCCTATGATTAGATTAATCAGGGAACTGAATTTTCCCGCCAAAACAAGGCGTATGCGTCTGGCATTACCCGGTTGCTTTCCACAAAAGATTCTCATGGAGATTGGTCGTGTGGAATGACTTTCCACTGTGTAATGACGTCACTCAGATCTCGCCTAAGTACAGCCTGGGGGCCGCGATACAAAGAGCAGGCTGTAGGAATAACTGCTCTAATTTATTGTCCGACTACTGATCTGGCAAATGGCCATCTAGATTGCCTGGCACTCTGTATGCGTGTCGGACGGCCATTTCTCCACGGTGTTAGTTGGGGAGAGGGGAAGGTTGAAATGAGGGATATGTGTTGAGTGTTCGGATAGCCACAGTTGTAGTTGGGGGAAGGCGAAGGGTGAAATTAGGGATATTTGTCAGGTGGTGGGATAACCACGGTGTTAGTTGGGGGAAAGGAAAGGGTGAAATCAGGGATATGTGGGATTGAGGGTTTGAAACCTGGTCGAGTCAAACCAATGACTTAAAAATTGATACTTGTCGCTTCCTAGCCATGTGCTCGGCATTACTAGGATAGGGCAAGGACTGGTTGACTCAGTGTCAAGAGATAGTGGGATATCAACTCATGGTGCTGGTGGTCTGATCTTCCAGTGGGGCAGCACTATAAACTCGCCATGAGTGCGTACTGTCACAAGTCAGTACCCGTCCTGATATGACGTTAAATGTTGCTAGGACGTAAAGCAACAAAAAACATGCAATTCCAGGTGTTCGGACGGCCATTGTGTTAATTGGGGGAAGCTGAAGGGTCGGTTGGTTGTTTGAGTTTTACTTCCTGTCAACATCTACGGTGATATCGGAATGGGTACCGACTTGTGATAGTGTTGACTCATGGCGATTTTATAGTGCTACCCCACTGGGATATCAGCCCGATATCCCACACAGTCACAGTATCTTGATACTGTGCATAACCAGTCCTTGTCCTATCCTATTAATACCGAGCGCCTGGCTAGGAAGCGACAAATATCAATTTGATAAGTCCTTGGCTTGACTGGACTGGAAACTAAACTCCCGATCTCCTGCAGGAGGAGGGGAAGGGTGAACTGAGGGACACGTGTCGGTGTTCTGAGAGCCATAGTGTTAATTGGGGGGAGGGGAAGGTGAAATGAGGGACACATGTCAGTGTTCAGATAGCCATAGTGTTAATTGGGGGGAGGGGAAGGGTGAACTGAGGGACATGTGTCGGTG